>WKFP01014557.1:1139122-1154917 GCA_011057875.1 Pterocles orientalis | reverse complement strand
AAACATCTTACTCAGATTCTCTAATTAGCCATTTTCATAACGAAACTCTGACTAGTAGGCCCATTTTCATAACAAAACTCTGTCTAACAGGCATTCCCCCCCTTTCTCCTTCTCTTGGTAGCGTGAACAATTACAGTGCAGCTGTGAAAGCACATTGCATTTTTCCATATTTTGGTCAAAGTCATAAACCAAATCAATTATTCCAAATTGTTCTGAGCAGAACCTAATTTTATTACCCACTTGTCAAGTACATCAATCAGATGTGATTTTTTTTGGAGCCTATTTTCCTTTCTGGTTAACTGTTTTGCAATTACCCCTACTTTAAAGAACACATTTCTGTACTGAAGAATGGTTATGTGGGCTAGTGGCTAATGCATTTCTGTCAGCAAAGAGGAATTCTCTTATTTTGGCCCATTATGCAAATTTAACATACAAATTCCTTGGGTTTGAGCATATCGTGTACAGAAAGGATGCATAGCAATTTGCTGTACAAAGGGCTTGTGCTGTTATGCAAAGTTAGGCTGGATTCCTTTCCTTATATTTTTTAATGCTCAGAAGGGCAGAGACATTGCAAAAGCAGAAAACTACAACGGGCACCACACTAAATTTCCATATAAAATTGAAATGTGTTGCTCAAGCAAGACATCTACATATATTTAAAAAAAAAACAAGCAGTAAATCATATTTTTCTCCCAACTATGCTAATTATCTAAGACTCTTTACATCACATGAAACAAGCCCATTGCTCCTCTTATGGGTGCATGACTTTTACAAAATTTGTAGTGAGATAAGGTAGGCTTTTACCACCAGTTCTTTTAGAAAGACACTAATTCCAGTCAGAAGTGGCTATAAAGTGCTTTCACCTAATAACCTTTGAGAACTGAGGGATGGCTTTCATTTCCCCACTTCCCTCTTCTCCTAGGATTTCTGATAGGCAAGCTTTTACTTCACTTTACTTTATGGTTTTACTAAGCCATAGAGGCTTATGCAGTATCTCCAGATTAACAGTAAAATTCCATATGAGTATCGTAGTAACAGAATCCTTATTCTGGGATAAGTGTCATATGTCTCAGTCTTTGCCATCTTCTGAGAAAACAGGATGTGTAAAATTAAAAATGGTAGGTCACCTCATAGTCCTGGATGAAGAATAGATAAAAAGCAATCTGCATTTCCATGGATGTTCTCTAATTGTAGCTTTATCATATTCCTGTGGAAGTTACGCTGATACCTGGTGAGAATGGTTCAGGTAAATCACTTAATAGTTGTGCTGATGATGGTCAAAATGACCAAAACTGAATGCAGTACTTCTGCCATCTCTCTCCAGCACCTCTGCAGCTTGGGTTGGAGATTAGCTTTTGGAAGAAGAGACCATGCTGCAGCTGTGGGGAAAAAATAGCCTGGCACTTGGCACTGTCCCTCCAGCTCACAGTACGTGATTTCTCAGAAGCCATTCTCAGAATTTCAGTTCTAGATCTGACGGTACAGAGGAGCTGAGCGAATTGGCATGCAGAGAAACCCATGCCGTGGTTGACAGGTTGTTGTCAGATCTCAGGATGACTCGAGTTGTAGTTTACACGACACCACTTGCTCACCCTCCCCTCTCCCCCCTCCCAGGGATGGAGGAGACAATTAAAGGGGTGAAGGGAAAAGAGACTCCCGGGTTGAGATAAGAACAATTTAATAACTAAACTACAGGAACATTGAAAATAATAACAATTATAATAATAGTAATATATACAAATATACAAATAAGCGAAAGACAGTGACGCTGCTCACCATCCAATGACCAAGGCTCAGACAGTTCCCACCTAATGATCCCAGAGCAGGGAGAGTCCCAAAACTGCAATCCTGGAATGGAGATAAGAGCCCGAGTGAGAGCTCAAGAGCTGACTGAGAGAGGGAGATGACCCTGGAGAGGGACCACCCAGAGAGAGCTGACCCAGGAAGAAAGACATAAGTTCTGGACAGAGCCTCATCTGTATCCTGGGCATGCCATGCATGGGATGGAACAGACCATTGGCAGTTTGGGTCTTAATCCTAAACCTAAAGTCAAATCCTAGGCTAGCAATTGGGGCTGTGCTCCCTCCCAGCTTCTCCTGCACCTGCAGACACGGGCACAGCAGAGAAGCTGGAAAGTCCTTGACTGTCCTGGCAGCAGCTCTGCCCATCAGTGTGTGATCAGCTTCTCCTCAGCACAAACCCAAAACGTAACCCCTTGCTAGTTACTATGAAGAAAGTTAACTCTGTCCCAGCTGAAACCAGGACAAGGGTGCAGTGCTGCACAGCAGGAAGAGGGACCAGACACCTGAAGTCCTGGATGTATGAGTTGAGGGTTTGAGTTCTGTCTGATTCACAGCAGAGTTTGGCTTTCACCTAGTATCACACGCCAGAGTACTGTAGTTAGAAATTTCGTAGCTCCAGATAACAGGCAGCTTGGGATGCAGATTAGCTTTTGAAAACTAAATGCAGTGAATGATTCCTTCACTGCCAGCTGTGCAGTGAAGGAATGGAGCATCCCCAGTATCATCCAGTATGGGGAGACATGCTGTGCGAAGCTGTTACGCTTTCCCTCTCCCTTTCTCACCTTCTCTTCCTTATGTTGACTTTTCAGGTTCTTCTGGCTTCTTGTGGGCAGTGTGACACAACACAGCACCTCAGAAGTGGCAGCTAACAACCATTTAGGGTGCCTGTATGAGAAGGCAGGCAGCAGACCACGGATTTATTTGGGGAAATGCTAGAAATATTTATTCACAAGAAGGGCTGTGCTTAAAAAGTCACATAATGAACAGAGGCAGATGCCCGACTCTCACAAATGCGTATCGTTGTTTACTGTGATGTTGTCTATCACAGTAAATGACTTTCTGAGTTGTTCTGCTGCTAATGAAACCTTGTGGGACTAGCCCCAATAAAAAGAATCCTCCTTAGAAAAACAGCCACCACCAAATCACAGCAAATGTTCCCATCCGGTTTTTGTAAACCTCAACTCTTTGAGCTGTCCTTTATCAAATGTAACGTGTGGTCTGCTGCCACAAGCCTAGCATCAGCACTGGAGGACTATCATTTGCCATGAAAAGGTTTGTGCAGGGGTAAAGAATAACGGAGTCTGAACCTTTCGTCAGAGGGATTCTGTTCCTAATAGGGCCTAAATAAGTCAGGAAGGAAAGTTAATCCAGCTCAGCAGGCTGGAAGGTGATTTTGGAGATCTAGTAGCTGCCTGAGAGGTGTGTGTCCATCACTACAATAGCCATATCTGATATTCCTTACAGAAGCAAAGCCAAGAGCTGGATGGAGGCTGCCCAGGGCAGTGGTGGAGTCACCATCCCTGGAGGGGTTCAAGAAACGTGTAGATGTGGTGCTTTAGGACATGGGTTAGTGGGTTGGGTGGTGTTGGGTTGATGGTTGGACTTGATGATCCTTGAGGTCTTTTCCAACCTTAATGATTCTGTGATTCTGTGATTCTGTGATTCTGTGATTCTGTTTATTAAGGCATTTGTTTCTGTTACTCATAATCACATGTGTCTGTCTTATTCTTGGAGGGAATGATGTTCATTGTGGTGTTACTCATGGCATAGCTTAAAAAGCCTTCTGCCTCTAGTTACAAATACAACATCTTTAATATAAAGTTATTATATTCACAGTTATCTATCTGACTATGTAGTCACAGAAAAGGAATCAGAACTAAAATGATAACCCAGGGGGAAAAAATTGCCTCTTGTATTACTAAAGGACAAATTTGGTTGTTAAGCTGATACATATAACTTTTATTTCAACAGAAGAAAGAGCAAGCCAGAAAGTTGACTTTTTGTGTGCTTACTGCCTTCCATAAAGCTGTACGGTTACGTTTGCATCAGATAACATGTCACATCTCTCCTTTGGACTGGAGGTCCGTATCAAACAAAATGCATCTATCCGGACATCCAACATTTCAAGTGCAAAGTGAAAAATAGAAGCTACTTATCTCCACCTGCTCCACTTGTCTTTATTTTGTTGTTGTTTATTTTTCTTTCGCCTGTCTTTAATTCTCTGGTATGGACGGTTCTTGCTAAATTCATCAGCTTTGAGTTATCTCTGCTCTTCATGGTGCTTTCCCAGCTCAACTTTCCTGATACCCACCTTCATGTATATGGATTTAAAGGATTGAAAAGCACTTTACAGCCTATCAGCTAAATCCTAGATGATAGAAATCTCCATCCTGCGAGGCCCTCTCACCATTTGATGCATATCCCTGCACATGGCCCAGTGGGTGGGCAGGGATGTGTGTGGGGGGGAGGAAATTCACACTCTTTCTGTTCACATCCTTTGTCAGCTGCAGAGCTGCTGCTTGGCAGCAAAAAATAGTAACTGTCCTAAGGAGGCATTTAGCTGCTGTCATTCTCCTTGCCCTCCTCATACATAAGCTGTGCTGTTCACATGTGCTGCCCTCCCCTTCCCTCCTTTTGTTCTAGGAAAAGAAATTATTCATCCCTTTTTGCACAAGCATCATTTCACATGTCCATTTCTTGTGTTGTCGGGGATATCAGGCAGAAAGGAGGTAGACAGTGCCAGAATTTTTTAAGACCAGGAGCTGAGAGAATATCATTTTATAAGTATATGCAGTTGTGTGGACATCCATGCTGATGATCCATCTTTCCTATACAAATCTTGGAGGATCTGACACAGGTGCAGAGACATTTTGCAATAACTAGCTATGCACATGCAACGCAGGCAGAATTGCTTGATTTGAATGGAGTTGCCATTAATTTAATAGGAGAAAATTATTCCATTGTATTCCATGTCCACACATTTGGAAAAACACAAAATAATATTTTAGATTCCTGCAAAAGTTTTGAAATAATTAATAGGTTCAATGTAAAATAAAATAAAATAAAAAAAAGACAAAAAAACCTCATTGTCTAGGAAGTTCTCTATCAAAAGCACCTACTAAACTATTGGAGCCACCCGAGAGCAGGGCTATGAACCACCTCTATCTACATTTCAAAATATTATATTGTTTCAGCAGTATCTTAATCTTCACTCCAAATCTTGGCAGGCCAATTTCTCCTTCCATCCTCCCTAAGTAGAGGGTTGTAGTTTGCTTCTAAAGAGATCTTGGAAACAGAAACGCTATCACAGTCTGAAGTCTGTGGAATTGCAAGACTGGGTTTTGTTTCAGATTTTCTGAAGAACACATGCATATAGAAACTGTACTGAGCCAAACAGAACCTGCCTGAGCTATTCATAGATGCTGTCACAAATCTGAATGTGAACTTCAAGAAATAATGTTTCTGATGCCTTGTAATGCTGCCCAAGCAAACCGTTTGCTGAGAGGTGACTCTTCAGAGAACCACAAACACATACAGGTGGTGCCGTGGCCCATTCACTTCTGGTATTGTGTAGATACGGTAACCCTTCTGTTATAATTTGAAGCACTGTTGTCAAATCAGTGAATTAATAGAAAGAACAGCTCTGTGCTACGTTGTTAACAGTTACCGATGGTCTCACTGACAGCCATCTGTTGGGTGTTGATATTGATACCAAAAAATGAGCCTTGGAGTTACACAATAGTTATTGCTCCTTCAAAGGGCAGTTTAATGGCTTAGAATCATACAGAATGGTTTGTGTTGGAAAGGACTTTAGACATCACCTAGTTCCACCCCCTGCCATGGGCAGGGACACCTCCCACTAGCCCAGGTTGCTCAGAGCCTCATCCAGCCTGGCCTTGAACCCCTCCAGGGATGGGGCATCCACAGCTTCTCTGGGCAACCTGTTAGTAGCCTTGGAGTATGCCAGCAAGCTGGGTGTAGTGAAAGGGAAGGGAAGGGAACAGGAACAGCTGAAATGAAAAGCTCAGCTAAAGAGAAAGGCTGGATTTTTCTTGGAGTACATCACACTGAGTGCACGGCTGGATCAGCAAATGCCGGAGTCCCAGAAAATATCAGCCTGTTAAACAGCAAGCAGCCCATAAACATGGGGTCTGGGAGGCAGGAAAATGAAAGCTGAAAAGGAGGGATATTTATGGGAGGAGGAAAAGAAATATCATTGCGGAGGGCTTTGTTGTTATGGGACATCCTCTTTATCTGCTGTGAAATAGATGTGGTTGGTGAAGGGGTGTTGATGTGCAGCTGCACTGCAATGAGTTTCCCAGGTGAAAAGGGGTGGGTAGAACAGCTCCCAGAGCAGAAATTCAGTCTGTAAAATGCTGAGGTGGCTGTTGGGTTGTGTGAAGCTGGGGAGATGCTGTGGAGGGAGAAGGGCAGAGCTGGTGACAGTAATCTATAAGAATAAAAAAAGCAGCTAGGACTGTTTGTGGAGAGGCTCCAAGGGCAGAGCGGTGCAGATTCAGACTTCTGGGGATAGGATGATCCAAATTTTAAGACTTCTAGAGCTGAGGGCCTGCAGAAGAAACCTGTGAGTTGTTTCCTGTTAAAATTAGAGGAGAAAGGAGCTAGTTCTGGCTGAGGAGGTTTGCCAGCAAATTTGGGAGGGTTTTTTTTTCAGTAGACTTTCTGATTTACGTTCTGGAAGGAGGGAATTCTTGCTAACTCTGCATTTGCTTCTCTTCTGGGTAGGCAGCAAGAGGAGAGGACATGCATTGATGAGCTCTCAGCCTAACGGAGAAAGAGTTACTTACAAAGTCTGTTTTCTATGCTTTAACTCCTTGCACATACATCTTTTGTCTTTTCTCCGACTAATCGTATTTCTCCTCTAGTATATGGCAAATCTCATTCCTCTTCATCTTACTCTTATTTTTTCTCCTGAAGCAATGCAGTCCTCTAGCTTTGCTGTCCTGCCAATTCTATTTTTTCCCAATTAAGAAGATTTTTATAAATTTACTTTCCCTTTTTTTTTTTGTTTTGACTCTCCTTTCTGTTTCCCCTTTTTATTCCTGTTCTGTTTCTGATATTCTGACCTGCCCAGTGGACGCCACGGTGAGCTGGCAGGGGTAGAAAGCTGGGACTGTTAGTGGTCCTGTTCCTGGTCTCAGGATTAAGATAACTTCACTCTTGCCTTTCCACCAGGTTTCAAGGAGGGAGGAAAGAGAGAGAATTCTGAATCTAACTAGTCCTGCACTGGGCTGTAGGTAGGGGTTTGGAGAAGAATTTTGGAAATACAATCTTTAGTCGCCTGAAGCCTGCTAAGGAGTGCCATTAGCATAATATAATTGATCCTTCTCTACTGGGAAAAATAGTTTCAGTCCTTTCCAGATAACTTGCTCTATTCTCCACTGGCAATTTGATTATGCTGTAGTCTAGGAATGGCAGGTATCTGAAGCTGGCTTATCAGCATAATGCTCTGACACCCTCCTACCCAGACTGGACCTGCCCGCAGGGTTTCACAAATTAAAATCCATTCCTGTTCTATGAAGAAAGAACGCTTGTTCAGACCAGGAAATAAAAATGTGAAAAATGATTGTCTAATGTCTAGGAGCTAAAGTTTGACGTAGGCCAGGTTTGTGTCCCACCAGGAGGAAGACTAGTGTAAATTTAGTGTCTTGGTGGCTTTCCTCCAGACAGAAGGTAGAGCAAGGGTGCTGTAGCACCAGAAGAAGAGAATGAAAACTGTAGTCTAATAGTAACCCCATCAAACAATTTAAGCTGCAGAGGTGAATAGTCTGGTATTATTTTTACCTGGAGGAAAAGTATTTTGACTTATAAACTTCAGAAGGGCAAGGAAAGATCAGGGAAAAGAATAGTGAAATATATTCTCTGCTTTTCTTGAGCAGTCCACCGTTGCTATTTGTCAAAATGGGTGTGCAATGTACATTATTAGACAGTGATGCGTCAGTGTGCGAGTCTGCTGGCACACCTAGAAATCAGATCTGTGATTTATATATGCCATCTTCGAAGACTTCATTTGCCAACCAGCCCAGAATGGAGCAACTAAGCCAGTACTTGAAAACAAACCAAAAAACCTATAGAATATCCATAGGCTGTTTATGCTAACCTCAGTAGGACTTGGAAAGTCTCAAGATTTGAGCCAACTATATTATTAAATGAAGACTGTCAGCATTTGTCCTTGGTGTGACATTAATGGCCTTGGACTCCTCTGCTCCCTGCTAGAACACTCTGCAAACTCCTAACAAAAGTTGAGACTTGTGCCTGCTTTTGTGTAAAAGAGGAAAGGAAATGGGGGCACTTAATGGGATGTAGTTTCAAGACTAGCAAAGCACATCTGTTCTCAAAAGAAGAGGGGAGAGATTGAGGAGAATATTTTTCTGTTTGTTAAATTATTTTACTGGACATTTCAGAGAGCCACCGAGTACCTGCATTAGGAACAAACAGAGCTTCGCTAAAAGGCTTGGACTAAAACACTTCCTGCCGTTACAGCAGGAAACAAAAATCACCAAAAATCATTCTGCACTGTGTACTAACAACAAAATCAGCTCTCAGTAAAATCACAGGTATTACCTAGAAACTGCTCTGCAGATAAACCATTACGAGCTTTTACTGTCCACACACAGACCACTGCTATGTGCTAGGCAGACTGTGCCAATAGACTGGAAAAATGGGTTCCCTCAAACCAATATATTAGATCTGCCCTTTTTACTGCAAAAATGTATTCTGGGTCTAGGAAATAGAACTGTATTTCTTTCACTGAACCTAGTGTCAAAAACATGTAACCTGTCTGTAATAGTAAAACAATAAATAATAGGAAAAAAATATTTGACAACATAATTTCAGGCAGCCCAGCCTGTGGCATGTCAGTTTGTTCCCATGAAGGGCTGTGATACTTTCATTATATGAAAACAGAAAATGTCCTTTTGCTGATAAGCATCTGTACATAGGAGTAATTGTATAAAACAGCTTTTTCAGTCAAACATCTTATTATCTAGAGCTTATGTAAGTTTTAAAGCTAGGATAATCATTCACAAAACTAAAAAGTGCCTTTTGTTGTCTAACATTGAGCGTACATATAATACAGAGAGCAAGTGAAATGACAGCATCAGAAGGGTGCAGCGTGAATGTGTGCCATGCACAGGACCCGAGACTGTAACTTGCTTGACTCACAAATCCATCCTGAACACTTCAAGGGTAACTCCAAAACCTGCTAGACATCCCTCATATATTACCGGTGGTCTTTGCACTCAGTCTACCAGGGACACTTTCCCTTCTTCTCTTCTCCCTGCCCTTGTGCTAATCAACATACGCCAGGCGATGGCAGGGAAGTTACTCAGTGCCGATATGAGTAGATATTAGCACTGATGCTACTGGTTTTCTAAATGTGAACCATTTTTAGTTTTAAAATGCATGTACGTGGAAGTGATAATAGAGATGTAATAGCATAGATCAGTTTAATGATACAATATTCTTCCCTAAGGGAAGAAAAGAGACATTTCAGTGCACAACCATATAGCTGACCTAAATATAGACAACTATTTGTGCGTATTCACTAAAGACTTACTGGAAAACCACAGCAAGGATTCCAAATAGGACCGTTATTCTACAAGCTAATAGTTGACTTCTTCAAAGCTATTTCAGTGCTTAATTTCCATTCAGATCAAGAGGGATGCTTCCATTGTGTTTCCAAGTGTATTTCTATGAGCATCGTCAACTAAGGTATGAACAGACACATTTAAAAATTGCATTCTTGCAACAGCCTTCAGGTTGTGGCTTCTCCAATACGAAGTACATAGATGAAACTGAAAGTAAAACCTGAATTCTCCCCTCTTAAATGTAGAGGAAAACCTTTTTCCACCATGTAGACATAGATAAGTGTGGTGTTACCAGAGAGAGGATGGATGGAGTTGACTGGGAAAGCTGGGTCTTGGATGGTTTTGCTGCTTTAGTTCACCTTTGTGGCTCCTGGCGGTGGTCTGCTGTGCTCTGCTCTGCTCCTCAGGGTTCCTGTCACACCTGGAGTGCTGGGTCTGTTTCTGGGCTCCCCAGTACAGGGGGTGGGAAGGGGAGGGGAAGGGAAGGGGAAGGGAAAGGGGAAGGGGAAGGGCTGTGTATGAGTGACATCATGTACTGTATTATGTGGTGACTTGACTGTGTGCTACAGCATGTGAGTCAACCACTACCAGAGGATGGAGAATCACTCCAGATGACAGCATACACATATGCATACACAATAGTTGCATATCGGTTTTGTGCAGTTCTGGGGAGGGTGAAGACTTCTGCTTAACTGTTGCGATTATCTGGATCTGATCATGCGAGCCTGCTACTGCTTTTAGCTTAAAATCCGTCGTTGAAAGGGCAAACAGCATAACAAGCAAAGGTTTCCTACATTGATACTATTGGTTGAAGATGAAATATATCAAATCCGAGCAGAGATGCAGTCGTGCAGCAAGCTATTTTTAAAAATGTAATGAACCATTTAAAATAAACTCATTGCAAGGTAATTTAGCAACACTGCTTTTACAATTACATATACTATTTTGGCATGCAAATACAGCCCATTAATCCCATGTCAGGATAGAAAATTAAGTGAAACTGAAGGAATTCTGATACATGACAGTCATCTCAGTGATTTCTCATCACTTCATGGTGCTCTTAAGTGGCATAATGAAGGAATGAATTGATTTAAACAACATTTTGTTGGAGCAATGGGGTTTGTGGAATTAAATTAACTTGATGGTTTGCTGTAAGAGCAGGCCTGCATGGTATTATGTTATTCTTGAAACTAATTTTTTTTTTCCTCTCCAGAGCTATTTTTGTTTTGGTTTGCTGTTGATATTTTCTTTCTTACTTGTTTCCATAACATCCGCTAGGGACTTCTGTGCTCATTTCCCACATTCATCACTTCATTAAAATGCAAAAAAAAAAAAACAAAAAAAAACTTGTTCAGATCCTCATTATCAGGTTCCTGAAGACAGGTATCAGCAAGAATTCTTCAGTTCTGTTTCCTAAAAATAAAATATTAAATCCTTCTCTTCTTTTCTCTGTTAGGGAATACGGTAGAATAGAAGAATACTAACCAGGAAAGTACAGATTCAGATTACGCGAGGCTATCAAAGGAAAAGTGCTCCAGTGTATTGTTTTAATGAAGGAAAACACGGCGCCTTTCAGTATATCTAGTTTAGTCACAGTTGTGAGCTGCCTCACAGTGTTTGTAAGAGTTAATACCTGGGTTAGACAGAACTCCTGTTCTTGTCTAGGCATGGCTTTAGCTCTATAAAACATCATCAGTGATGTTAGAGAATAGTGATGTATAGAGAACTCATCCTGGAAAAAAATTAAATTTGCTTATACTAGAGAGCGAGCAACCTGGTAAGAAATCTCACGGTATGCTTGTAAAGACCCTTACTGTAAAAATAAACCGAGATGGTCGATTGTAACAATGATTGCCAGATATTTGACCTTTCACTGAGATGAAGATTCAGTATTTCTAATGCTTTGAGAAAAGCTGATTTAACACTTTGGATGCCAATGTATGCCATACCTATAGTGCTGTTTCCTTAGCTTGTTATCAAGGGTTGGTTCCTATGGAGTTTCTTCCATGATCACAGAAACAGCATCATGCTCTGCTGACTCAGCACACAAGTTAGTTCCTTCAACACACTTCCTTTATCAAGGCTCACATACTTTGTGTCACTTTGTTCCCAAGAAAAGCCCAGCGCGTGTTTCACTGGGCTCCAGATCCCCGTGCCCCGGGGAAGGGGTTGCTGCCGATCCAAGCTGGATAAACCTCATTTGTTCTGACCTGTACCAGGCTCTGGGCTCTCACCGTCTGCATTTCTCTGGTTTCATCAGCTGCCACACCTTCTGAAGTGCCGGCTTTGGTTAGTGCAGCTACCATGACAAAAAAAATGAAATTACATACCCAAAACCAGAGCATTGGACCACCTTGGCACAAACATTCTGAAAACCCCGCCAGGGCTCCTAGAGCAGTATTCAGAGCTGCAGCCTCCTCCTCCTCCTGTGCTTACCTCTTCACCTCTCACAGTTCCTGTTCTGCCTGCTTTCCTGGTGCGGTATGAACCCTTGGTTTTCCTCTGTGTGGCAGAGTTACAGAAATAGGGTGAGAGGCTGAAAAAGGTTTTCCAGCACTACCAAAGACCTCTTCCTTGTGACAACAGTGCCGAGGGGGAAACGAGAAATTGTACACTAATGGATGTTCATATTTTTTTTTAAGCACACCAAGGCAATTCATTAAGTGGACACTTCCTTCTGCTACTATTTTCTACCTGTTTTCTATACACTAGAAATACAAGGAAGAGTGCTTTTTAAGATGCCTCCACCACATTGATCACCTTTGCACATCGATAGCAAGCAGCCCAGCTGCCTATGTTTCTTCGTAGTTCGCCTTTTCAGATACATCATGTTCCTATGAAAATGGAATAAAAAATGTTTATCTCTCTGAGCTACAGAAGATGCTCAGTTTCCTTGCAGACAAGCTTGCTTTATCAGGAATGGTCTCTAGAATTAATTATTTGAATAATCTAAGTAGCGTGTAAAAGAAGCCCGGACACTTAAAACTTCCTAAATTCCAAAGTCCTGTTTCACAGTACTGCTTTAAAAGCAAACAAACATCCAAACCTTTTCTTCATGCATTTTCCTGGCAGTGTCATGTACTTTTAGCATCTACTCGGGTCTTTCTGCAGCCCTGCTTCAGACATAACGTGATATATTTACACCAAAGTGAAAGTTATTTACAAAGAAAATGTTGATTTAGCGTCAGTGGTTGGCTGCTTTCCTGCAGGCTCCATGCTCACAGATTTTAGCAAAATTTTACTGAAATACAGGAGCCCAAGTGAGTTGCTCAACTCACACAGGTGGCCAGCAGCTCCTCCCAAGGTTAGAGTTCAGGACATTGCTGTGCTTTGCACGTCAGGCACAATTATGTTTGCGTTAAGCTAATGAGTTACAATTTTTGGAGCCATATTCTAGTAGCAGATGTACATTGATGGCTTTCACTAGGCACAATGCAAGTTGAATCTATGTGTCCAAAGATAGAATATGGCTTGTGATTTGTATGCATCAGATTTAATCAATAAACTCAACAGACCAAGTTTTTCCATAGTTTTTCTTTATTTTACTTGGACACCGTTATACCAGAGGCAAATCTGTACCAGTGAGAACACCTACTTCAGATTAAATATTCTGACCGCTGTTTATCACAACATTGTAAAACCTGGGTGTTGGTGGTGCTGTCACTGGCGGGGTAAAGAAACAGTCTCGCAGAAGCGAGGTGGTGCAGCCATGTCTTAGACCATAAAGACCATACCAACACAGCTTAACGAGCAATCAATGGCCAAATACACCCTGTAGGTACTGGTTGACGAAGGAGTAGCCCTGCCACCTCCCACATAATCTGTGGAGGTTTTCCAGGACATATCTTTGGTTCTCTCAGGAGTTGAGATTTTTCATAATTTAGGCTGTTGTGTGTGGGAAGTGTATGTCCTCTGCGTGACACAGAAAGATGGGACACCGGGTACTATATTTTCCTTTTAAACGTGTATACTTCTTTGGATGTTCATTTTCAAGTGGGTATGTAGATCCTCAAGTTGAGACACTATTAACTCTTACTATAAAGATGAAAAAGCATTACAATTATGTATTCCACAAAAATGCAGAGACATTTCCTGGTGTATTGTTAATATTTAAGTAGTTGGTTATTGTTTTTCTTTATTTGCAATGTTGAAGAGATTTTGATAGTCAATAAAGCTATATCAGACATAATATTGTTTGATAAATGAAATGCAAAATCCCCTGTTTATGTCCACTGCTGCTGCCCTGTTCAGTCCAGCATGGCAACAGCAGAAGATTTGGCCAGGAGTCTCTAATCAGTTAATTATTTTGCCATGTAGTACTGGGGCTTAATTTGCTTTTGAAAATAATTACCTGCATATATTCAGTTGGG
The DNA here is from genome assembly GCA_011057875.1 of Pterocles orientalis. NCBI lineage: Eukaryota > Metazoa > Chordata > Aves > Pterocliformes > Pteroclidae > Pterocles > Pterocles orientalis. Next base: position 1,141,135 of record WKFP01014557.1, on the reverse strand, counting down.
AGTTCTGTTTAAAAATTTATATTATACCATGGTCTTTTATTTTTCCAAATAAAGGATGTGTTTTAATGAGTGTTTTGTATCTGCTGGGAAGCACACACTAATCAAGTAGGAGCTTTTGTGCAGACAGCCTAGGACTGAACAACAGCAGCAGTAATTGCGTTGAAGGACATTCACCTCCTACAGAGGGCTAACATGAGACCTTGCCACAAGTCTTCCTATAACTGGAGGACCGAAGTGGACCTTCAGTGGTCTACATGGCCCTCCTCTAATAACCCTCTCTGAATTTTACGCACAGTGAATCTTATCAAACTAATGTCACACCACAGTACTGATGTAAGTGCGCACCCGGAGCACATTATCTGTGCCAGGATCACCAGTGATAAAACAGGCCCTAACATGAGCAAGAGTTTTTCCAAGTATGAATTTCAGAATTGTTCTTCATGGGAATCAAACAGGATGTGTGGCTGTGGCAGACGTGTCTCTCCTACAGGAATGTCCTGACTTTGAAGGTTTCTCAGAGATTCTCATATGAACTCATTGAGGGTGCTAAATTGAGCCTTCGGTTGTTAAGGAGTAACAGCTACAATAAATACAGAGAAACCTAGAATTTTCTGTGCTGGAAGAGATCAATGAGCCACTTAATTTGCTATCCTTCCTCCAGCAGTGGCTGGCACCAAATGCTGTAGAGAAAGCCTTCTTCAGGGCATGTGCACTGACAAAGTTCTGCTGTACCGTTCTTGAGGAAGGCAGAGTTACTGAACAATAGATTGAGCTTCCTTAGAAAAATGAAAACTGCATCTTTAGAAGTTATTACTTCACCAGCTTTTCAGCATAACCAGTTGTGACAAAAATGTAAGTGATCAGCAGTGGAACGCTGCAGTATCAGAACTCCATGCTGCTATTGAATGCATCCATTACACTGTTTCTGGTACATCATGATTTTAAATACCAGAGATTTGCTGATGAATATACCAGAACCGTCATTCATCTGCTTATTATTAAGCAGCATGATCCAGGCCAGTGACTTCAACAGCTATAAAACAGAATCCTCTTTGAGAAGACCAATATGCTTCTTGGTTAAATATGTATCAGGTTTTAGGGTTATGACTTTGTTTGTTTGTTTGATTTCTTTTAATAACCCTGAACTTTTGCATAATGAGGCTGACAGAAATTATTTTTATTTGATGATTCTTTCAGCCACCTGTAGTCTGACTAGGCCTGCCTGGAACTGTAATAAATACTCTGAGAGGCCAAAGTCTGTTTGAAAATCTCAAGTACTGTACCGGAAAATTCAAATTCATTTAAAAACATGAACTTTCTTCTCATTTAATCTTTCATTACTATGGGTTTACAACTGATATTATTACTTTGGGATTATTAATTTTAATGCAATTCTTTCTTTGTTCTTTGATCAACTTTCTCCATTTCACAGAATCACAGAATCACAGAATGTTAGGGATTGGAAGGGACTTCGAAAGATCATCCAGTCCAATCCCCCTGCCGGAGCAGGAACACCTAGATCAGATCGCACAGGAACGCATCCAGGCGGGCTTTGAATGGCTCCAGAGAAGGAGACTCCACACCCTCTCTGGGCAGCCTGTTCCAGTGCTCTGTCACCCTCACCAGAAAGAAGTTTTTTCTCATATTCAAGTGGAACCTCCTATGTTCCAGCTTGCACCCACTGCCCCTTGTCCTGTCACTGGATGTCACAGAGAAGAGCCTGGCTCCATCCTCCTGACACTCACCCTTCACATATTTATAAACATTGATTAGGTCACCCCTCAGTCTCCTCTTTTCCAGACTAAAGAGCCCCAGCTCCCTCACCCTTTCCTCGTAAGGGAGATGCTCCATTCCCTTCATCATCCTCGTGGCTCTGCGCTGGACTCTCTATAGCAGTTCCCTGTCCCTCTTGAACTGAGGGGCCCAGAACTGGACACAATATTCCAGATGCGGTCTCACCAGGGCAGAGTAGAGGGGGAGGAGAACCTCTCTTGACCTACTGACCACCCCCTC
>WKFP01014557.1:1127363-1139102 GCA_011057875.1 Pterocles orientalis | reverse complement strand
TGTGCTTCCTCCCTGGGTTGGGTTCCTGGAAAGAACAGAGTGGTAATAAAACCCCGAAATCCTTTGGGGATCTGACAGCAAGAATGCATGCTTTAGAGGAAAGCAAACCCTCTGACATCTTTGCAGCCTAACAAAGAGATTATTTTGTCATTAAGTGATTTTTCTCTGCTGTTTTAGTAACAGCAACCATCAATCACGTTCCAGGATTATAACAGACATTAAGAAAATTGTTTCCTTTTATACCTGTAATTATGCTTCATTAATGAACAATGAACAGCCTTTTCCATTTTCTCTAGAATCTGTATGAATTTCAGTGACACAGAAAATTACATGGGAAAAATGTTGATTTAAAGAGGATTTGGCTTTAGTATTTAGAGGTTGTCATGGCTGATGTAAAGCAAGCTCTTCACCTTCCTGATGCTAAGTCAGACTCCCAGCAGGGGATTTCAGGGTCTTGGTATTTAGTCCTAGGACCAAGGGAGAGCACACTACTCCAGCTGTCTCAGAGCTTAACCTGGCATTTATCCTAGTGGATTTCAGATAGCCAGACTGCAAATTTCTTGTGGCCCACCATGCTTTTTCTAGAGTATTTTCAAGGTGCTGTTTAACTTGTCTCAGGCACTTCAGAGTTTGTTCCGTATGTTGCCAGCAGGCTTGGCAAGGCTTTCTTACCTCTGGTTTCTGGATGCAGGATTCAGTCCCACAGAGAGAAGCAGAAAGTGACACCAGAATGGCAACATTAATATTGTAGATTTCTGGCAGGAGGTTTTATTTAGCCATTTGTCAGAAAGCAATTATGTGCCCACGCCAACATTTTCATCACTGAATGTCTAAGTTAGGCACATTTTAAATTCCAAGTGAGTAATTTTCTTTTCAAAATCCATTTATTTGCAGTCAGAGGGGCCACAGGCTATTTCTGTAAGTCTCTGCCCAGAAGTAGGCATCTAATTTTAGTGCGGTAGACAACACAGTTTAGGAGAGCTAGAACTGCTCAACGGTCCAGAAAATCGGTTTGGAGACGATACTGAAACGGTTTTTAACAAGTGGTCTGTTACGGAGGGGTTCCAGAGAACACACATGGCTTTGGAGGCCTGGATCTAACAGTCCTTCAAAGGAGGAAAAAAGCTTAACCAGCTAATCCTCATACTATGAAATGTCAGACTATGAGAACACGTTTTTTTTGCAACTCCCCTCCCAACTCTCCTCCCCAATTAGTATTTTATTTTCTTTGTTTAGCATTTTGCTTCCCTTTAGGCCATTACACTTAGTCACAGTACATGGTATATATTATTTCATTTCTTGGACCACTTGGAAAATCTGAGCTGCCTTATAACTATCAATGCTGAGCTTAAGAGTGATTTTTGGTCGCACTGTTGCCTACGAGAACAATTTTTTGGACACAGTGGCGCTCTCTTGCAAACTCCGTATTTGTATGCTCTTTAGAAAAAATTGTGTGAAGTTGTTTTACTAGAACAGTCACAAAGCAAATATTTCTAAGTAATTTGTTAATCTGAAGCCTATCAGAGAATAGTTGCCCAGAATTATTTCCTGCCATCCTCTGTGGTGGTGGCCACTATGAAATGCATTTTGTGGTCTTGGCCAATCTCATGAAGCATGCCCTTGACTTTGCTGTTGCTCTTATGTGAGGACAGAAATGAAACAATACTTCATTCCTCTCCCTCACACTCTTGAGTGTGCATAAAAATATTCATAAAAATAATCCCAAGAGAAAGAAAAAAAAAAAGGATATCACCTGGCAACATTTCTGACTCAGGCAGAAGACAGGACACACTGGAGACAGGCTTATTCTCCGAAGTGCAGTCAGCAGGGTGAGCTCAAGGCCCATTAAATGGGAAAATCTCAAGATTCACAGCTTGTGTCTCACTAAGCCATTTCTACTATGCTACTGAGACTGCAAACCTCAGAAATGAAGGCACAATGTCTAGCAGAAAAAGCTCCTCTGGCTTTTGTGTGGTTACACCCACTCCCCATAACAGCCCACAAATTCGTATTGCTTCTTATACCACAATATTTACATTAGTGAGGTGAATTTGTTAACATTGTTCATTGCTTAGTTTGTGAGATCAAGCCAATCAGCAAGCTACGGTTAACCTAACTTATTTGCAAGAGGAATTTTCCAAGCAAGGAGAAATTACAGCAATTGTTCATCATTAATTTTTTTAATAGATGTGCGTTCATTTGTACTACCTTGTAAACAAGGCACTGCATTATAACAGTAGGCATACTGCTAAACTTGGGATGCTGCTTAATGTCCTCATTTTATTCCGTATAATCACAATATTTTCCAAGAAGCCGTGACGAATAACCTTGAGGCAAGGCTCATCGTGAATTTTGAAGAACCGAGAAGCTGAGCTTTGGAACCAGTCCTGAATATTATAAATCTTCACCTATATCAGAACCTGAGCAAATGTAAAGTGAACTATTGAGGCAACTAGCTTAGCAAGTTTCTAAAAAAGGATTAGATGCATATGAATACTGTAAAAAAAGCTTATGCAGTAACAGTAGGTAGGACGAAATGACAAGGGTTATCAGCCCATGTGTTTCAAGGCATAAGATGATCACCAACTTGAATCAGGAAAAAAATGTTCTCTCGCAGGAATTATTTTTATCTACAATGCAATTCGATGCATTCTAAAGCATTTAAGTTCCTGATGAATCAATCATTGACCACTATTGAGAGACAGCAAACTAACATAGACTAATTGATCTGGTTTTGATATGGAAATTTCAAAGTGCATAGACTTACATAGAGTAACGAACCAGCTTTTAATGAAAGCTTTCAGACAGGAAACAAAAAGCACTTTATAAGGAAAATAAGTCTCAGTATCTTCATTTTACAGATTACAAAATGAGACGATGTTTTGCCAATTGACAGGGTTTGTGCAAAGGACACAGGCACCAAATTAAAGAAGTTAGCTTATTTTTCCTTATGTTTAAAGTGATAAAATAATGAGAAAAATAAATCAGTGAAAATAAATTAAAGCAAGATAAGGTAAAGCAGCAAAATAATAAGCAAACTGCTATAGCAAGCAGAAAGTAAGGTAATGCACCTAATCATTACTACATAGAGTTAGCGATAGTGATTAAGAAAGATGCATCACCAATTGCCCTATTACTATGTTACCATCATCCAGCTCTGCAGTCGCTGGGAAGCCCGTTTGCAGTGAGGATTTGGAGAACTCCTCCCCGGCAATTGGGAAATCTCTATACAGTGCATCCACTGTATAGGTGAGGCTTCCAAAGTTCCTTGCAAACAGTCCCTGCTTTTATACAGTTGAATAAACAACTTTCTATTTTAAACTGCGAAAAACATCTGGTGTGGTTTTCTCCTTGTTAACTTCCATCTCAAGCCTGGCTGGGGCCCGGAGGGGAGATAACAAGAACAAAATAATCTAGTAATCTTGTGTATCTCTCAACAAAGCTTGTCACGACTTGACACATTCCTTTGCCATTTATGGTGATAGGGCACATCCGTGCTTAATTTTGGCTGCTGTTGAGCAGTTAGTATCTTTCTGCTGACTAACCTCACATAGCAAGTGTTACAGCAATGTTCTGTAAGCATTACAGTGAAGCTTTTATAAATTGGCATATATTAATAAGGTAATACATTGCATATGTGATCAATATTTATACATATTAGATATATTGTTAGGTTGTGAGGTTCATCTAGAAGTCAACTTTGGTTCAGGGCCTCACTGCTCAGGCCCTACTGTTTCAGACCAAGAGGAGGGAAGTGACTTAACCAAAGTCACAAGTCAAGCACAGTCAAAGCCCTGGGTATCCTTCAGTCTTACACCAGTGTTCATCTTGTTACGGCTGAACCTGTTTGTTTATTTCGGTTCAGTATTGTCTTCACAAAATTGTCCTAATGCAAGTTCTTTGTGAATCTGTTTAATTGGAAGCACTCTTGAGTTGGTTTCGCAGAACCATCTCCATTTAGCGTCGTGATTGTGTGGCTTAGTCACCTATCAAGAACTAGTTAGGGATTGCTGCATGGGAAAAGAGACTGTCATCGCTGTAACAGAATAACTTTACTGTTCTTGAAATGCAGATTATTGTCCCTCTGGGCAGACAAATTATTCCAAATAAAAGTGATTTTTTTTTTCAGAACAATTATCCCACTGTTCTCAAATATATGCAGAGAAATGGTGCTTGGGGCTGGATGTCGGGTACAAGGTTTCTCTGTTTCTATCATGTGAGATGGGAGAGGTTGGGCCTGGTGGGCAGGAGGTGTGAGTGCTGGCCGTCTGATCATATGCCCTGTGGTAACCCGTGCATGGGCTGTTTCTCCTCCTGTTCCCATCCATCTCTGGTCCCTCAGGACTGCCGTTCTCCCATACTGGTTCTTACTATTGAAAGAATTACTTGCCCTGCACAAAGAAAGATGTGTGGAAGAGGTGTATAATACACAAACACAGCGACTACCTGACAAAGCAAACATTAACATGTAATGAAAGGGGACAGATTTGTTCCCTTTTAATATAATGAAAAGGAGATGATGGGATATGGAGGGGAAAGAAAACAAGGTGAAAGACTGAGAAGGAGAGCTATGGAATAAACACAAAGAAGAAGCAGGTCACTGGAGTATATACCCGAACATCATGGGTTTGCTGGGTCATGCATCTGACCCAGTCTCTTATGAGACCATGAAAGCCGTGATACAAAATACCTCCTGGGACAGGAGTTAAGAAAGTTGGCTGGTCTTATTATGGCTCAGCACTACAGGGCGTGACTTGTGTATAGTGCTACAGTGTAGGTGACTTCCTTTGTATTTTGAACATGCTTGTGTTCTCATTTGTCCTTGCTCCTGATAGAGCATGAAATAAGAAAACTGGATGAAAGTCCATCCAGTTGTGCAAGGAGAGATGATTCGCAATGTGAGTAAGTGAGGTTGCTCAATGGTTTTGTGGACCAAAGCTAATTAATTTCTCATTTTACTATTAATATCATCTTTCTAATAATAAAAAAGGTTTGTTCCTGCTCTTCCAACATCACCATTTAGACATTGTTGAGGACTACTGTATTTCTTTGAAAAGTCATCTACTAGACAACCCCTTTTCATTTGATTCTGATATTTATGATATTTGTTATCCCATTGGCAATATGCTATTTTGCTTTTAAAGTCATTATTTGATCACAGTGTCCAATATCCCTGGTGAAAACTAACTACACCATCGGCCAGTTGTCATTTCTGTGTGGTCTGGAAGAAGACAAAAACTTTCAGTTGTAACATAGTAAACACAGCACATGTGAGGAAAATGATACCTGTCAAATGTGTAGATCCCAAGCAGACTCTTCCTGCTGCTGTTTTCATATTCCTACAGTGTCAAGGAGATGCTGTTAAGCACTCCTGACTATATTTCCCCCCATTTTTTAAAGTTTTTAGACACTATCAACTTCTGTCAAAATATCTGCACTTAACATAAATACTCAACAGGCTAAGATGAAACCCTGTTACACAAAATCATTATATATAATGCATTTTCCTTTAAACCTTTTCATTTGATTAAAGATATAAATCAGACAAATCATGCAAATGATATTCAATAACCAGTTTATATCTGTCAGAAAATATGTAAATCAAAGGATTCTACTCTAAAGCATTCTTGCACCATAGCTAATCAGCATTTTTAACTTGCAAATCACAAGCCAATATATGTGAATCAACTGCTGTGCTAGGACATCACATTAAAAATTCTTTTTGAATTCTAAAGCAACTTGTCAACATGCATGTTCTGGTAGTAAGTGCACACAGTCACTTCAATGCTTTCTTTGATGTTGCCCATTACCTGTCAAACACAAGGGCAAATTTCAGCCATGAAATAAAACCGCTATGTTTGAAATCAGTCATGAAATTATTAATAGTGGCCACTGCCAGGCTATTTTACTTAACATTTTTATAAGCTCATTCTCAATTCAGATCCCAAAGGGATATTTGTATATATGTGCATTAGTTCAACCTCAGAGCATACGGACTCTGTGGCATTGTCGGTACTGTCAAAGCCAGGCAAAGCATGGCACTGTCCTTAGTTTACTGTCTCATCTGCAGCACTGAAACCATGATTGTAGCTCTCCTGGCAATACAAGGTTTATGATAAATTTTTAAACTGGACTCAGTTTTGCTACCGCACCCAACCAGGCCAGGAAATGAGATGGCCGCTCTCCATCATATTTGAAAAAATCATGGCTGTTGGGTGAAGTCCCTGGTAACTGGAAAAAAGGAAAAACTACTCCCATTTTTAAGAAAGGGAGAAAGGAAAACCTGGGGAACTACAGGCTGGTGAGCCTCACCTCTGTGCCTGGGAAAATCATGGAGCAGGTCCTCCTAGAAAATATGCTAAGGCACGCACGAGACCAAAAGGTGATCCAAGACAGCCAACATGGCTTCACCAAGGGCAGATCTTGCCTGACCAGTCTGGTGGCCTTCTATGATGGAGTGACGGCATCGGTGGACAAAGGAAGGGCAACAGATGTCATCTACCTGGACTTGGGCAAAGCCTTTGACATGGTCTCTCACCACATCCTTCTCTCTAAATCAGAGAGGTATGGATTTGAACAACAGACTGTTCAATGGATAAAGAATTGGTTGGCTGGTCAAAGCCAAAGGGTTGTGGTCAACGGCTCTGTGTCTGGGTAGAGGCCAGTCACAAGTGGTGTCCCTCAAGGGTCTGTCTTGGGACCGCTGCTCTTCAACATCTTTATCAATGACACAGATGAGGGAATCGAGTGCACCCTCAGCAAATTTGCAGACAACACCAAGCTGAGTGGTGCAGTTGATACAAGAGAGGGAAGGGACACCATCCAGAGGGACCTGGACAGGCTGGAGCAGTGGGTCCAGGAGAACCTCATGAGGTTCCACAAGGCCAAGTGCAAGGTGTTGTGCTTGGGCCAGGGCAATCCCAGGTACTTGTACAGACTGGGAGAAGAACTCCTTGAGAGCAGCATTGCGGAGAAGGACTTGGGGGTCCTGGTGGACAAGAAGCTGGATATGAGCCAGCAGTGTGCGCTTGCAGCCCACAAAGCCAACTGTGTTTTGGGCTGCATTAACAAAGGGGTGGCCAGCAGGGAGAGGGAGGGGATTGTCCCCCTCTACTCTGCTCTTGTGACACCCCATCTGGAGTGCTGTGTCCAGGCCTGGGGTCCCCAGCACAGGAAGGACGTGGAGGTCTTGGAAGGGGTGCAGAGGAGGCCACAGAGATGATCAGAGGGCTGGAGCACCTCTGCTATGGAGAAAGGTTGAGGGAACTGAGCTTGTTTAGCTTGGAGAAGAGAAGGCTCCACGGAGACCTCATTGCGGCCTTCCAGTACTTGAAGGGAGCCTGTAAACAGGAGGGGGAGCAACTTGTTTACAGGGGGTGATAGTGACAGGACGAGGGGGAATGGTTTTAAACTAAGAGAGGGGAGATTTAGGTTGGATATTAGGTGGAAATTTTTCACTCAGAGGGTGGTGGGGCAGTGGCCCAGCTTGCCCAGAGAAGCTGTGGATGCCCCATCCCTGGAGGGGTTCAAGGCCAGGCTGGATGGGGCCCTGGGCAGGCTGCTCTAGTGGTTGGCAACCCTGCCCACAGCAGGGGGGTTGGAACTAGATGATCTTTAAGGTCCTTTTCAACCCAGGCCATTCTAGGATTCTATGATTCTAAACCCTTCATCCTCCAGTTGGCATTGAGTGCTACGTGTTGAGATGAGTTGCTCTAGTGGGGATGTGGCTGAGATCCTTTAGCACACAATCACCATCATCTTGCTTCTGTCTAGAGATCTTCATCACAATCCCTTTTGTGGGACTGGGAATGCCATTATTACCCAGGGTCTGTTGAACTTGGATGTTCTGAAATGTCCTTTCTGGACACAGTACCTCTTTCACACAAAAACATTGAGAAACAAAGTTTCCAGAAATGCAAAAAGTCATATTTTACAAAGTTATGATAGTCTTGATTGCAAGAAAACACCAAGAATCCTCCTGATGGCAAAAGCACTGCATTAAGGGACCTGTGAAAATCCTCTTTGGGATGGGAATTGCTACCTGGATCACCGCAGAATAGGCTGGTCTTACTGGAATTTCTTAGGGATGTTTGTGATCCTTCATTACTTAAGGACCTTTCCTTCTTACAGTACTGCTGCTGTTGCTGGGAATGTCCATGTCTGTCCATCAGTTTAGCAAAAGACTTAGAAAACTTAAATTTTAGCAAGCATTTCACAGCTTGTACTCTTTAGATCCCTCACTAACAATATGGGAAGCATATTTCATTTTTGAAATGGAGGAATGACTATGATGGAAGTCCATAAAATCACCAACGGAAAAAAAAATAATCTCTGTTTAGACACGAGAGTTTGTGCTAGCATAAGGAAAGTAATATTAAATTGAAGCTATTTTAGCACATGGGGAAGGCTTAAGTTAATGAAACCTTCTGGGAAAGGATTGCTGTTGATAACTGGACAGCTTCTATTGTGGAGCAATCTAGCTCTGAGAGATGAATAAGCATGCTTAAGCATCAATAATGGTTCCTTTCTGTCTAAGATAATGCAGCCAACTTGGCTGGAAGCTTTCTTGAAGCAACATAGCAAGGTAGTTCTCAAATTAAGAAAAAAAATATATACTCAAAATATTCTATTAAAACATATTTTGTCTCTGAAATGCTGAGATATCACTGTCGTGGAGCTATTGATGGAGTTGACAAAGAAGATCCTTCTACCTCTGTCTATACACTTAGTAATGAGAGAGGTGCCCTGCAAACTTTCTGAAGAATAAACCCTTACTACTAAGAACTGCTGGTTGTAAAATCTAGGTGCTCCCCCTCTGGCATCTCTCCAAAAATAGTGTAATGATAAGTTGGAGGCTGAAGAGAGGGTAAAAAGCATGTTGGAGTCAAAAAGGCATGAAGAGTAGAGACAGGTTGTGATGAATGTATGCCAGCTCTTCTCTCATGATGCTCCTCAAGGGAGCATAGGAAAGTTTGCACTGAACTGCCATAAGGCTGAGACAAAGCACAGGGCAAGGGCTATCTATCCCAGATCTCCCATGAGAAAATGGAAAGCAACAGAGAAGCTACATCAACAGGTTAAGCACTACCATCCATTTCTATTTGAACAGGAGGATATGCCTCCGTGTTCTGGAGAGATTGAATTTCCAGGAGTTGCACCGTATAGATATCACACCATATCGTCCGACGCGATCAGTCATGATTGCTATGGTCAGGGCATTTTTCTATAGATGAGAACATTTTTTCAGTCGTTTTTAAAGTAATGAATAATGATTTTTAAAAAGCCCTCAAGATGTGCAGGAACAAAACAAGATCAATCGTCTCCATTTTGTATTAGGCAATTGCATAATAAGATTTAAATATTTGTTTCATAATCTTGAAATAGATACCCATTATTCTATAGAAGCGTGCAAGAAATTAGTGTGAAGGGAATGGGGGAGAGCAAGCAGCATCCCAGCTACACCTTGTAATATGATGTTTATAGCAACAAGGTTCTGCATAAAATGAATAAAAGATAATTCAGCGCATATGTCACTTCTGGACATGGTAAAGGCTTGATTTGATATCTATTTGAAGAAGGCTCCTGGTGATTGTCTATTGTCATAGCATTAGATGAGAACAGAGAGAGCGAGGGACTCTTTGCATGTGACTGCAGTAACAAGGAGAGCCTGCAGTCATGTCTTGTTAATTTGCCGAGAAGAATGTCACATTTACATTTCAAATTATCCCACTCCACAGCTCCCAACCGGCTAGGATTATCCTGAGTTTTAACCCATCCAGATTCAGGTTTCATTGTTTACCCAGACTGCGCTAATCCTTCACTTCACCCTCCCTCCCTCCCTGCTACCCCACCCACAAAAAAGAAAGAAAGCAAGCCCTCTCCAGAAAATCTAACATCAAAGGGAGCTGCCAATCCTGCTCAGTAATTATGAGATGATTCCTCCAAAAAAGCAAGGTGAAATGTCATTTTTTATTATTCTTCTACTTCCTCCCTTCTCCCCTACCCATCTCTTTGCAGGCAGGCATCAGGGGTAAATCTTCAGCGCAATATGCAGAGTTTTAGCTGTGCGAATCCTATTACTGTCACTAATTAGAACACATTAGCACAGCCAGCTAAAAACGTGCGCCCTTTAATGCCTATCTGCCTGCTCTCACTTCCTATCCATATTCTGGGCCCGATTCTGATTTCTCACTGCTATTTACCTATGTAGTAGTAATGACCTATGGGAATTATTCCTGAATTACATTAAAGCAATAAGACCAGAATTTTTCTTAGCCTCCCATCTGTGACGTTTATGCAGATGCCACATCGTCTTCTCCATTATTCTGCTTTCTTTCTTTTAGGACCTCTTATGGTATTTTCTACATCATTCATTCACCAGTGGGCCCTATCAGCCCCAATTTTCACATCCATTTTCCACAGACTTTATTATACAATGATGTATAAAAAAACCTTGGTCCTATGACTGCTGTTTTGTTGAATTATTTGTAGATGGAATTTTAGGACGTGCTTTAAATGGCAAGGTGTTCACAGATGTTCCACAGGTTTTAACCCTGTGAAAATAAAGCGTTGATTTATTTATTTGTTTTTTTTTTATGAAAACACATCCAGTGACTCCTCACCACAGGAGAAGAGTTTTTTGCTGCGGATGTCCCTCAGGAAATCTCTGAGATCCAAGGCTTTTTCTTACTGTCCAGGTGGACTCAGGATGTGCCCTAACCCTGTTCTTTTCTCCCAACGCAACATTTACAGTTGGACCATACCTGGCACCCAAGTAGCACCAGCTCACCAAGGGCAGTTCTCTGTCCCAGCCTCAGCCCTTGAAGTTGGAGGAGGGGGAACACCCTGCTCTCCTTTAATAAGTGCTCCAAGGGCTTTGTACTAACTAAGCTTTACAGCACCCTTTAGAAGTGACGGTTCCACTGCAGATGAGGGGGAGAGGTGCCCGGTCTAATGACTTGGTGACAGCATCAGCCTACAGCAATCAAGACAACAGGCCACAGCTTCAGCATCTGTCCTGTTTGTTGCTACTTAGAAATGCTTCCGTGAAAAGTAAAAAAAAAAAATTACTTTTTTTTAATCACTTCCGTGTAAAAGCCTGGACAGCCTTTCTCTGTGCTGCTGTTGTGGCCTAGGGCCAGCAGTCCACCACAACCACACAGCTGCTCACTCACTCCTCCCCCCTCCACACCTTGTGGGATGGGGAGGAGAATCAGAAGGAAAAAAAGGTAAAACCTCACGGGTTGAGACAAGGAAAGGGAGGGATGACTCACCAATTATGGTCACGGGCAAACTTAATTTGTTACCAAACCAATCAGAGTAGCAGAATGAGAAACAAAACCAAATCTTAAAAAACCTTCCCCCATCCCTCCCTTCTTCCCCAGGCTCAACTTTGCTCCCAATTTCTCTAACTCCTGCCCCCGAGTGGCACAAGGGGATGGGGAATGGGGGTTGTGGTCAGTTCATCACACATTCTTTCTGCCACTCTTTCTTCCTCACGGGGAGGACTCCGCACACTCTTCCCCTGCTCCAGTGTGGGGTCCCTCCCATGGGAGACAGTCTTCCATGAACTTCTACAATGTGAGTCCTTCCCATGGGTCACAGTTCTCCACTAACTGCTCCAGTGTGGGTCTCTTCTGCTGAGTGCAATCCTTCAGGAGCAGACTGCTCCAGTGCAGGTTTCCCATGGAGTCACGGCCTCCTTCAGGCCCAGCCACCTGGTCCAACATTCCCCTCCAC
>WKFP01014557.1:1037071-1086047 GCA_011057875.1 Pterocles orientalis | reverse complement strand
GGATGAGGCTTTGGGCAACCTGGGCTAGTGGGAGGTGTCCCTGCCCATGGCAGGGGGGTTGGAACTTGATGATCTTTAAGGTCCTTTCCAACCCAAACCATTCTGTGATTCTATGATTCTATGATTCTATGATTCTATGATCTTGCCAAATAACTGGAAACTTGAAGTGCTGGAATTTGTTATTCAGGCCCATCTCCAGTAGGACGGCAACACAAGCCCCTTTAATAGCAGTGCCTAGCTAATGATCTAAGCCTGGTGATTAAGATGGATAGGTGGGCAGTGTGTACCGTCATTAACAGTGGATATTCACTTGGCTTAATGTGGTCAGGCCAACTGGATGGTGATCATTCCCCTGAAGGAGTGAATGATTCATATGCTCTAATATGGATTAATTTATATGTAAATCACTCGGTAATACTGCGGCTTCTGCTTGAAAATCTGCCTGCAGTGAAGAAAGAAAAGCACTTTTTTGTAACTACAGGAAGCTTTATATTATAAGACTGTGTCATGTCCATTTTAAAAACCTGTCACAGAAGTCCAGAGGTTCACTTTCTCTAATTCACGAGAGCAGCGATTTTCACAGTGTCTAACCGAACCCTTCATCTGGCCCTTTTGCTTGATGAATGTTTTCCTGTGAAGACAAGAACTGACAATCAATCAGCAATATACATTCTTTTATGACCTGTTGAGAGTAAATTGTTTTTTTCGGGACACACTGATGATTTTTAGCACATAATTCACACCATGCAGTAAGGCATCAAGATGACATCAAGCTTTTGATTCTCAGACTAGATAACCGAAGTTTTATGAGAAATGTTTTATGATAAATCCTTTTATTGCTTCCACCAATTGCTAGAGACAGGTCATTTGCATGTGAAAATAATTTATTGTTTTGTTCCAAATATCAGATATTTTAGGTGTGAATGCTGGACTAATACTTGTGATGTTAACATTAGTGATATTTTTGCTTTAAAAAACTTTTTTCTTGTTTACTCAATGATCCTGGACAGCTGATGAAAGGATCCTCAATTCCATTGAAATGAATATGACTTAAGTGGAATTTAATTTTTTTCTTTTTTCTTTTTTTTTTTTTTACTATTCACCAACTTCTAGCTCTTGAGGGAAATAATACTTTTGTTTCTTGCACCATTTCTGAGAGTGAATTAATTACAGTATTAACTATGCCTTCCAACAATAGTCTATTTTCAACTGTGTTAAATTTATTTTCCCAGATTATTTTTAGTGACTTACGAAGTACAAAGAATTTTCAGACTCTTATAGATTGAAATTATTTGTCTGAGTCCGCTGTGCTTTTAATGTCACAATTCTGCTTTGCCAGAATGTTCTTGGTAGTGAACCATGTGAAGATATTATTTAAAGCATTATGCTGAAATATATCCTTAAAAAAAATCTTTGCTTCAATATTTATTTGAGATGACTGGACAAAATCACTGCTCAGGAGTCTCGTTTAATCCCTAAACAAATCTCCAGTGGCTGTCAGGATCACTATTTTTGGCACAATTAAAACAAAGAGGTCATTGGATGCAGTGGTCCTCACTCAAAGTACCGCCAACGGTAGCCTTCTGCCAACCTCTACCAGCTACTGAACACTGAAACCTTTGCTTCAAGAATATTGATCTTCCAGTACTTACGCATACAGTCACTGCAGAGCAGAGCCAGTAACATAAAACTTACCTTGAGGTTTAGGAAGGATTGATCATAGCACCTCTCACAGCCCTGGTAGGCACATGGTTACCCACCGTAACCTCAGGCACCTGACAAAGGTCCTTAGGTTGGAAGCGTAAATGCTTTAAGCTTCCCTCTAGTCAACAAAAATACATAATGTATCTGTCTCCAGTGGTGGTGGATGGACAGAATTTTCCTTTTTTCTTGGTAATGATGATCCCTGGAATCAGAGTTCAGATCAGCTTTTCTTCCCATCGGGCAGTGAGATGGCGTGGGAACTACGTGATTAGACCTGGGGCTTGGCAGTCGTTTGGGGATGCAGGTTGTGCAGAAAGAGGGTAAAATACAGTCTGCAAAGCCATTTGCTCTTGCCAGGGGGATCAAAGGTTTCGGCATCTCTCAGTGCTTTCTTGTATCTTCCTTTCCGGTTCTTTTATAAAAAAAGTCTGAGTCACATTTTCAGTGGAGGTGTTAGCTTCAGCTAAATGCCAGTTTAAACCAACCAAAACCAAGGCTTTACATGAGATCTTGTAAATACTCCCCAGCCTAATAAAATGAGGAAACATTACCTGTGCCAAGAACACACGTATCTCAAATCTGATTAGATGCATGAGTGTGGATTAATTACTAGAATTTTTTGTGCTGGATTTGGCAGAGAGATGCTCTCTGACTAGAATAACCCAAAAAAAAAAAAATCTTTCTTGCTAATAGTTTAACAATTCTGGAGTAAGGTATTTCTTTCCTTCCCCTCCCCAACCTCCATTTCTAAATACTTTCAGCTTTACAGTGTGGCTGTGGGGAGACGGTATGGGGTCTGGGAAGAAGGACCAACCCCATTCTCCATAAGGGTCTCCATCCTCAGCTCTTATCAGTCCCCAGCCTCTCAGTGTCAGGGCATCAGAAACGGGTTGTGCTTCCATCTGTAAGCCTGAAGCGTTAGACTTCCCACATGATGGAAAACTGCTCACCTAAAAAGTTTGTAAGATCCATTTTATGGGCCCATCTCCATGCAAACACCTGCCTGTCCCTGTAAAACACTGACGCAAAAATAAACAAATCTTGCATAAAGACTGTCTTTGCAGGGCTGACATATGTGCAATAAATTGCTATCTGGTCTTATTTTTCCCTATAAGCTGTTCATTTCTGAGTTTGGGACTTTGAAATACAACTTCTAAACAGCTCTGCTGCAGAGTAGTTAATACTGGACTTTTCTGTCATTTAATTTAATGCTGCAGAGTCCTTGCCATTTCTCTAGGTTCACCTCTTGCACGCACTGAGTGCCTCTCTCTTTCTCTTGCCCTGGTCTTACAGCTTCTGAAGTACACACCATTAAATGGATACCATCACGGGATTTGCTCCTTGCAGTTTGTCCCTGAGGACTGTAAAAATGAAATTTTCAGTTTTATAGCAACCTGAGTTTGGTGGGCCTTCTGTGTATGCTATACTCCTCCTCATTTTTCAGGAGCAGAGGGGTACATAAAGGCTCCGTACATTTTTTTTTCCTTTTTGGATTATTAGAACTCCACAGAGAAGCTAAGCCACTCTAAACTTCAAAGGGCCTTACGTTAATGAGTAAGACACAGCACATGAATAATGCAGGCTACACGGAGCAGACATAAGGAACGGTGACACTACTGTAAACTATCTGCTAACAGCAGCGTAATAAAATGAGGCAGAAGCAAAAGGACTTCTGTGTTTTGTGTCTGGTTAAATTGGCTTATGGAAAGAGAGATACAAAATATAACGAAGCCATAACTTTGCAATACACTATGACAAGAAGGAACTATGCCTCTTGCAAGAAGGCCAAGTGATACGCATTTCTAAAGCGGCAAGGCACTTTGGAAGACTTTGTTTCTTAGCAGTCAACATACATAAGAAGAAGTGCAGGGCACTGTCCCAGTAAAAAGCCTTTTAAAGGTCTAATTAACCACGTAAATACAGATGCACAGAAAGTCTCCAGATCAACACTTCCCATTATCAGCCACAAGATTCGACAAGCTACTTTAGTTTTCAGGGAACGCATCCCCAACAACTCCTACTGCAGCTCTCATTTTCAGGCCCTTACCTTCAGTAGCATAAGTATTAACATGGTATTACCATCAAAACCATGCATTTTAATTGTTAAAAACAAAAAATCTACTCTTCTAAGGAGTCATGAAAGGCGGAATATGTTTCAAAATAGCCTGGTTTTTGTGGTAGGTGGTTTTGCTCCCTCTACGCATATACCCAAGTGTATGTTTTATGAAACAGTGTAGTAGCTTCCGTTAAAGTTTGTCTGGTTCAGCCTTACTCTTTCTCACGGGCTAAGGTACACAGTTCAGCGTGCACTGAAAGCCAAGGCTGACAGTGTTTGGTTATTAACAACTTGGTGCCGTCTGACGCTGTTTTATCTTTGACCCCAGGCCTTGTAAATTTGTAGGGCACCATTTCACCCCTTTGTCTTCATCTCCCTCAGCATCAAAGAGAAGTAAGCTGTGCAGGCAGGGGAGGCAATGCTGGCGAATGCCTCTCTTGCACTCCTAGGGGAGACTGCAATATATTCTGAGCCTTGTGGATGTCACAGGCTGAGCCACGCTGACAAATAGAAC
The DNA here is from genome assembly GCA_011057875.1 of Pterocles orientalis. NCBI lineage: Eukaryota > Metazoa > Chordata > Aves > Pterocliformes > Pteroclidae > Pterocles > Pterocles orientalis. The sequence continues at coordinate 1,081,773 of WKFP01014557.1, read as the reverse complement.
ATAAGGACAATCTGATGTGAACTTTCTGAAACCATCGGTAGCGCTCATCTTTCAGCTTTGTGGAAACACCCAGAAAGATTGAACAGCTCCCCTCTATCTGCCGAGGAATGGTTAATAAGCTTGAAAAAGATGAGAAGGAGACAGGCTAGACTAAAGCCGTCTCTTTAAGATCCTCTGTGCCTGAATGTCAATGCGAAGGTGGGAAATACTTTGTCTGCTCAGACAAAATAGCCCTGCTTGTATGCAGCAAATCTGACCTCTGAGAGCTTATAGAGTAGCTCGGCTCCAAAACACAGATAAAAGTGAACTTTGCCATGGGAGAGATCAAGCTCAACAAACTAACTGCTGTTATATGTTGAAAAGGCATTATACCTCTCTTCCTCAAAATTGTTCCAACTGTCTACTACCTTGCTGCGCACTTGAGAAGACCGTACACCAAACCTGCACGTTACAGAGCTCGTTATCCAGACAATTACAGCACATACGGTGAAGAACATCCTACCTCTGCTTGCAGCTTCCAGGACTTTGGCCTGGTGGCATCTCCCTGCTTTCTTTCAAAATAAGTTTGATTTAGCTATCTGGACATATGAATTCAATGCGGTGGTGCAGAAAAGACCTAATTTTGATTCAACTTCACTGCTTCAAATCAGGTGTAAGACCTTTGTAAGTGACGTTACCCCCAGGCCAGGCATTCAACTGTCTCTTTCTCCTGTGCAAAATGCCTGTGACTGGCCACGACTCCAGGGGCAGCTGGGGTGGAGGGGACAGCTCCGAGTCCCTTTGCTTTCAAGGATGAGCTGAACCCAGGAACGCCTCTAACCACAGAACTGTTGTTGAGTTTGCACTCTCCCTTCTCATCTCTTCTCTCCCTTCTCATCTCTTCTCCTGCCTCCTTCTCCCCTTCCCTTACTCTCTTGAAAAGTGAAAAAAAAACCCAAAAAACAAAAAAACTATTTGGGGGGAGTAAATAAAAAAATAAGTGACTGATTTTGGAGTAATTGAAAACTGTCTTTCTATTCAGACCTACTATTAAAATTAACTAACTAACTAACTAGATAGATAGATAGATAGATAAATAAATAAATAGATGCAATCCACCTCTAGCTAATATGGCTGCTCCAGGAGCTGTTCAATAAACGTGGTTTATCTATGCAGTATAACAAATCTCCCAGGAACCAATGTCGCCCTTCAAAGCACTGTATAAGAAGTTATTTTATCTGCTTAATAATGTATCTAGATTTAACCTCTCCTTTGCAACAGACAAAATTAAACAGAGTAAATCTGCCTTGGGATACAAGCCTATTATTAATACAGTTCTTCTAACTGTATGTTAAAATACTGTTGTGTTCCTTGACACATTCAGTTCCATTTGCATTGTAGAAAGCTAATGCATGAACTTGGCAATAAAAATGCATGGCCGTCTGAAATGGAAGAATGAATTGTGCTCTTTCTATGCACAGTCTCAATGCATTGCTCATATGCCCTTGTTTTTTTTTTGCAAGGGTGAGTAATATAAAGTAATATAAATAGTCCCATGTTTGGTAGCTCATTTTGCAAGACTCGCAAAGAGTAATAAACCCAGGGTGAATTTATCATTTTACAGACACCTTGCTATGCAGAAATCCATTGTTTGGCGGGGGGTTTTCTGTATGGCTTTCTTCCTTTTAAGGTGGCATATGGAGTTCAGTCTGTTAAAATACCTCCACTGCTTTGCTATAAAAAATGACCAATCTCAGAAAACCTCTTTAAATATGATCGCCTGTGCTTCACAAGTTCTGCTTTCAGTCTACAGAAAGGTTTAAGATATTTCAGCAGCTCTGTTTCAAGATGGGATTATCCAGGATACTATAAATGAGACACATTTACTGTCTAATGTTCACTGCATTTCATCTTTTCAGATTCACTGCTTCACTGCCTGTTGAGCTCTTATGTTTCAGCATGTGCCCTTGAGAGCCTTTGAACGAATCGAAAACATTAACGCAGCAGGGCATACTGATGTGCAGCTACTGAAAGGGTATTAGTGGCCTTGCATGTGCATCTCCATACAAAGTTCCAGCTGACCTAAACAACTCACTTGACTCTCCAGATGTCCGGCTAAATGGATACTGAATAAAAGACCAAACATCTGATATTTGTCTGAGCTGTAATGCTCAAACCGGTTTAAAAAAAAGCCTGGCTGTGTAAAAATCACACAAAAAAATCTACCCTGGTTTTACTGTAGTCCCCTTACTCTAAAGGAACAGCTCAGGGCAAGCTGCACCCACAGTTTCCCCTTTTACGTGCATTGGCTTCAAGCGACAGGCCCCGACCTGCAGCTCCGCAAAAGTGCAACTTTGGCGTTTACGCCACTGTTGACTAAGTCACCAAGCCATAACTCCTGGGTCTTTTGCTAATACTAAGGCGGGTATGGGACAAAGTGGCGCTACACCTCTTATAATGTTTCTAACTGCATCAGCATCAATGGGTTTGTATGATCTCTGTAGTGAATCTCCCCAGCCAGGCGCTCCCCAGAGAGGCACGAGAGCACACTTACGGGAGCACCATGAGTACCAGGAACAGTGTCTCAGCAGCAACACTGTGCTTCCCGAGGGATGTGACATACTTCATTAGTTTGTTCAAGGGTTGCCATTTACACTGATACTGTATTAGCAAGCAGATGAAAAAATACACCCATTATTAAAAATTATTCTCATCTCCTCCTCAACTCCATAGAAGGGGATTTTTCTTTCTCTCCTACCTGTTGAAGAAGAATTTGTTTCCTAGATTTTATAGGCGCTTCCAATCACAGCCATGAACTGGTGACAGCAAGCGTTAGGCTCAGGTACACCTCTTCTCTCCATTTATTGCCTCAGCTGCTTTGCTCATAGCACTCAAAGCTGTTCCTCAGCACATTTAGGGATTGCAGACTATAGCACGAGGTGGAAAATCAAATTATACCATGGCATACAGAATCTTTCTGTCTAAATAGCCTCTATAGGTCAATTCAGACCATCCAGATTCATCTCTCAAACTGCCCTTTTGGGCAAAGGCATGCTATGTAGAAAGTCAACAGGGTTTCATGTTGGCATAAGTCCTAGCTTTGGATGCCTCATCACCTGGAGGCAAACAAAAAAGTATGCCCAATGTTCTGCCTTCCCAGGTCATTAACCACTGTCACAACCAATTGCCCGTTTTCGGGGGCCATTCTCAATCCTCCCTTCAGACCACCCACAAACCAGACCTGGCTACTACCTTAGGATTGCTCCTCACGCCAAGTAGAGATTACGTTATCTGAAGCACAGCCCATTTTTATTATGTGTGTACATTCAGGCAGTAACTGCACTGGGTAATACAGAGGGGACCCATCTATGAAGACAACTCTTCAACACTAGGTTAGAAAGCATGAAGCCTCCTTGCTCTCTTAACTGGTCTAACAGAACTAAAGATTTTCCATCCCAAATATTCATCTTTCTTCCTTCCTTCCTACCTTCCTTCCTGACTTCCTTCACTGCAGCTACACCTTCCTTAAATATTGCAATTAAATATAGAATAAGCTGTTCTCCCTACCAGAAAGAGAACAGACACCTTCACAGAAGGAGGTCACGGCTTCCCTTACCAGATGGGTCTTCTCTGTTGATTAGCAATGTTTTTGCACATTTGGCTGCACCTTGGCACACATCACAGTATAAAGGTGGTGCCAGCACAAAGGCTGACATCCTCCTCAGCCAGTTTTGTCCTTGCAGAGCCAGATCACAGAGGAGCAGGCAGGGGGATTTCACTGCCCATCTGCCTTTTGGCTGCGGTGCAGCTTCCAAGGCAACACAGTGGTCACCCTCCAGCCTGCACCAGGGTCTCACTCTCATTTCCCAAGCCTACCTGGCAGTCTGCTGGGGTGGCACATTCATAGAATCATAGAATTATTTGTGCCATAAAAGACCTTTAAGATCATCAGCTGTAAACCTAACAGTGCCAGCTCAACCTAAGCACCATGTCTACATGTCTTTTAAATACCTCCAGGGATGGCGACTCGACCGCTTCCCTGGGCAGCCTGTTCCAATGCTTGACAACCCTTTTGGTGAAGAATTTTTTCCTAATATCCAATCTAAACATCTCCTGGCACAACATAAAGACATTTCCTCTCCCCGTATTACTTGTTACCTAGAAGTAGAGACCAACATCCAGCATGCTACAGTCTCCATTCAGCTAACTGTCGAGAGTGATAAGGTCTCCCCTCAACCTCCTTTTCTGCAGACTAAACAACTTCAGTTCCCACAGCTTCTCCTCATAGGTTTTATTCTCATGTGGAGTCTGGGAGCTTAATGTTTCAGAGAAAACTCTGTGGAAATGGTAAATCACTCCCAGTCTTGTCAGTGGGCTACATGTGAATAGAAGAGACTATCCAACATTATTTTTTTAAACACTTATTTTGGACCATCCGATGTCATTGGCTGGACAGTGAGATGGGCAGGAGTACAAAATACAATATATCAGCTGAAAACTGGATGACAAAACCACAAAACCTCTCATGTTTGTTTTTTATGCTTTGTTTCCACACTAACCCTACCCGTCAGTGCCATTGCCCAGTGATGCTGTTCACTGCAGCCCTCCATCTGCTCTATCCACCCACCAACTCTGTCTTTGCACCCATCTGTCCTTACGCCACAGTGACTTTCATTGGACTATATCAAATGTAACTATTTCCCAGTAAGGATTAGGACTGAATTTCAATCATCCCAATTACCAGCTTTGTGCTCGTAACTGCAGCTACCAAAATCTCTGTTCTCTGGTGTGAGCGTGACCTTCTTCTGATGTTAGAGCTGGATCTGAGATCCTTTGCACCCTTACATGAAAGAACACTACAAAGTATAAAACATGTAAGAAAACAGCTGTCCTGACACCTACTTGACCCAAACTCTGTGGCTTTATTCATGACTCTCAGATTCATTTTTCATCCAGAAAGATTTTGCAAGGTTTCTGTAACATTTTGTGCAATTTGGGAGGGAGGGGAGAGAAATATAACAGTAGAGATATACATTAGACTCTGAAATGTGTTTGTCTACCAATGATCACAGAGTTTCTTCATGTTTTGAGCATTTGCTGAAAATGGCAGACCCTCCATATTTGATTTTTGGAGCCCTTAAAAAAAGGCAGGTTTTTAGCTATTTGCAAATTTAGCTTCACTCCAAAAAGAGTAAAAGAATTGGTTTGGTCCAATTTTTTGTTTGGAGAGAAGGAAGATGAAAGAAGGAGCAGGGACATTTAACATACAGCCCAGATATTTCTGCTGAGCCCCACCCACAGTGGCGTATCTGTCAGCACCTTTTACCATGTCAGCAGAATCACTGACAGCCTAAGAGAGAGGGACAAAAAAACAAGCACAATAAAAAGAGGAAATATCATTCATAAAATATCCTTTTTATGTGGATGCTACTTTATAGGATATTTCAATCCTTTCAAAATTTATCCAAGGACTATTCAAAATAATACAGGAATACGGCTCCATTTCTGCCTATAAGATAAAAGACATGAAAGTTATGAAGCTAAGTGGAAGGAATACAGACAGCATATATATGAACAGAAACAAAAGGGACTGAGGTATAGAGTTATCTCTCAAAGGCTGATTTTAAGGCAATTGAAGGGATTCCTCAAATAATAAAATGTTTACCTGAAGCGGTTTTCCTTTTCTTTAGCAGACAAAATAGAGATAACTGAAATAAAAGTTCACGAAATAAAGTTTTCTTCCAGTATTTTCCACTATCATTCCTCAAGAAAGAGAAAGAACTGGTAGGTAAATATATCTTAAAATTCAAATGAGGCACAAATTGTGGAATAAATACTAGTCACTGCGCCAGCCCAGTGCGCAATGATGCTGTTGGGGCTGCTGATTCACTTTACATTGGGCACAGTAAAACCTAATGAGATCAAAAGTTTACACATCAGAAAATTAACAGAATTAATAAAGGCATATCATTTATTGGTCAATTAAATTAGAAATCACAGTACATTTACCGAGTAGGAGATAAACACAACCAGCACTTTGGCTCACTATTAACCTCACCTCTATGAATGACATCAAGGAAATGGATACCAAAACCATGTAACTATATAACCAAACACAGAGGCTGTTCCAAAACTTACTGAGTAGATTACCTACTTCATCTTTAAATTGCACCTGTTAAGCTCTGCCTTGTTTCATGAACGAAGACGCTGATCCCATACACGGTTGGGTTAATTTATATGCCCCTGTAGCCTTGCTATGAGAGTAGCTACTGGCTCTGGATGACTCTCTGCCCCCTTCACGCACCATGGGGATCCTCCAGCCCTGTGTGCCAAGGGAGAGCAAAGGAAACAGCCCATCCCCTGAGGCTGAACATAAGGCCTTTCGGTGTTTGTAAGCAACCAGGAAAACAAAAAGCCATGCAAACAAAATAGAATGGGGTCTCTTCAGCAAACCTTGTCCAAGTGGTCTCAGGAGGATTTTCGCTCTTCAGGAGGACCAAGTGGTTTGGAGCAAGACACTGGAATCATCGAGGTGCAGAGTGAGCTCCCTTTCCTCCTTTTGCATCCTTCCCCCTATTTCAGTCTCCTCCTTTCTTACCCTTCTGTGTCGCCTACAGCAAAATGTTAAGTTTACAGAGTTCTTGAGAAGTGAACCTGGCCCCAGCTGGATTACAACCACTGCTCCTTGAGACAGGAGAACTGCCACTTCAGAGCAGTTGTGGAGCAGCTGTAATTCACGGACACACTGCTCCTCACTTCACCTCCCAGCTGTACGAGGACAGGCGGAGAGAGTTGGGGTTGTTGAGCTTGGAAAAGAGAAGGCTCTGGGGAGACCTTATAGTGGCCTTACAGTGCTGAAAGGGGACTACAGGAGAGATGGGGAGGGATCAACTCGTTATCAGGGAGTGTAGTGACAGGACAAGGGGTAATGGATTTAAACTGGAAGAGGGCAGATTTAGACTAGATATAAGGAAGAAATGTTTTCCTGTGAGGGTGGTGAGGCAGTGGCCCAGGTTGCCCAGAGAAGCTGTGGATGTCCCATCCCTGGAGGGGTTCAAGGCCAGGCTGGATGAGGCTTTGGGCAACCTGGGCTGGTGGGAGGTGTCCCTGCCCATGGCAGGGGGTGGAACTAGGTGATCTTTAAGGTCCCTTCCAACCCAAACCGTTCTGTAATTCTATGATTGCCATGGCCAGACACGTGGCAGCCTATCTGGCCAGGCATGCATGGCTGTGGCCATGTGGCAGGAAAGCCCAGGCACAAGGCAGCAGAGAGTCCTGAACCAGGGCGTGCCCTTGGGCTGTATTGGCAGGCAAGCTCTCCGTCTGAGCTGTGAGTCTCATTTTGGGAGAGTCCTCAAGGCAAACCTCAAGAAAAAGCATCCAAGTGTAATAGTGCACTATAATCAAAAGCAACAGGATGCAGTGAGCCAAGTTCGTGTGACAAAATAGAATGAAGAATGGAATATCAACAGACATACATTAATAAAATATCTTATGGATTTTCATCCATTAAATATACATTGTTTAATTCAGTTTATATATTTTTCCCAGTGTGAGTCAGGATTAGGTACCTTGAACAGCCTTCTACAAACAGCAATAACTGAAAAGAGTTTAAAGCCAGTTTAAGAGTTATTCCAAGGAGAAGGATATGAAAAGAAACAATGAGGTGAACAGACTCTAGTTAAAGTTGAAAAATAGGTAGTTTTAAATGCTTTTCTTTTGAGAACTATGAGGCAGCATGGATATCATGAGGTTACTGAGGGGAAAAGAAAAGAACCAACAAACCTCTCCAGATTGCTGGAAGCAAACAATGCTTTGCACTATTGTCAGGACGGTTTCTCCCTCATGGCTTGAACAATGCTTGAAAATGAAGATTAGACACAATTGAAACAGCCAGTGTACACAACAAAAGGTGGGAGAGAACACATTGCTAAGAAAAAGCTAATTAATGAATTTTTAACAGTGAAGCAAAAAGCAGCCTTCAGAGTGTATATGACCTACCTTTTTCTCTAATATGAGCATCAACTTTTGAGATACGTTAGCTTAAGGACAGTGTAGGATACGTGGAATTCTTTACCTCACATGAGGAGAAAAAAAATCTGTAAATGGGCCCACAAACAGAATGATTGCAAACTTCAGACCCACTGTTTGATACTATGGAAAGTGGCTTGTGTTCCTGTTCATCCACGTGCAAGACAGTTTAATAGCTACTGTTGTTCCTTACCAATGTCATCTAAGTCACTGAAGCAAAGATAAAGCAGAAGACGTGGCTTTTTTCGCATGTGTTTTTCTTATTTCTCACCATTTTTCAGTCACGTCTATACACACACAAAAAGCCTTTTTTACTATGTCGTTTCAAAATTAAATGTGTTCTATAGACACGTGGTTTGAAAGGAAAAAAAGGAACTAGAACGTCTACTTTCTTCTACTATATTAACCAATAAACTATTTAAGGAAATTATGAATAAGGTAGTTAAAATGCAGATCACACATATTTTTCATGACTCAGAAAGAAATAATTGCAGTCAATGGTTTCCAAAGTAAGTTTTGCTAAAAACATACAATTTCCATTTCTATCCCATATATAATGCCTACTCTTCTGCTAGTGATATGGAAAAACAGTTCCTGTTGTCACCAGTTCTATTTTTTGCCAGTTAAAATCTGGAATTAAAATAGGAAATATTTCCATTCCTTAGCACTTTTTTTTAAATTACGCATACGAAAGTCTAAAATTGTATTTTCCTGAAACATGGATAATCACAGTATTAGTGATTAGTAAGATTTAATACTTTTGCATAGTTAACAGTCTCTTATTATCACAACCATCGTGACAGCCTTTTCTATTATGAGTATTTGAGAACATGCTCTGCCAGGAGAGACTGTATCTGAATGGCCAAGTATAAGATTCCATTCTCTCCCCCACCCCTCCCTTCTCCCCAGGCCCAAAGGCTTTGTTCCCCATTTCTCTGCCTTCTCCCCCCAGCAGCACAGGGGACAGGGATGGGGGTTGGGGTCAGTCCATCCCGTGCTGTCTCTGCCGCTCCTTCCTCCTCAGGGGAGGGCTCCTCACAGTCTCCCCTGCTCCAGCGTGGGGTCCCTCTCACGGGAGAGTCCTTCACAAACTGCTCCAACCTGAGTCCTTCCCACGGGCCGCAGTTCTCCACAACTGCTCCAGTGTGGGTCCCTCCCACAGAGCCACGGCCTCCTTCGGGCACAGTCACTTCTTCCAGCGCGGGGTCCTCCACGGCTCCATCTCCATGAGCTGCAGGCGAGCTCTGCTCAGGTGCCATGGGCTGCACGGGGACATTGTGCCTCCCCGTGCTCCTCACCACGGGCTGCAGGGGAATCTCTGCTCCGGCACCTCCTCCCTCTCCTTCCTCTTCCCTGCCCTTCGTGTCTGCGCAGTTGTCTCTCCCACAGCCCGCTCCTCTCTCCGCCGCAGGTTCTTTCGCTGGCTCCTGAGGAACTCCTGGCTCTCAGGTGCTGTGTTGGCTGGGCCATGGCGGAGGCTGGGCAGGCAGACGGGTGGGCAGGCAGCGGCTGCCGGATGGACGGGCTGGGCCGGGCCGGGCCCTGCCTGGGGCTGCCCCCCTGCTCCCTGCGCTGTGCCCCCTCTTCACTCTGTCATTCCCAGAGGCGCTGGTGGCTCAGCCCTGGCCAGAGGCGGGTCCAGCCTGCAGCTGGGGAGACTTCCAGCAGCTTCTCACAGGGGCCACCTCGGCAGTGCTCCCCCCTCACTGCCGAAACCTTGGAGCTGGGGAACGTGAGCAGTTACTATGGCCAGGAGCGTCACTGTGGGCCCTCCCCTGCGACCAAACACTCCCACCACTCACACCACAACACCAGTTTTATGGTTTTTGCTCCAAATTCCAAATGGAGAGAAGTCAGTCAAACAAGATTATGTCATATTTGCCCTTGCCCCTAAGGTTAGGGTATATTATATTTCCAATATATTTGATTTATTTTAAATTAATACAAACCGCAAAGACTTTCAGAACAAGGTGGTGTGTGTTTCAGTGTAGCAGGCAGCAGCTGTTCCGTCTCACGGAGTGGCAGCTACCTCTGCCAACTGCCAAGTCCCATAAATTTAATGCTGCAGTCTACGGAAAACAGGATCCTAACAGTTATACATCTATAGACAGAGATTCATGAGACCAGAAAGGCCCATTCAATGATCTAGTTGGACTTTCTATATATTAAGGGTCTCTTAAATCTCACACTGTAGCCCACAATGCAGGAGTAAATACATAGCTAGTCATCTTTCTCAGCTCTAGCAATTTGTAATGAGCTTCAGAAACCACAGCGCCGGGAACACAGCAAGGGACTGCCACAGCTCCTAGGACAGGAGAAGGGCATCAGCCTGAATGGATGCTTCCCTCCCAACCTCTTCAAGCTCTCTTTCATGTCTCTGCTGCTTTCACATAAATGTCTGGGTACCGTGGGCCTGCAGCTATGAGAAGTTACTGAAATGCAGATGGCCGCCATCCATAGCCTAACAAACTGCAGCGCGTGAGGCCAGAAGTACCGGGGGAAAAACAGAGTCAGGCACTACAGGAAGAAAGAGTAAGATAGCAGGTCTGCATTTCTGATGGTGGTTTTTTTGAGATCCTGATGGCCTTCATTGAGCCTAAGCCTACTGGTGTCACAGGAAATGGGCCAAGTAGTGTCAACAAAGAAAAGTTCGGGGAAAACCCCTGACTTGAAGGTCAAGAGCTTTATAGTGTAAATTCTGAATTTCTGAAATTTCAGAAAATATGCCAGGCTTAGAGGGTAGCCAAGAAGCCTAGAGTCTTTTGAAGCTGACTTCAGGATGGGTCACAGAGATATATTCCAAAAATCTGCAGTCGTGGTTGTCAGTGTGCTCCTGAGGGTGTAAGCAGATCTTTCCCAAAGATCTCAACATGCAGCAATTCCTTAGAAATGCGTAGGCTTGAGGACGCTGAGTTGTCTTACCTTTCCTACTAATCTGTTTTGCAGAAAAGGGACATGGCAGAATAAAACGTGGGTATTTGCTTTAAAATGTTGCAGAAACATGCTTTGAGATTCCATACCTTGATGTGTGACATCCTGGAACAGAATAAGTTTTACTAAACTCAGCCTCCACTGCTCAGTTTTTGACTGGCTCACTCTGAATTATATCACCATCCCTACCACAGACAAGTATCTGTGTACTTGAACTCAAAGGTGAGCTATTAATTCACAGAGGTCTCTTTATAAAATATATATGCGATATACAGCTTTCTGTCACCACAGTGCTTTTTTATTCCTGTGTTGCATTCATTTCCCTCTTTCATTAAGCCTGCTTGGTTAAGTTAATGTATTTGCACTTGGCTCATGCATAAATCTCTGCAAACTATATGACATTTTGCATACTGCACACCTTGTCATAAATTATTAGTTACTTCGTAGTATGTATCACTCTGTATTTCTAACCACTCGAAATAAAGGTAAAGCAATGCATCAGCTACTGGTGACTCGCACAATAACGTCGACAGAAGGAAGCCATTCAAAAATAAGAGTAATAATGAAGATTTCTTTTCAATCCAATGGGCATTAGGGAAAATATTGTAAAGTTCAGCAAGTAGTTTGAGTTTTAATACACAAGTTGACTAACACAACTCCTAGAGCTGGCCACAAATTCTAAGAAGGATAAGAAAATGTCACTGCTCTACGAGATAAGGAGTCACTTAATCTTCTCTGTCTTATTCCTTCCTTTGTTCAATTTTCTTTTATTAACACAAGAACATCAAGTTTCTTTAGGTCTTGGACTATTCTTATTTATTTCCCTTTGCTGAAGTGCAGGCCTGTAGTGAAAAATTAACTAGCTGGGAGTTCACAGAGTGTCCATCATTCCTTGAGATCGGTTGCTGTGATACAAAACAAAACAACAAGCTCTTAATATACACAGTGAGGAAGGTTAGATAGACTTCCTCAACTCTTCAAATAAGAGGCACAGGACACCACTCCCTGGATATAAATTATCCCAGCATTGTCCCTCTGGAGTTGTGGGATCTGACAGCTTGCCCTCATTGGGAAGATAAATTTTCTAGCACCACACTGTGTTCCAACGGGAAAAATAAAGAAATCAGCAAAAGCCATTTTCCTATCAGTCAGTCTAATTTGACACCCTTTCATCATCAAGAAAATGGAAAATTATATTTATCCTGATAGTCTTTTATCCAGATACACAGTGATAAACCACAAGATGTAAAGCCTTCAGGACACCAGCAAAAGCCTTTTCCTCTCCTCATAGTTGCAATGTTGACTGTCTGACTTCTTGTGCGTTACGCTTACACCGCTGTCTGAAAGTTGCTGTTTCCCATTTTGCTGAATTTCCACAAAAATGTTGTTGAACAAATGTTGCTCTTGCGGAAATCTGCAGTTGTGAGCCCAGAGGCGCTCGGGCAGTTTCAAAGCAAATTATAAATGTTCGTTAGGAGTGGTGCTCAGTGCTTTCATTGTGGAATTTTCCTACTGCCCCTAACAAAACCAGACTCAACGCATCAGGTAGTAAAAGAATGTCACGCGAGACACCCTGCTCTGCAATTTCCAGTGCAAGTTTGCTGACAGTCACATCCTCTGTATATTTTCAAGCTTTTTTGGTTTTTTTTCAACAACACCAGGAGTCCATCCAGATGTAAGGCAGCTGTATTTAGACAGATGTGGTGGCCTGGAATGATGTCAGTAAGATTAATACTTGAGCAGTGAAAGTTTAGTCCAAAAAAACAAGCGCGAGTCAGTCTTCCTGAGGGCAGAAGACTTCCTTGCGAAGCTGCAGAATGCTACTTATCCGCTCTGACGTCTTTGATGTCTGTTTTGTATTTTCCTGCGTTCTCTCTGATACACTGATGTGATATACTGCTGAGGTGTGGGACACATTTGGCACACCCTTCCTTCTCACGAGTATTGGTGCAGTGGTTTTTCCTTACACTTGCTTTCCTGAAGGAATGGCTGGAAAGATCTATTTCCTCCTTTTCTTAGTTCAACTCGGAATAAAATGGAAAAGTGGTTTTATTTGGTGGATTCTCCCACATAAATTTCCTTTTCTCTCAGAAGTCATTTGCATCAGTTAATCACAAAGAATCTGGCAACATTATGTGATGTATGTGTGGGGCAATACACAAATGTCAAATCCTGTTGCTGCAGGCTAGAAGGGAAATGCTGCTTACAAAATATGTTTTTAGGGACTGAAAAGGCCAGAGTATTTCTAGGCTGGAGTTTACTAGCAACTTAAGTGCCCTCATCCCCAAAAATCAGGTGACACATAAGCTGAAATCAGAGTTGTGACATTTGCAATTATTTTTAAGCAAACACATGCACCTTCAGGGAAAGAAAACAAAAACTTAGACGATATTTTCTTCCCTGGGTCTTCCAAATGTTTGGAAGAACAAAAATAATTTATTGCAAAGACAGCAAGAAGACATCAATAAACTAAATGAACAGATACATGCTTTTATCATATCGTGGGGAAAAAATACATTAATTCCTTGTTATTGTCCAAGACGTTACTTGCTAGGGAAGCCTACATTTTAACGGACCAAGACAGAAGATTGGACTTGAAGCTGGGCTGAATTTCTGTTACATTGATAACATCGAAGTCCCCTTCCCACTCTTCTTACTGGAAGTCTGGTGAGTTTGCAGGAGGGCTGGTTATGGGCAAACCCCTCATTTTTTGTATCACAGATATTAATGAAAGAAGAAATGGGATCAGCATGCAGTAGGCAAAGAGTATGGCAGGAAGATCAAAAACTCTATTTAGAGCCCACAAACTAAAACCCAGTCTTTGTTTTCAGTAGCAACAACGATGTTGAACACAGGGACAAAAGCACGGTTGCTAATGGAACTGAGGATCTCGAAGCAGAGTAACGGCTTCTGGGGAAAAAGCAAAGCCCCAGTGATCTCACTGAACTGAACCAGATACTGCAAGAAACCCAGCAGATTGAGTCACAAGTTGAATAGTAAGGATTTTTAATAAATTTTCAATTTGGAAAATAATCTATGACTGGGAACAGAAAGAGTACACCTCTATGGAAGGGGTAAAAATTAATGCACACTACTTCTGGTCCACTACTCTGACCTCAATAAAGCACTTAGAACTTTGAAGTAAGGAAAGCAGGGAGAATGAGGTCTGCATTTTCCTTAATAGGAACGGATTTTCATGATGCTAGATTAATATGACTGGACAAAACATCTGTCACAGAATAGCATGGAAAATGTTGGAATATATTTTAAGCATCTTGCAGGAGCTCTCGTCTACTGCTGCAGATGTCTGGACCACCTAAAGCAAGCAGCTTCCACTGAGATGCAATAAAGCACGAAAAGGAAGTGACCCAAAGACAATGCAACCTCGAATGGTGTTTGCTACAAAACAGATTGCCAGTGATAGCAGGGTAGCAGAGAAGAACGAAGAGACAGGACAGAAGAGCCATTCTTTCCAGTAGCCATTTCCTAGCTCGTGTCACTTTGTATGAGGACAAACTGGGCTTAGTGGCAAGGCAGGCTGGGAAATTGCATTTCCACCGTCCTGTCTAAACTACTCATGGTTTATTCCATCCAAACTTGCAGAAGAGAATCTCACACTCTGCCTCTAAAAGAGCTTATGTAACATCTGAAACCCACCCGATAAATCCTTACTGTGTACTTCATGAAAACAGGAATGTTAAATCAGCACCTGCATGTGAAGTTCAGATTTTCTCTGTGCTGTTCCTGCAAAAGAGAAAATACACCATGTACTATGGATTTTGTTGTTTGTTACCATCAAACCTTGACCAAGTAAAATATTGTCAGGGCAGGAGAGTCAAGGTGTATCAGCTGTGAACTCGTAATGAGTGTTAAATATCACAATCCCTGTAACTTTCTAGCCCTCCACCAGTACTCTGCACTATCTATAGCTACTATATTTCTCTTCACTGTCTTTCCCTCGCTGAAATACTTCTGGCTGCTCAGTGGAAATAATCTGCACACCAGGGAGGCCTTGCTGGGCATCCTGGGGACTTAATGCCTCAACTGCGAACACGACACTTGTGCTGTCCCTTAAAAACCATCGGCAGAAGATGCTGCAGAAGATCATTGCGGCATTAACACAAAGTGCCAAAAGCATAATTTTTTATCCTAAGCAATAATAGAGCAGCTGATAAATGTTTGAGTTTTAGTACTTGTCTGAGACCAGGGAACTAATATTTTACTTCTGTATGAGGCAAGAAAACAAGCAAAAGCAAGCAGGAACTTTTTTAAGATGTGTAGATGCTTTGGAATGTCCTTCTTTCTAAATTACAAAAGTTTAGCTTAGCTATTTCTCTCCACTTCACAGACAATTTTCACAAAAGGGATTTATCATTTTCTTACTAGTCATGTTTGTTTCTTGTCAGTTCAAGCTCAGGTTTAAAATGAAATTCAGAAGGATGCAAGAAGACCAAATTGCTTAGGCGTACAGGGTGGGGCATTTGTTTGCCTTACGACTGCAGGCAGCTGGGTGAAGGTTTCTAATGAAACTCATCCGCATTGTCCATCTCCAGCAGTGTGGCTGGTAAAGCACATGGTGCAGAAAATCACCCAGAGCAGGACAATCCCAATGAACTATTGACAGGGGTGTTGGACAAGTGAGGACTTGGCAGAGGCTGCATACGGAGAAATGAAAGAAAAAAAGCACTGGATAAAGGGTTATAGGAGATATCATCACATTTCTGAGGCAGGGAAGATGGCAAGTTGGAAGGAGCTTCACCAGCCACGCAGAGAGGCTGCTCTTAGGGTGGGCAATAGAACGGGTAATGGCTTGAGAGCAGCCCTGAGGAGGAGGACTTGGGAGAGCTGGTGGATGAGAAGCTGAACGTGAGGCAGCAATGTGTGTTTGCAGCCCAGAAACCACCCATGTCCTGGGCTGCATCAAAAGGAACGTGACCAGCAGGTAGAGGGGCACGATTCTCCCCCTCTGCTCCACTCTTGTGAGACCCCACCTGCAGTGCTGCATCCAGCTTTGGGGCCCCCAACATAAGGACATGGACCTGTTGGAGAGAGTCCAGAGGAGGCCACAAAGATGGTCAGAGGCTAGAGCACCTCCCCTATGAGGACAGGCTGAGAGAGTTGGGGTTGTTCAGCCTGGAGAAGAGAAGGCTCTGGGGAGACCTAACAGCAGCTTCCAGTGCTGAACGGGGCTACAGGAGAGATGGGGAGGCACCTTTTATCAGGGAGTGTAGTGAGAGGACAAGGGGTATCGGTTATAAGTTGAGAGAGCATAGATTTAGATGAGATCTGAGGAAGAAATGTTTCCCTGTGCAGGGGGTGAGGCAGTGGCCCAGGTTGCCCAGAGAAGCTGTGGATGCCCCATCCCTGGAGGGGTTCAAGGCCAGGCTGGATGAGGCTTTGAGCAACCTGGGCTAGTGGGAGGTGTCCCTGCCCATGGCAGGGGGGTGGAACTAGGTGATCTTTAAGGCCCTTTCCAGCCCAAGCCATTCTGTGATTCTATGATTCTATGAACTGAAAGAATTCATAGAATGTCAGTCTGCCCCGGGGATACCGTGCGATGGGAGGCAGGTCTTCCGGCTCACGTGCAGCGATTGAAGAGGTTTCTCTACAATTCCAGCTGAATTGCTCAAGAATGACACATTCCAAGAAAATTCATTACCATGGCCACTCCTTATTAATTTAATTTGTTAAAAATTACTGATGGTAGAAATAATGATAGTACCATATGGGTTATGTCATGCACCTACCAATGGTCATAACAGATGGGTTATGTTATATACCTGAAAAAGAATTGTATAGTACTTCTGTTTCCTCCCTCAATATATTTTGAAGGACTCCATCTTGGTTGTTTGATGCAGGAAGAAGTAGGAACTACCAAAATACCAAACTCCTGATTAGCAGTTGTTGTCAAATTTCCATTCTGATTTTTTCCACTACCATTTAAGTTATTTGGAGTGCTTGCTCTCACACTACGCAATTTGGGGGTTTTTGTTCATTTTATTTCACATTTGTGTCTGGCAGAATGGGGAGAAAGGAACAAAGACAGCATAGCATTGCTTGTTAGCTGGAAAAAAGCTGCATTTTTCCTCTTGCACTGTAAGAAGGCATCTTGAGCCCTTACAGCTTTGCCGTTCTCCTAGACCTCTTCTACTCAGAGAGTAAGGCAGCACCGTGGAGGGTAGTACGGGGATACCCGATGAGTGCATTGCTCCTGCTACCGAGATCTAGAGTTGAATTCAGACCTAAGGATGATCAGAATAACCTGGCAGTGGCTGATAACACGTCTAAGTCTAAGAGGCTGAAAAACAGAAGGAAAAAAAAAAACCCTCATTAATTTTCTGTTGGTGAAATGGGTATCAGCTGAGCTGTGACAGAAACACACAGAAAGGCTTGTCTGCTGCGGTGCAGAGCTCGATAAAGGCAGAGGAAAAAGCAGGGAAGACTGTGGCTTGGGAACCGAGTTGGTGGAGCTGCAACAGTGCACCAAAAGCAGGACAAATATGAAATACAACAGCCCCAGAGACCTGAAATACTCAGCAGTCAGCAGTGGCTTTGTAGTGTAAGTCCTCTCCTACTCACTCTGCCTCTGAAGGGCCCTCCTGTCGGGCTGAACAGAGAAGAAAGCCCCAGGTGCGTGAACCTGGGCTGCTCCACTGCCGGGATCACCTGAAGGATCCAGCCGAACTCCACCAGCTCAGGGGAGTTCGGGGCCAAAAGGCATCCACAGCTGCTGAACCCAGAAACTCACCCTTATGTGCGCCCAAAATTTCTCCTGCTAAGGTCTTCTGCAACATTGCTTCGTAGACGCTTAGGGAAGCTTATATGCAGGCTAGAGATCTTCTTGAAAATGACTAGTTTGTTTGAACAGTAAAGCTTTCTTCTGAGAGCAAGAAGCCTTCACAGTTCCTGATTTCTCTGTGTGCATGATGGATAGAGGTTTTTATTATCCTAAATGCTCCTCTAAGGCAGCTGTATTTGATTTTATGGAAGGAAACTAATTAGTCGTATCTTTTTTCAATACCAGCTACATTATTTCTGCAAAACTTAAACTGTATCAGTGCTTAGGTTGCATGCAAATAATACAAGAACTGTGAAAAGAAAGGGGGGAAAAGTGTTTTTCCTATACCTTACTCTCTATTTTAATAGAAAATGCAATCAGTGCTACCATGTACAACTATAATATTCCCTTGATAAGGCAGCACTCTACTGCACCCACCTATTTATTGCTCAGTGAATGAGCACTGGCTGGGTAAGTGCCGCACACCAGCAGCTAAGCAGTGGTGTAACATTGCCACCATGCGTTCTGCACTGAGAATTGGTTCTACGGTGTCCACACAAATACTCTCCTTTTCGTGTTATTTCAGAAAAAAAAAAAAAAAAAAAGGTAACTAAGTAATTTCTCCCTAACAAAATATTTTTTTTATTGTGGACTTAGGTAGTGGGAAACAGTGCTGGAGCATTTTGGAACTCTTACGTGATGCTCAGCGAGCCCCACATTGTTCTTCTAATCCCGTTTCACAAACCGAATCACATATTTGCTCTCACCCCTTTAATCTTTCTTGTCAAAGAAAAAACCTTTTTAGTTATTGACCTTTCTTCTGTCCCTTTGTCAGCTTTCCCCCAAAACCCTGCCCATCATCCATAAGTCCCTTAAGAAAGTCAGCCAGCTAACAGCACACCTGGGAGTCTCTTACTGGTCTGTTCCCATGGGGCACAACTTTGGAGTTAGGAATTAAGGCATAAGTGGAAAATTCAAGAAGTTAAATAGATCAGGTGGGGTTTTTTTCCTTTAATATTTTTTTTAAAGTGTCAAGCAGCATCTTTCCTAGAGGAACCCAATGGAAATCACATGCCAGTTAGGGGGATGATTAGCCATACATGATTGCCTTTATGCATCCGTGACGTTTTCAATCATCGTTGACTCACTCTTCCGTATTTCAGATGGGTAAGGTCTTGAATAGGTGTGATTCTGATCCCAGCACTAACAGAGTTCCCAAACCATCCATCTCTCCTTTTCAACAAGATGAGAATGTATTTTTTTTTCTCTTGATGAAGGCAGCTAAACATTAAAAATAGAATCTTAATGCAATCAAAATACAGTAGTGTGAACGCATATTACACTTTTCTTATTTCTCACTTGGAAGAACTAAAGAAGTACATAAATGTATGGCATCTGTGATGATAGGAAAGACAAATTTAAATAACAAAAAAGGAAAAATGTCTGGGTTTTGGGTTTTTTTTGCATAATCCCTATTGATGGGAAGGTAGGGAGCTACATTGGACCATTCATGCCACAGATGCAAAAAGCAAATATGTTTGTACCAGCAGTGTGGAAACCAAATATATTTGACTGCAGAGATACATTTACTGACTGCACTCAGTCAACTAAGCCTGATCATCACAGCCAAGGTCACTGCTCTACAGTCCCCAGTTGGTCCAAAAGAGTGGCAGCAACCAGCTGGGACCAGGGAGGGGCAGGAGCTGAGTTAGCCCCTTCACCATATTGGCTCCCTCAGCGAGCCACAACCAAGTCTATCCTCAAGAAATTCAACCTTCACTGACTGAAGTGGTGCAAGGTGCACATCTCTACGCAACGCCAGGCAACGTCACGCTGCCATTCTGATTAGTGGCTTTGTCATTCTGGTCAATACTAAATATTTTTACCAGTACACAAGCCTAGAGAGCGCATCTGACAGTGCTCCTTGCACGTCGTTCTTTCCCTAGCCCAATTCTGTCACAATTCAAAAATTTCATTATTAAATCTAAGTTTCCTAATTAAATTAAATCTCTAAATAATGTAGAACGCACTAGCTGAGAACACACCAGTCCCGTGGTACAGCACTCACAGCCACGTCTCTTCACCTCTGAAATTCTTTTCTAGCACAGGTTCACCTTCACGCTGCTGCAAGAAAGCTTCCTCTCCCATCTAGAGTCTTTCCCTAACCATAGTTACGTGCCTCCTTTCATACACAAATCCCAAACCAGTTGGCTCTTCTCTAAGAAATCAGAAAGAAAAGCGAGCACGCAATGCGAGTAGTGTTCCTCACTTGTACAGGTTCTTATTTGTCATTGCTCATGGCCTTGGGATATTAGAAAAATGTGTGATAATATTTTATCTGAGTTTAGGCAGCTATGAGTGAATTCATAAGAAAGATCTGCTGCTGGTGGACTCTTTCCTTTATTATTCAGCTCTTGGATATTTGATTCTCCAACTCATCAAGAAAGACCCAGCAGAGTTCAGCGTGAAAAGCACAGTGCAGGCAAATACGTTCCCAACAGGCACGATCCACGGGGAAAGCACAGTGACCCAGTTGTACTGGTTTAGCACGACAAGAAAATGCACATTATCAGCAGAGACAAATCAAGAAGATTCTTAAGATTATTTTCTTTCAACAATATAACATTAACGATACAAGAACACACATTATTTGCAAAAAAAAAAACCAACCCAGAATGTGTTGTTTCTTGTTATATTTAGAACATTTGAATTAATAGTGCCATTTAAAAATCCTATTCTCAGCAAACACAACAAATGTAATTGTTTTCAGCTAAGAGCTCGAGGCAAAAAATTGATTTAAGCAGCAGCTAATGCAGCGGCTACTGTAGATGCTCCTACAAATTAGCTATCGATAGCTCATAGCTGCACAAGAGTTTGAGGATCATCTGTCACTACACCACAAACAATCCCTTCCACTCCTCATTTCAGTCCAGGACCAGGAGGAAACATATCTGAAGTCTGAACACTCCCAGCATAGGGGCTGCCTTAGGCGGGGGGGGGTCTGGTTCAGTCCCCAGTGTGGGAACAGGCTCTGAAATTTAGCTCAGATTTCTCCAAATTTTTTGACCAGAGGAGACATTTAAGACTCTTCACGGAAATTGGCCTTTTGTTTACTCCATTTAGCCTCTCTTCTGTATGAAAGGCCCCAATAGCTTTTATGTCACATGCTCTGTAATGAACAGATAATTGCATCAACCCAGCGAGAGCATGACTCACTAAGTGAGCAATATCCATTTTCAACAGGGCAAAAATATCGATGTAGGCCCACTTAATTGTTCCATGATACAATTTAGCACCGCTATAGCATATATTAAATTAATTAAAAGGCTTTCCTTCCCGTCAAAGGTATAATCAAGGCAATTTGCTTCCAAACATAATCAAGAAACTATGCAAAGGAAGCTTAGCAATATGAGCTATTTTTTCATGTGGAAAGTTAATTGATTTTTCTATCATCTTTTCCCTCTGGTATTCAAATGAAGCTTCACAAAAGTTGTTGTTCTTTTATGTGTAATTGGTCCACTTGAACTTCTAGACGTTACCTGAAACTAGGCCAGCAAAGTACTTTTTTTCTCCCTTTCTTCTGAGAGATTGCATCAACCATCATTAAAAAAAAATGACCTAGAGGTCACAGAAAACTCCAGAGTGCTTGAAACAACATTTCAAACAGAGAAAATTTACTGCGAGGTAGCCATCAGCTTCCTCTCCTACTGAATACATCAGCAAACACCTTTCTGAATGTTAATAAGATGGGGGTGGTCTGAAGCGACCATCTTTGTTTCTACAGTGCTTGGCACCAGAAGTCAAATTCCATCTGGAAAAGAAAGGTTAGGGAAGGCGAACTGAAACGCAAAACTCAGCAGTGGCTTCAACCAACAAGTGGTATGATCAGTCTAAGCCTTCGTATTCTCCCCTCACCTTTCCTCTGGGGAGGACGGGGTGAGGCAGGGTTACATGGAGGCATGTTTTGGAACAGAAAATAAATAAAAAATTACATTCTCCTCTGGCGAGCCTTTCGGTAAGCTGCAGCTCCCTGGTAGTGTCCCAGAGAATTGGGAACATGATACAAGAGCCCAACCCCAAGAGACAGCAGCGAGAGTCCGTGTGTTTGCTGTGTCGATTCTGATAGAGCTCCAGCGGGACGGGAGTATCAAGAGGAATTTATAGTGACCAAAAGACAGACTATTTGGAAGTTGATTGAACTGAGTTTTGTTCCAAAGTATTTCAACCAGCAGCACCTCCCTGATTTGGGTAATATAAATGCTTCATAAAAATGCAGGCTCAACCCAATACACATCTATTCAAACTGACAAGCAGCCAGCCAAAGGGCTCCAGTGGCCTCTTCAGCTCTCCGTAAGGAGAAAGCTCCCTTTTCCTGTCGAAAAATGTAGCAACGCCATACCTGACCTCTGTATATTACATTATATTATACGGATCGCTGTACGCAGTAGCAGTTAAGACCAACTAAGGCAAAGAGAAAAAAAAAACAGTAAAAGAAGCACGTCCTGCAAATATCAATCTGACAGTGGTTTGGGATCCTGGAAAAAAATGAACTTCACATATTCCAAAGTAAGATCAAATGTGATGTCATTTACTTAGGAAAAGAGATCAAGGCAGAGCCACGGAGTCATGAGCCACAGATCTACATGCAGACACAGGTTTTCTCAAAGCCTTAATGTGGTTCTGATCCAGCATTCCACTTCAAAATTCTCACCTCTAAATTAAGTTGCTTTTTTAAGAGCAGGAAAAAAAAAAACCAACAGACATCTCTCCTATCTTACTGTGCAGTTGTAATGCAACCAGACAGTTCAGAAAAGCAGAATATTTAAATAATACATCATTTCTCATTTTTTCAAATACTGACAGTGATGCTTCATATACGGGTTGCCAGCCTGTGCACAAATCAAGGGTTTGTAGAGATGCTCTAGAACTAAAACAGTCAAAACTCGCACCACTAAACTGAACCATCCTTTTTTCCGTTAGCAGAATTGGAATCCCAAGATGATAACGATCTTAACAAGTAAAATTCTTCAGACTTCAACTATTCATTCTCACGTAGCTTAGTCTTAGAAGGAAAATATTAATCAAATCCAACTCCTGACTGATGCAGTATTTTGTTCCCATAGCATATTCTCCAATATTTTTTTCAGATTTTTTTTTTAATTTGACTTTAGCAAATCAGCTCCACCAACTTCCCTTGTGGTATTTGCAGAGTCTAGTATATCTGAGTTTCAGCAAGTTGTTCTTCCTAAATTTAACATTACTTTATTTCTTTCTTAATTTCATCATTTCTGCTCAGACCACTGTATCTTTTCAGTATCGTCTTTGAAGGATGAGTTTGATCTGCTGGTTCTGGGGCAGCGAGTGAAAAGTAGCAAAAGAATATATATTTACAAAAATGAAAATTTGGGAAGTATAGGTTTACGAGCAGTACCGGATACACATTCATTTGAACATCTGTTATCAGAGCCTAATACCGGCGATGAGTAAATGGTCTCAGCTGCAAGCACCTTGTAAAACACATCCTGTAATGAATAATATTACCCTTGGAATAGCCGCCCATTGAATGCTGACAGCTTGTTTGCCAGCACACTCACCCATATGGGTTTGGGGGTCGAGTGGGGAGGAGCGTTATTCTTTTGATAACCAAGATTGTCGTACAAATATTGCAACAGAATCAAAAGGAAGACATTAAACACCACATTCAGAGCATGGACAATATCTAGCTGCTCAGCCCAACCTCTCTTCCCACTAACTTCCTTCTGGGCCATGACTTTTTGTACAGTTCACTTTATTAATGCTCATGAACGGCAAATACATCTATGGAATTCAGGAAGTGTTTCACAACCCGAAACAAAGAGCCTTACACGGATCACAATTTTGTTGCAGAAAATGCTACTCAGCTTGTGCAAGCCGTCAGGATTTCCGACAGTCTGGATTTTGAGACACGTTAGGTAACAAAATCCTTGGTGGGCAGGGAAGCCACGGTATAAGCAGCGGATTTAAACAAAGGCAATTTGGAATCGAATTTTCATGCAGTAAGCAGGCTGACCATTACTTGTATTTTCCTGATTGCTTGTCTTTGAAAGCTTTGCAAAGGCTAAGCTTGTGCATGAAATACTAACGGTGCTTCCATGTTTCCTGGCCCAGACACTAGCCTTCCATCCTCTCTACTTCCAAACTTTATCCAGCAGGAAAGTAGTTCATTGGATTAACGTCATGTCTTGTCAAGTTGAGTAATGCCAGTTGCAAATCTGACGTAGGAAAGACAAAATGAAAAAATAAGGAAAAGAGGATGAAAAAATGCATTTCGACATCTCTCTCTCAAAGAACAAATATGCAATCTGCAGCAGACCTAAATGACAGAGCCAACACTTCCAAGTAATCAATAGAATTTGTCCTCTAGCTAAGTTATGTTGAGGAGCATAATCAACACAATAAATGACACTGGCCTCTTTCTAAGAATTATGCATATCACATTGCATATTGCAAGGTTTTATACATATGGACAGAAAAGCAGATGGATTCAAGAAAACTTACTAAACTTGATGTGTACTTGCTACAAGTACACAGCTGCACTCCAGAAACCTCAGAGTCCTCAACCACAGCAGCCACAAAAGAACAAACTCTGTTCTAACATATGATAGAACAAGGGTAAAGCCTTAATTTATGGTGTTAACGCTGCCACAAAATATACTGAAGAATCCGACACAATTTTTAATCTCATTTTAATGGCTTAAAAGATATTTGTGTTGCATAGCCACATGAATTACAGAATGATTACACTAATTTTTCAGTTGGATATCTAAAGGTTCTCAATAATTTTATCAAGTTAACAGAGTACTTTCATATGGTTCACCCTCCAGAAAAATATCATTTTCCATTTAATTGTACTGTCTTCAGAGTCCTTTTACAGAATACCATCATCTTTCTATAGAGTGCAGTTATCCTAACTGTTCTGTTCCATAGGTTCTTTTTATAGAGGCATGAGAGGTTGCTCGAGAAATATTTGGTTAGAGATTTTTGGAGTATCGACTTCCCCAAAGTTTGTGAATATTCAGATCAAAGAGGGCTTTGAATATATAGAGCAAGATTCTACAACCTGAAATTCAGTGTGAAGTTAGATTTAGGGATTTTGTTCAGCTCTATCTATGCTTATTATTTTGACACATTTATGCAGATAGATGTACTGAACAAGACACCACAGAGCACATAAAATTATAGATCGTTAATCAGGCAAATTTTATTATCTGTCCTTTTTGGAAGCGCTATAGATGAGACAAATATTTCCACATTTCATAAGGCATTAAAATTGATTTCCGTTTTAACTGTGGGGCACTGCAATTGCAAATAAAGCAGCCTGTCTATAAAGATGACAGTACCTTTTAACACTTGCTTTTCTTCTTGCAAACTTGTCATAAACAACCACTAAAACTATCTTCAACCTGACTCCATGGCATTTCACAGCTCATACACCTGCAGTGCTGCCTTAAAGTGCCTTGCCAGCAAAACACAAGGTGTCACCTCCAACAGCCAGCAATCACAAATTTACCAAACTCGTCATCTTTTGAGAGGTTCTACAACATAATACCATTTCAGAGAAAACTGTCTGTCTTGTTTTCCCAAGGGACAGGCAGACATTCAGCACATGGGAGAACTGCGTGAGCAAAGGCAGTGAGAGGACGCGTTCCTCCGAAAGGAGCCCAGGACACATGTGTCACCCCACACCCACCTGTGCTAACGGACACCTCGCCACAAAAAAGCACACTGCGGTGGGAATCCCCTCGCTATCATGAGTGCTCGCTGTGTGGTGGAGGGAGCTCACCTCTTGAGGCCAAGAACCCTTCTCATGGGTTTCCTCACTGTCCTGGGTGGGTCATCACTTGTCAGTCATCACTTTGCCATGGCACGTCTTCAGAACTGCCACATTCGCAACAGTCGCAACACAAATCTCTGCCGAGCAGAGGTGAACAGCCACACTCCACTAAAAAAAATTTAATTAAATTTTAGAGCACAGGTCTGATGAGGAGCGGCTGAGGGAGCTGGGGGGGTTCAGTCTGGAGAAGAGGAGGCTGAGAGGAGACCTCATCACTCTCTACAGCTGCCTGAAAGGAGGGTGCAGTGAGGTGGGTGCTGGGCTCTGCTCTAAAGGAACAAGTGATGGGACAAGAGGAAGTGGGATCAAGTTGCACCAGGGGAGGTTTAGGCTGGAGATTAGGAAAAATTTCTTCCCTGCAAGAGTGATGAGGCATTGGAACAGGCTGCCCAGGGCAGTGGTGGAGTCACCATCCCTGGAGGGGTTCAAGAAGCATGTAGATGTGGTGCTTCGGGACATGGGTTAGTGGGTTGGGTGGTGCTGGGTTGATGGTTGGACTTGATGATCCTTGAGGTCTTTTCCAACCTTCATGATTCTATGATTCTATGATTATTCAGCGGGTTGGAGTGTGCATGGAGGCCTGGTACAGGACTGCTGGTTCAGCTTCTTCTGCCAGTGTAACTGAATCAACCCGAAGGCTCTTTGCAGGGCTGTAAGAATTCGTACCCAGGCAGGACGAAGCTCCTGCTTAGACTCCAGAGTAAAACTGAAGGTGGAGGACAACAGGTTACAAATCAGCATGCTATCCAAGCAGACACTTTGACACCAAGTGGCTGTTTAGCCACATCATGACGTACATGAAGCTGCTGAATAACTAGGAATTTGGTCCTATTTTTATTTCTGCATTTAGTGTTGCATCACTAAGAGAGTCCGCATTTATGAGAAACCATATGTTTTTACAAAGGATGCCAGATCTTTTTAAAACAATTCCAAGATGGAGCAAAGTCCATTTCCAATCTTTGCCAAGTTGCAGAGGAAAAAAACAAAACAAACCTTGAACAGAGGTGGGAATCTTTAGTAGTTATGTATGTAAACATGTTTCATGATTTGAACAGGACTTGTATGTTGCATTTTTGTTAGAGCAAAAAGCAATGCTCTAAGCACACACCCCTACAGAAACTCCATAATGACCTGTGTAAAATTAGTAACTGAGCAGTTGATATGCTTTTACATCTCATTTGCATTGGCTCTGCATTTAAATATTTTCCCATAATCATAACAGTCATATACATAGCTTATATTCAGTAAAGCTAAATCAGGAATTGATTGGGCTCCATAGTCTTTCAGCTAAAACTAAATATCAGGATCCTGCCTGCTTTGTAGACAGTAGAGCAGGCCTCAGGAGAGCTCTGCCAGTTTATAGCAGCAGAAAATCAAGGCCAGAGGATCAAAGGGTCTTTTTCATAAGAGCAAGGATTTGTTTCCATGCCATCTTCTTCAAAAGGTTCTGAATTACCTGGTGAGTACTCTCCATACCAAAATTATTTTCTTGCAGTGGCACTGTGTGTATACAGGTGTATATAATGACAGCTTTGCGCATTAACAGATATATATTGAGAACCATAATAAAGTCTGAGTAAGACAGATTTGCCTGCATCTCTTCTCACTTCTTCCATTTTTATCTTACGCTTTCACAATCATTATCTTGGCAATTAATTAGCCTTCCTTTTAAACCCACAAGGAGTAACTCTGAGCATTAATAATATCCAAGCTTGTGCCACAGCCAGCCAAGGAAACAACCCTTCAGATTCCTGGCCCAGTGGAAGGTCTACTGTACTTCCCATAAAACTGAAGGAGTTCCTCCAGATCCATCAAGACCATAGAAAGCAACAAGTCAACAACCTTCTGGTAACACCCAAGAAAGCAACAAGTTCAACACAGCTCACTGCCTGATCTGGATGTGTATCTCTAACGGCACTTTAGATGACATCACGAATACAAAGGGATTAAAGAGATGCATCACACAGCCTTCACTTCCAACAGGTTCACCCAACATCAGAGATTTTGCAGTTCAAAATCCTTGTCAGTGTGGTAGGGAGAAAACCCTATTCCCTTCTGCAGCAAGCCCTAAATCAATTCCTAACAGCACTTGCAGTTTCCTATGCCATGCATGAGTTTTGCCTTTAAGTCTTTTGGAAAAGAGAAAAAATGTTTTGAAAAGACCACAAATAGAAAAGGACAATGTCCCTCACCAACCCCTGCCGAACATATTAAATATTAAAGAGAATATAAGCTACAAGAGGAAAATATATATATTACTCAGACTCCAAATCACCTCGCAAACACTGAAACAATTCCAGGTAACTAACTCCATGCACATGTATAAAATTTAACATGCACATAAAGTATGTTCTTAAAAATGACAACCAGGTAATGGAGAGGAGGAAAATATGCCTCCTCTGTGAATGATAATCCAATCAAAGGTACAAGCCAAAAACAACCGCGGGGCAGGCCAATAAAATGTCATGTTCAGTAAATGTAGCCTACATCGCCTAATCTCCACTGCGATATTCATCTCTGTTAGCAAAGAGCAAAAATCTAACTCATGTAAGTGAATTATCCCCATTTCTCTGCAGAAGATGGATGTCACTGAAGAGTTCCAATTTTGTTGGGTATTCTGCAGGAAAGTGTTTCTTTATATCAAATGGAACCATATAATGACTATACTGAATGACACCTACAGAGCATAATAGGTACTCTGAACACTTGGTAAGAGAATGACCTGCCTGAGAGAGAAGGAACTGAATGTCTGCATGTATCCCTGATGTACAGGGAAAAACTGATAATAAAATGAATAGAAAATGTACTTAGAGATTCCAGAGTTGACTTGGGCCTGGAGACCATTATGAATCCCTGGACAAGTTTTCTCATTGACTCTACTGGCAACAGGACTCCAACAGGACTGATCTATAATTTGTGTGTCCATACCTCTCTAAAAAAAAACACACACACAAAAAAGTGCCAAATTCATCATTCCACAAACTCACAAAATTCCACCTTTTTTTACGGTTGATTCTTTGTCTGCAGGATAGCAAACTCGGTACACAGAGGTGTCTTAGGCTGAAGATTCCTTACTTTACCTTTGCTATATGTGAAATATGTCAACATGACTCATGTCAATATGAAACAATGAGGACATATAATGGGACGTTGCCCTCTTTGTGAGGGTGGCCTTTTGAGTATTTTGATTGTCCTTGTATAATTGTGGGTAGTGGAATGGTATGTATATAGTTCATGTCTGTTGCCAATTTAATGTTAATTACACAGTGTTAAGTGTGAAAAGCTTGGGTGGAGGGTCTGGAGAGTTACTGGGAAGTTTATACAGTGTTAAGAAAGTGTGAATAGCTTGTGGGGAGTGTCTGGAGAGTTACTGGAATGTTGATTACACAGTGTTACTGGAACTTATTGGCATAGACTCGCTTGTTATTATGAATATGTAACACAGAGGGGCAGAACCACCGAGGGACCCCCAGAAACTCCTAGAAGGTGAAGAGAGCATGCGCTAAAGGTCATTTGCATAGGCCCACCTCTTCATGAATATGTATGGACGTGAGGGATAAAAACTAGAAAAAGGAAATGTAATGTGCTCATGTCTTGGTAGAGCATATTTTCTGCCACATGGGCCCAGCGCTGTTTGCTTGCCTTTTATTCGCTAAATAAATTGGAAATTTATTTGGAATCCTGTTTGGGACTAAATCATTTATCATACTATATATACATATGTTAATGAGGTTGTCTCCCTTTTAAAGGCTGAACTTGCTAACTCTGTACAGCAGTTCTCAATTTCTTCCTCCCAGATTTGCTCGTGGAGCTATTCCAGAATTTACTTCTTATCCCTCCCATTTCTACATATTATCCGTGTCTTCCAGAAGAAAATGAATTAATAAATAGATCTGCTCAGGAATTGTTGCCTAAACGTTTCACTGGAAAATTCCATCTTAAATACATCTTAAGCACTTAATTCAAAATATTTTGGGTTCAACAAAACACTTCATTGAATTCTAATGAATTCACATTAAAAAAAAAAAAGTTTCCAAAATAACAGCAGAATCTGCTATACAGCCAATTGCATTAAAACCTGTTTTAACTACAGCACACGCATCCTTTTGAGTGTAGATGTTAAAAATAAATTTCTCATTACCTTCTACCAGCAAGTTTTTCTATATAACATACCTGTAGTTTCATATCATTCTCCTTAAACATCTTGTCTGAGACCACTTTCTTTTCTGTTTTTTGTTAAACTCACTCTTAAATTATATCCCTTTAATTAAGGTAAATACCATTCCTCAAAACAAATGCTGTTCAGATTTCAGTGGTGCATTATTATGGGCTTACAAAATCACTGATCCAGAAAAGTTCCTTTGGAGCATCAAAGTACCTTTCTTTGCTTTTATAAATCACTGACAATGAAGCAGTTGACTAGCCACACGGGTTTCATCCAGAGCCTTTAAACAACTTGTGGTTTGGTCTCTACTCTGTCTGTTCAAGCACTCTTCCTGTTAATCACCCATTTTAGAAATAATGGAGGTAGGTTAAGGACAAAATCTTGGGTCAATAAACTTTAGCTAATGCAGCTACACCAGAAAAACACAATTCAGTGTCGTGATGTTAGACCAAGCCTCAACAGCAAAGCTTTACAGTAACCTGAAAAAAAAAAAATTCAAAACAAACCATAGCAAGAGTACATACTACCTTTCGTCAGAGATGCACACTCTATCCCAACCATGCTACCTGACCTTTACTCAACTCCAGAGTCTGCTGGATTTCAGTGATGCTGAGTTCAAGCCCTAAGCTGGTATTTGGAATTATCTCCTGTAAAAAAACCTAAAATCTGGCAGACTTTCAATGCCAATTCCTTTAATGGATGAGATTGCTATTTATTCCTCAGTGTGGAAGGCTCTTTGTAGCAGTTCATGTTTTAATTGTGAGGAGTTGCACCACATCAATTTTGTATCAACTCAAAAAGTTTACTGGAAACAGGAATATTTATTTCTCTGCAGAACTGAAGTAACCCGAAAGACAGAGAAAAATAACCCCAACATTCCCAGGTTTATTCACTCATATAACTCTGTACATTTAAATCTTATAATAATAGTGGAAAAGTTTACAGACTGATTTGTCAGCTGCAAAAAGCTCTCATTTCCATTAATGAAAAAACTAGATAAAAGGCAGCTTTCAGCCTAGCTTTGCACTAGTCAGGACCTAAGTCAGTATCAAATATAAGCCAGAGTTGCCATAGTGCTATTCTGAACTCCACCAGCTTGTTTTGGTCCTATGGAGCAATTACTCCACATACCTAGTCTGAGCCAATACAGGATTCATCTCACTCCAGGATTTTTCTACAAAAGGGAATTTACGGCTGTCATTTGAGACATCCCTCCTTCCTTTCACCACCTGGAAAACAGCGAAGTAGCTGAGCACTGGGGCCTAAAAATATTAAACAACACTAATCTATACAAAAACCCCATTGGGCTTAGGGACAAATACAGACCTCCTGAATGCCTAAGCAAACCAGTGTACCAACACATAAAAAGGAAAATACTTCTTCTCTGGCTGATGGGCTACTATACAAACAACTCTATGCAGGCACCATCTTCCTATTCTGTGTCTTCATTAGGACTAGGAGGAGGTAGAGGGAAAGGCATCTCAGCCTCCAAGGCACTTTGGTAGAACAAACAAAAAAACCTCAAGGATGTCATTCACTGACCACATAGATAAAAGCACTAAACAAGAGTACATTGAAAAGCTAGAAATAACCCCTAAAAATGTTATTTTAACAGTACTGCACAGAATGCCTTTGACACAGTCTTCAGCTTAGGCAGAGTTGACATCTGTCCCCGTTTTCTTCTCTTCAGATGATTCCATAATGGCCTTCAGCTCAGCTTCGGAGAACTTTGGGGTCAGTGCCACATTGTCATAATCAAATTCTTCATCAAGTGAGAACGGCTGAACATCATCCCCTAGTAGCTGTAACGAGGAAAAGCAGATACATAAATAATATTGGTGCAAGTAATGATAAGGAAGCTCAAAATATAAACTTCGAATTAATATTTAATTAAACAGTTTTTTCTGACTCTAGGACTCTCAGCTGATTAAGCTCTTTTTAAGTAAAAGAATAAATTCAATTATTTAATTTGACCTAATTTAAGCCATTTAATGTGCCCCATTTGTACTGTACTGTATTTGAATGAATATCATTAACGGATTTTGCTCAAGGCAAGGAATCTAAAAACCTCCCCTGCACACATCTATTATATTCCTGCCACTTGTAGTGGCAGGGCTGTGGAGATTTGCTTTACTGAAAGGAAGGAAGAACATCTTATGGTCACTACTCAGTTTAGAAGGCGCAGTATCCCGCACTATTTCAGGTAACATTTTGTAAGACGCTGTATTGACAGAATTAATGCCATCTAATAAGTCAGAGAAGTAGTAGCTGAATTCCTCTCCAGTGGCCAGGCACCTGACAGACACAGCAATGAGTATCTTGCAAGTATCTACATTCTTTATTAATAAACCATCATATTGCCTGATTGATCAGGAAATATTTTTTCTGTTTTTATAGAATTTTATTAACCATCTGTATCATTTAATGTTCTAGGGACATGGCTGCCACTGGCTTCAACAGATGGTGGAGCATGTAAATCATCCCAGATGCACACCTGCAGACCATGGGCATTTATAAATGAGAAAAACAAACTCTGTAGATAGAGTTGGTCTAGAAAATAGTATTCATTCTGCATGGAAAGATTATCTTGCTTATGTCCAAGTAAACCATCATTACCTCTTATAAACAGCACAGGGTGTAGTGAGGTGGGTGCTGGGCTCTTCTCTAAAGTAACAAGTGATAGGACAAGAGGAAATGGCCTCAAGTTGTTCCAGGGGAGGTTTAGGGTATTAGAAAAAATTTCTTCTCTGAAAGAGTGGTGAGACATTGGAACAGGCTGCCCAGTGGAGTCACCATCCCTGGAGGGGTTCAAGAAACGCGTAGATGTGGTGCTTCGGGACATGGTTTAGTGGGTTGGGTGGGGTTGGGTTGACGGTTGGACTTGATGATCCTTGAGGTCTTCTCCAGCCTTAATGATCCTATGATTCTATGAGTCTATTCAAGAAATGTTTACATGAGACAAAGCCTGCACACAAGCTCTCTTTCCCATTAAGGCTAAGGTCAACTCCTTGACCTTCTCACCACATTCATGTTCCAGTTTCATCTTTTCCACAGGCAAAGCCTCCTAAAATTCCATACCAGTAAGGGTATCAGCAACTGGGTAACAACTGGTACCAGCAACCAAGAGTCATTAGCACCTCTCTCTCTCCTTTGCAGAAATACAAAACACTCTTCTAAACTATGATGCAAGGTGCAAATATTTTTCCATTAGTTTGGTTGTAACAGTAGTTACCACATCTATAGGTAACTAAACTAAGAAGAGTTTACAGTAAACCTTCACGAGGATTCTACAAAAATAAAATCTGTTCTTCCTCTGCGAACATAGCTATGGAGAGCACACGTGCATCCACTATGCCCTTGTATTGACCTTCATGTCATTTCAGAAGCATTTTCACGCATGTGCAGAGAAGTACTGGAAAAACATTTGTCTAAAAAACTCAACTCCAAAATGCTAACTGAAATGAGATGACAAAGCAGAACATGGATCCAGCTTTACTGTTAATAATTTTTCTGCTACCCACTCACTGCAAATTTGAAAAGTTTCTTCACACTGCATATTTATCAGTGTGCTTCATCTCTCAAATGAGTATTCAAAGCACTCGGGATTCTTTTTTTTTTTTGCTTCTTCTCCCAAGAAACCATTCACTTCAACCTTCCACGTACACAAGCAATCTAAAATTTTTATAG
This sequence comes from Pterocles orientalis, assembly GCA_011057875.1. Lineage (NCBI taxonomy): Eukaryota > Metazoa > Chordata > Aves > Pterocliformes > Pteroclidae > Pterocles > Pterocles orientalis. The sequence continues at coordinate 1,048,329 of WKFP01014557.1, read as the reverse complement.
TCCAAACTGCAATTTTGATCTATTTCAAAAGGAAGACATTTTGCAACAGAACACCAAATCCTCTGAGCTGATAGAGTTATTATCTTGTTATTTTTGCCTAAGGACCCGAGAGAGAGATGTGAATATCAGGTGTCTAATTTAACATCTAATTCAAATCTTTTTGAGAGCTCTCTGGGAATAAAATTTTGCTCTATTAGAAAACTGCCGTTTTGCTCCTGTGATTTATTCTCTGAAGGAAAAATCATTTTCATTCACAGTTCCTACATGTCCAAATTAAAGGGGAAAAGAATGTAACGTTCATATTAATAACTGAAATATTTTGCTAGAGGTTGTTTTACAAAGTAATGTTATAAATAAAACACCTTATAGTCAAGACTTTCAAAAGTCTATTAATAATTGGCAACTCAGGTTTTTTTATTAATCTGTGTGGAGTTATAGTTAACAGTTTGTCTCTGTCCTTCTAAAACCTTTATTTCTGTGTAACTATAGCGCTCTATGACTCCCTTGTTCAAATTATGTAAAGGATGCCCACACACTCCCAAATGATTTCATTCTACACTCAAGGGAAAACTTACTAGTTCAATAACAATAACTAAAACGTGAGGGGGAGAGGGCGGTGAAGCGATGTATGCTATTATCTTACATAAGCTTAATATATACTGGGGTACTTGGAAGAAAAAGAAAAGTTTGCCTTGAGCTTGTGGCACTGGATTGGAAGTCAATAAATCTTGACCAGTTTTCCACTTCTGCTTCATCATTCCGGACAAGTCACTCAATCTCTGTGTCTTTACTGGCCTCTGAGAATATGCAACTCTTCCACGTTCTTTCACTTAGTCAATCCTGTCCTTAAATTCTTCCTTGTTCTTGTTGCATTTATGCAGAATCAAACCTCAGCTGAGGCCTATCAGTAAAACCTTAAACCAAAGGAACTCAACGGAAGCTGTATTTGAGGTTACAGACGCTGCCATTCCACAGAGAAAGACAAAACCATAGGCACAATAAATACTTTTTTAAATGCTCAAACTAAAGACAAACAAGGGTTAACAGAAGGATAGAATTCATCTTTCCTAATTCCAGCCATAAAAAAAATAGGCTTCTAGATTAAGATAGTCAATTAGCCAAAAAAGATCTAGCCTGTGGACGTCTTATGCTACGTCTTAGGACAAATGTCTACAGCAAGTGGGATGAATTACTTTCTGGAGGTGCTTATCTGACCCCTCTTGATGACAGGAGGACTAAATTAGATTAAATTTAAAGCTGAATTTGGTGAGATGAACTCTACTTCGAACACATGTTTACAGTGAGTGGATGGAAAACACACATTCAACTGCACTCATATCTATGCGAAGGGAAATAAGAACACATAAAGACCCTAGGAAGACACACTGTTAATTAAAAAGCCATGATGTCTTTTATGAAAGAAAGCATTAAGTATAAATAAAAGAGAAAATAAATATCTGGGTAGGGAAGGTAAATGATCTATGATAATATACTCCAGCAGTGGAGTGAACGCTGCTTCAATCTGCAGTGTCCTGTGGGAGGTCATGTATGCTGCACTGTTGATATTGAAATCCAGGAATATACTTATGTTGGAAACCTGGGAAGAAAGATGAAGCAACGCTGGTGGACAATAAAAATAATTTGCTATATCATTCAATAAGCCTCTTCCTAACAGCTTTTGACAGAAAAACATTTTCAGGGAGACAAGTTGTTCTTTAACCATCAGCCAAGTTACACACTGGGTCTTACAGAGCTCCTTTTTTTAAACCTTCCCTAGTAATACATTCAGAGATCTACACCTTCCCCTAAAGTCCTTCACAAATACGTCTGCAGCACAGACATTTTACATCCTACATTGTACTATTAAGCTAGTTTATTTTTCACAAGGAAGGGTTTTCCATTCTGACTAGGCAGCCACAACAGATTTGCGTTGACGGCCAGAGAACAGACTCATTTCAAAGCAGGGATGTCTCCAGGAGGACAGGCTTTGGCCCATTCACGAGCCCAGCTGACAGTCAGTTGGGAGGAAGTCCTGGAGGGCAAAGGAGCCCAGGAAGGCTGGACATCCTTCAAGAACAAAATCTTCAAGTTGCAGGAGCAGGCTGTCCCTGTGTACTGAAAGATGAGCCGGCAGGCAAGACCCAGCTGCGCTGAACAGAGAGCTCTGGCTGGAACTCAGGAAAAAAAGGAGTTTATGACCTTTGGAAGAAGGGGCAGGCAACTCAGAAGGACTACAAAGCTGTCGTGAGGTTATGCAGAGAGAAAATTAGAAGGGCCAAAGCCCAACTAGAACTTCATCTGGCTACTGCCATAAAAGACAGTAAAAAATGTTTCTATAAATACAGCAACAACAAAGGGCGGGCTAAGGAGAATTTCCAGCCCTTTTTGAATGTGGGGGGAAACATAGTGACAAAGGACGAGGAAAAGGCTGAGGTACTTAGTGCCTTCTTTGCCTCGGTCCAGCTGTTCTCGGGATATCCAGCCCCTTCATCTGGAAGACAGCAATGGGAAGCAGGAAGAAGCCCCCACAATCCAAAGGGAAATGGTTAGTGACCTGCTACACCACCCAAACACACACAGGTCTATGGGGCCCAGGGTACTGAGGCAGCTGGCGGAGGGGAAAAAGGGCCAGAGGCTCGCAGCCTCCGGAGGTGGCTCCTAGCAGGTGTAAGGGAGGAAACTGGCTGGAATCCAGGCAAGTGGGTCAACATAAAGAAAGATGTCCAGTGCCCGAGGGAACTAGCTGTGCAGGAGGTTATCTATTAAGAGCTGAAAAACAGGCAGTTGCCCGAAGATCCAGATGAACTCTGGTGCACACAACCCATACAATGACAGGTTCTACAGAGTGCACCACTAGTACTCACTAGCAGTAATTGAAGTTGCAGACGTCGCTGTGGGTGATGTGGTTACTCAACTCCAGCAATATGAAGAGAATACCTCCTTACGTGCCTGCATCTCAGTTGTGGAGAACATGTCTGAGACAATGCCTGAGAAACCATCCGAGAAACTGAGACGCTGTCTCAGGAATTCTGGCAATTTAAAGAAGATATGGCCTACTGCCCACCTGTGTGGACCAATATCTCAGTCATCAGAAGAAAGCATTCTCTGCTCAAGCGAAACGGTATACACCACAGGGCAAACCATGGTTTTACCTGAGTGACCATGGAGAAGACATGAGAAGCTGGGATGGATGATCAACCTCTGCCCTAGAGGCGCAGGTACGCAAGTCACAAGGAAAAACAAACACAACTGGGAGTTTTTCCGGTGCTTCCAGGAAGATTGCTGTTCCAGTTTCTAGTAATCTGTTCCTTTAACAGAGTAGAAGGGTTGACTTTTACTTTAATTTCAATCCTATGAGTAGAATTTCTGATCCGTATTCACAAGGAGTGAGTAACCAAGGTGAGACTGGGACCCAGACATTCCACCCCACAAATCCATTCATCAGTAAGGAATGCTACGGTCAGTATCAGAGGGGCCCTGCCTCTGGTGAAAGAAAGGGACAGCTGAGTTTATTGGACTGTACGGATTCAATGGCCTGGCACATCAGACCCCCAGAAGTATAGGGCTTTGGTGAACACTGGTGCCCAATGCACTCTAATGCCATCAAACTTGAGAGGGGCAACATCCATCTGATGATGGAACATCAGTTCACCCAAGAACCGACTGTATTAGAGGTTCAAATAAGCCTAACTGGGAAGAAATGGCAAAAGCACTGCATCATGACTGGTCCAGATGCCCCGTGCATCCTTGGCATAGACTATCTTAAGAGAGGGCATTTTAACGACCCAAAAGGGTATCAGTGGACTTTTGGTACAGCTGCTGTGGAGACAGAGGAAGTCAAACAGTTGCCTACTTTGCCTGATCTCTCAGAAGATCCTTCTGTCATGGGATTGCTGTGGGTCGAAGAACAACAGTTGCCGATCGCTATTACAACAGGGTAACGAATGCAATACCACACCAACGGAGACTCTGTGATTCCTATCCATAAGCTGTTTTGCCAGCTGGAGAGCCAGGGAGTGATCAGTAAGACCCGCTCAGCTTTTAACAGCCCCATATGGCCAGTGCGAAAGTCTAATGGGGAATGGAGACTGACAGTGGATTATCGTGGCCTGAATGAAGTGACGCTGCCACTGAGTGCTGCTGTGCCGGACATGCTGGAACTCCAATAGAAACTGGAGTCAAAGACAGCCAAGTGGTACACCATGGCTGACACTGCTAACGCACTTTTCTCCATCCCTTTAGCAGTAGAGTGCAGGCTCAGTTTGCTTTCACCTGGAGGGGCATCCAGTACACCTGGAATCAACTGCCCCAGGGGTGGAAACACAGCCCCACCATTTGCCATGGACTGATCCAGAATGTACTGGGGCAGGGTGGAACTCCAGAACACCTGCAATACATTCACGACATCATTGTATGTGGCAACAGGAAAAATGTTTTTCTCTTTCTAAATGAGACCTGCCATAAGCAATATAAGGCTTAATTTTAATTTTCAAGGTAACAGCAGTTTGAAGCACTGAGGGATTTTAAAATAGACCTATTCAGTCTTGACAGTTCTAAAAATCAGGCCACAGTTGTATTATCTAAATGAAGGCACAAATATGGGTATAATTTAGGGGAAATACTGCCTTCATCTTGAGTAGCCTGGCACCAACCAAACGGTTGCAAAAAGTCTTTCTTCCTGAAAAATCCAGCAACCCTTAACCACTATAATACTCCATTTCTCTTTCATAACCCAACTTCTACCCAAATGGAAATGAATTTTGCATGTAGTGGGATCTTAATCTATTTTTCATGAATTATAGTTTAAAGAGTCATACGCAATCCTTTATGAACACTGCAGGCTGCTACAACCTTCTTCTTTGGTTTTATACAGAAGTTATCAAATGACAAAACTATAAATATAATTCGTGTGTGTGTGCCAATGGATATTTCTCAAGGCAAAAACCTTGAATTATGTCAATCCTTAGGGAAAAGAGTATTTTTATTCATAGATTGGTGGGTATTAAAGCTTGAAAGGTCATTTTAGAACATTTACTTTTTCCCCAAGCAGACTTGTTCCTTATAGTAAAGAGTTTATTACAAAGAACTAAACACAATTGAGCTCAGGAAAGGAGGCACCATATGCACTGCTATAACAGCAATCTTTCACTGGTCACACATAATTTATAAACTTGATTTAAGCCTCATGGAACATCAATAATCATATGAAACTACCAAAAGTGGCCCATTTTATCCAGAAGCTAATTTCAGCTTCTATTACAATGATCAGTCAGGGGAGAAGAGTGGTGAAGAATTCTCTGCAATAAAAACACCCCCAAAAGTTAATGCTCACACTGACTATCTGAAAAGGAAGCTTAATGACTTAAAATAAGCCTGTGAGCAATCCACACCTTCTGTTCCAGTTTGAAAAGAACTGAAATTCTGAGGGAAAATGACGATACTAAGTTAAAGCTTGTATTGATTGTGTCTCATTAAAACACCCAGACTCCATAATGCAAACCTCTGCACACCAGCTCTAAACAGTGCAGATCGTCAGCAGCATCTTGCTACTACTCATTTCCAAGAGGACAAACCCCAATTCTGACCACAATACATTCTAACTTTTTTTTAAATTATTTTAAATTAAGGGGTCATTCACTACCTTGTTGTTGCAGATGATGGTTCCAGTATGCAGCCCAATGGGAACTGCAGGATGTTGTAAGATCACGAGATCACTGGGAAATTAAAAAGCTCATCATTCTACATAAGTAATGATTTGCTAAAAGGTCAGGAAGTGCAAGAGTTCACTTGAATATGCTGTGAGTTACACCAATGAAATATTAAAACACCCACATAAAGTTTGAAGTATTCAAGTACACATTTTGAAGATGTAGGATTATATACTAACATGTGAGAGATAAAATAGTACCCTTTCTATTAGAGTGTTTATCTCCATCCTTCATGTCTTTGAGAATTCATTAATAATTTAAATATTATTAGTATGACTTGTTAACTCAGAGTAATTCCACACACTCCATCTATATTCCTCTGTTCTTGTGGAAATAACATTAGAAGCCAGTAAGTGAAAAACCGCACCCCAAATTCCCGATGTTTAAATAAATAAAACTGACTTCATACGTCTTGGGCTTTGCTGTCCGATGGCTGTGGAACTGGCAAGGTTCTGAACTTGGGTTGAACAGGCTTACCAAAAAAGGGTGTACAATCAGTCACCGACTGTTCCGCCTCTCCTGGGAGAACGAATGACCCTGCTGAATAAAAACCAGTCAACTTTACCCTTCCATTCGATGTACAAATCAGCAAAATCCTGTGTAAAATCCAGTCACGCTCAGACAGAGGCAGAAGCTTGCTAGTCAAGTGTGCTGTACTTATTGTTGCATAATATATAACACAGGGAACTATCTTTAAAACACATCTGTGCAGCCCTGAGCTAAAATCTAGATGATAAAATACTCTACTAAGGAAAAATCAAACTTGGTTGAAAATAGACAGGTAGCTCTCTTCTTTCTTGTGGACACTGAATTTAAAAATCTGCATGTAGACACTCCTAAACTCAGAGAAAACCTGGGATTAGATTCATCTCTTTCCTAACAAAGAAGGAAGGTCCTGAGCAGAGATGCCTGCCGTAGGAGTTACAAACTACCAGAATAAATCCTGGTCTTGCCATTGACTAGCTGGGCAGTCTCATTCAATTCTCTTTTGCTAGAGTTTCACCACCCTGTACATTGGGCATAAAGAATCTTTGCAAAACAACACAATTCTCCCAAACCATGAAGCAAAAAAAAAACTGGTAAAGTACTAATATTCCCCACTACAGTGCCAAATAACTTTCCTGTCCAAGAATATTTCATGAGTGTTTGTTCCTCCCTGAGCTTTCCAAAAAGAGGTACTGGAGAGGACTTCCCTACATCTGGGACACAGGAACATGTAACCTTTCCACATGGGCAGGATTTTGGTCCACAGCTCATAAATGCAGAGCTCAGGATATGCCTTAGGTTTAGAACTATCTTTTAACACTCATCCATCTCAGCTCTGCTACAGCACAGATGTGTCCAACTTGTCTCAGTAATGTTTTTATGAAGGAACTTTAGGAGACCATATGTCTTGCATTTTATTTAAAGGATTATGTAAATCACCTACATTTTTGTCTGGCTGATACACAAGTCTCTTCACAGCTTTATATTACATTTCAGTTGCTTGATTTCCTCTTGAAATCTCAGGATAAATTTTCAAAGTGTTGCTTAAATGTTAGCTAACTGAACCAATAAGAGGGTGCATAGATCCAGGGTGAGAAGGAAGAAGCGGTAATTTATCTCTATCTGGACACTTTTACCACATAGTGGAGTTACAGACATCTCATTCTCCTGTAGATCCGCATTTGAAAATAATTATTTCCTAGTAAAATAGTAAAAAAATCCTGATCAAATTCTTGATTTAGTTTCCTTCTAGGAATCATGTATTATTTCAAGGGCTTTTGACTTGTAAAGCAGAATGTTCTTTAAAAAAGAGACGGATTCATTCCCTTGGGTATCTCATTCCTGTATTTTTGTCTTTTGGTTCATGATTCACATATAAGTGGTTTCCAGTTTTCATCCCTAGTGTCTTGGTTGCTTACACCCATCTCTAATCGTCTATGTGCTTTCAGTACTTGTTCTCAGCATAGCACGTGATCTTATTCTGCATCAGCGATACGAGAAAGCTTTCTGAAAAGAACAGCGCAGTCCCCAGGTATATATGCCATGTCTTCACACACTCTGCAACCATTTTTTTTGATCTTTCATAACTTGGGTCAAAACTATTTGTAGGACAGAAGGAAGATGTGAATGCTCATTTAAAGGCCAGTATCACCTCCTGATATGAACACTGATAATTTCTTTCCCCTCCACCGCAACAGCCCAATCTGCAGAGAGAAGATGAGGAGGAAGCACTGTTACGCAACAGTCTGGCAATGGCTTAGAAAGACAACCCTCAAAAATTAGGACAACAGAAGGAAACTTATTTTTGCTTTTAGCAAGTAGTGCTTGTCATACTCAGGACGTCAATTCCACTATTTTAAGGCTTGTTAGTAATGCCAACCATGTTTCAAACTCCCTTCAATCACCTCGTAGGAACGTGGTAATCAACCTTTGTTTGCCAGTAAACATGCCAGAAACGAGCTTTGTCTCTCTACCCTGGCTGCATGACAGCATATGAAAGTCTAATCGGTAAATGCTGCTTTCCCTGATAATGTTTAATCAAGAAACTCCTTCAGAGAGAAAAATTAGGGAGTTCTGATGGTCCTCCTTTTTAGTGGGAGCCCCCAAAGGAACCGTAGGCTGTAGTAAGTTCTAACCAGTACCTCACAGCTGGCTTAGGCTGATGCTACAGCACTAGCGGATGATCCTAATTAAGCTGCTAATTATGTTCTCTGCGGAGGTGATTAATTAGCAACAGGAAAACCTTGGATACCGCCAACAGCACCATATATAGAGATAACGGAGCAGGCAGTGATATTAAAAAGCTGCGATTTTGAAATGCACCTCTCCTCACACTGTGAAGAACCAACCTTCTGGATGGGAAGTTTTAAATTCTCTTTAGTCCCCTCCCCCCCCCCCCCCCATGACAGACCCACAGAAAGCGATTAGTAAATCTGCGAACATTTCTGAGTTGGATTTTTTTTGCTCACTGTGTACCACTGACGTCAATTATAAGTCTAGGAAAAAAAAATGATCTTTTCACACAAGCCTCATTTGAACCTATTTGCACAAATATAATTTCAAGAGTGAAGAAGCTGGAAGTCTTGTCTAAATCTTTACTTTTACTGCAGTCAAATGATGCCTAGCTATAGATACACCAGCACAGGTTTTACCACTTTCAGACACTAACATCTCACAAAGATGTTGTTGATGGGGAGCTGAGGAGGGAGGTAGTGATAATGAAAAAAGGGTAAAAGCTAAATTTTGTGTCTCTTCTGATTCTCAGGCTTCAGGCTGTTAACCCCAAAGAGCTGCCTAGTGTGAAATCATCTCAAGGCAGTGTTAAATGGATTGCAGAGACTGGAGGAGAAAAAAAAAGAGATTCAGCAGCTGGGACGGCCCCACACTTGAAAAAATCCACATAATTTAACTCTGCATTCTCTTCCTCAACCTGATTCCTCTGGACGTGAATACAGGCTCCAAATACAAATGGAAAGGCATAGATTATGGAAAATAACAGATACTGACATAATTTGACTAAAGAACTATCTAAATAATGCTTATGCTTGGCCTCAGCTTCAAAGTAACTGATTCACTTGGGTTCTCTTCAGCCTCTGTGGGGTTACAGAGAACTGGGACTTGGAAAAGACAAGTTTACAGCACCTCAGGGCTCCAAGCCAGACTAGGATGAGACTCTGATAACCTTACCCATGCAGCATCACCCATACATTTAATTAGTCCTATTTTCATTTTCTCTTGTATATAAAAAATAGCACACTCAAGGCCTCTAGAGACATTTTTTACATATTTTTTACTTTACACAAATATTACCTATTATCACCTAATTATCCATCGAGCCCTGAAGCAAGTGATTTGTCACCAGCCCTGGAAAGGAATTCTGTTGCCAAAACACAGGTCCTAGGCATTCTCCATCTGTCCCTGGAGAAAACCTGATCATCTCGATTGTTGCCTTAAGCTACTTACAGATTAAATTCAGTGAGGAAGAGCAATTAAACAGTCCACCATATACATTCTGTCTCTACACAACTCACTAAAGCTATGGATTAGGGCGGCAATTTTACTTTGCTAATCATGGTTTACTGCACCAAAGCATTGCCCTGGTTTCAGGCTTTCAGCCCAGTGCTGTCTAATGAAAACAGCTACAATGAATTTGCACATTGGCCAAATCTATGGGCTTCTTTCTTTTTCTTTTTTTTTTTTTTGTAAGAAGCAGCTTATTTCATTGGCACCTTAAAAGATACTGGACTTAGGAAAATAAGTTGAAAAATAGAAAAAGGATAAAAAAACCCACTGGAATGATTCTTCCAGGACATATCCCAAAAATCATTGGTTTAGATGGGATGTTTTAACATCTATCATGTTTTTCACACTGTCAACTTCGAGCCACTTCTCCTTAAGTGTGAATATATATTACATTAATGTACAGTTGCTAACTCAGCTAACTGATCTGCCCTTTAAAGCTAAATGATGTACAGAGATAGTGAACTGTTGCCAGTAACAAGCAGAGACAAAAGCTTGTTGCAATTATACCATCAAGGTATGATATTTTTCACCAGGTGTCCTTGCTTGTTTTGCCAATATGAAGTCTTAACTCTATCATTTGTTCGGAGATACAGGTGGTAGCATTTAAAAAGGCCAGCAACAGAATGTCTTTCAAATTTGTGTCACACCTTGACTCGCTTATGAACTAACTGGAATTCTTCAGAATTAATCCTTTATTAAGGTGGTCAATAGGGATATTATTTTATATTACTTTATTATTACAAACAATACAAGCGGCACCGTTTTATATTTTAATTTGCATTTTGTTGCTATGGTTTCTAAGGGAAAATAGCAGATTATACCTGGCTTATTATGAAGCCTATCAAGTGGATTTTGACATGCAAGACAACTATAAAACTCTAAGTCTTATTTTTGGCACTTAGGATTCAAGAGTAAATTTTTCATCTTGACTCAACAACTATCTTCACTGCAGAAGCTCTGGGCAAGGCAAGGTTTCCCAGATATGAATTTGGATGCTGTTCACTTTCCTTACGGAGTTTAGAAGGAATAATTAGCTTCTGGCTATGCAGTGTTTTGATGTCATAAAATACAATTTAAATGCTTAAAGTTGTTAGTGAGCGCTGCTGGTTGCTCAGGGGTTGATCCCACTTCTTTCTGCAGGGAGGCAGGGTGTGCAGGGAGTGCTGGCTCCTGGGACGAGCCGAGGAGAGCAGAGATTCAGAGCCAAATCCAATGTCACATAAAAAAAGAGTAGTTAGCACACTGATAATCTACAGCAGTAGATTATCTCACTGCCCTGCGTGGTATTTTGGGCTTATTTCTCAACATCCAATTTGTGGCCTGTTTTGAACCAGAGATGTCTAACACTTCCATGAACTAAATATAAACAATTCTCATTTCATTATGATGCAAGTGAAATGTGGTTTTAGGCTTCCACCAGGGAGCCCCAGGGTATTTTTAATAGCTATTACTGCTATTTAAGACAAAAACGCAGAACGTCCTACAAAGGGAGAAATGGCCACATATGAACACTGCACTGAAAAGAAATCTTTGATGTCTGTA
>WKFP01014557.1:973557-1037051 GCA_011057875.1 Pterocles orientalis | reverse complement strand
TTTCAAATTTGTGTCACACCTTGACTCGCTTATGAACTAACTGGAATTCTTCAGAATTAATCCTTTATTAAGGTGGTCAATAGGGATATTATTTTATATTACTTTATTATTACAAACAATACAAGCAGCACCGTTTTATATTTTAATTTGCATTTTGTTGCTATGGTTTCTAAGGGAAAATAGCAGATTATACCTGGCTTATTATGAAGCCTATCAAGTGGATTTTGACATGCAAGACAACTATAATACTCTAAGTCTTATTTTTGGCACTTAGGATTCAAGAGTAAATTTTTCATCTTGACTCAACAACTATCTTCACTGCAGAAGCTCTGGGCAAGGCAAGGTTTCCCAGATATGAATTTGGATGCTGTTCACTTTCCTTACGGAGTTTAGAAGGAATAATTAGCTTCTGGCTATGCAGTGTTTTGATGTCATAAAATACAATTTAAATGCTTAAAGTTGTTAGTGAGCGCTGCTGGTTGCTCAGGGGTTGATCCCACTTCTTTCTGCAGGGAGGCAGGGTGTGCAGGGAGTGCTGGCTCCTGGGACGAGCCGAGGAGAGCAGAGATTCAGAGCCAAATCCAATGTCACATAAAAAAAGAGTAGTTAGCACACTGATAATCTACAGCAGTGGTAGCATAATGTTCTGTTTATTGTTTTTATAATCACCAATAAAAGCGCTAACGGAAAGTTTTCCCCAGTGTTGCCTGCATAAAGTGCCATTGAGACCGTACAAGCAGACGATCATTTCTGTAATTCTCATCTTACTCCAATGCAGCCTGTTTTACTCGGGTTTTCTAAATGGATGTGATTAACATTTACTCTTGCACACATACAAATACACAGAAATGACAGAAAACCCTGTAAAGAGGCAAGATCCGGCACGGTCCAGAAAGGGGCAAGCTATCCTCAAGCTCTATCAGAGCTCCTCTTTCCTCACTGCCCTGCGTGGTATTTTGGGCTTATTTCTCAACATCCAATTTGTGGCCTGTTTTGAACTAGAGATGTCTAACAACACTTCCATGAACTAAATATAAACAATTCTCATTTCATTATGATACAAGTGAAATGTGGTTTTAGGCTTCCACCAGGGAGCCCCAGGGTTTTTTTAATAGCTATTACTGCTATTTAAGACATAAACGCAGAACGTCCTACAAAGGGAGAAATGGCCACATATGAACACTGCACTGAAAAGAAATCTTTGATGTCTGTACCCACCTGATACAGGACTGCTATCTCACTCCCTGCTTCCTAAAATGCCCAGGCTGGAGAACGAATACTTGCTGTAAACCTGACTTATGTTGGTTTATTATTTTCTTGTGAGTTACAGCCAAGGTCCAAATATCAACTGGAAGTCTCTAAGCCCTCTGACTTCATAGGAATTCTTCATATACAGAAAGACTAAACAAATCTTTAACAGATTAGGCAGACTAATCAAACGGCAATAACCAAGGAACTGAGGACCAAAGTCCTGCTCTGTAACAAATTCTGTCAGTGACCTTAGGCAAATCCCTTCTCTGTGTGGCTGGGTTCCTTTGTGTAGTCACAGCTATAGATGAGGAAAAGATATTTAATCACTAAAAGGCTGTCAATTCTGATGGTAATGAAGACCACACAAGCACCTATGATAGACAAATAACTATGGACACTAGGCTTTTAAAGGTGGGAGAGTTAAAATTTTTATAGAACAGTTCAACACAACTCAAAATGCTCATAATTGGAACTCTTGAAGAAGTTCACTAAGCATTCAAAATTAGTCTCATCTATTTAAGCCAAGGATGAAATCATGTAAATAGGAAGGGATAACATTTTCATTAAATACTTCCACTGTATAGAATGCTCTCTTAGCACCCACTATTTTGTAATCAAAATAATGTCAATACAAAATAGAAGTGCAGAAAAACGTAGAAACATTGCTAAGAAGAAATGTTCCGTAATTCTGAAAACTCTTGAAGAAAAATAAGTGCTCATCAGGACACGGTAAAATAAATATTCCTTATAATTTATTATCTCGTTATCTCAGAGTGAGGAAATGAGTACTTTAATTTGGGGAATTTTCTAGTAACAGAAGAACCGAGTAAGAACATCATTTTTAGAGGAGAAACGATGTTTTGAACAATGTCCATACACTTGCATCCAAAGAATGACAGTGAATACGAAGGGGGAGGAAACCTACCACTGCACGTCTCTTCATCTGTGTCTATATCTTCCAAATCTAAGTACTTGTCCACTTGCCATAAAAATTCCAAATTAGAAAATAGATTAAAATGTATTAATTCCATTTCTCATAGCACAACCTAGAGCAAAGCAAGGAAGCATTACATTGTCTCCTCCTTCTCCATTCTCCCCTGCATGTTTCTAAGAAAGCATATAAATTTTCTTTGAAATGTGTAACCCAAATGAAATACTTTTAAGTATCGTCAAAGAATGGTCTAAACTATCTAAAACATACCACAAGAAAAGACGTTTCTTATTTCAGGTAGCACTCTGAATAGAAGCATAGGGTGAGAGTGAAAGGCCTTCCCCAGCCTATACACAAACTGTTACCATAGAGGATTTACTAGATGCACTAGACAGTCTTCTGTGTTTCCATGATGTCATTTGAAATGTTCTTAGACAATTTTTTTCCAGCCTGATTTGACACCATTCCCACCAACACTTATCTAACCTCTACATTTTAAAAGTACATACTCATTAACAGTTGAAAAAAAATTTTGGATGGTGATGGGAAAGAAATACACCAACAAATTGCATCGACAAATCAGTCACATTCTACTCATAATCCCCACTTTGAAGAAAATCAAAGAAAACCTCACCTTCACTCTTTCAGAAAGACGGAGATCATTTCCATCAGAGCCACCAGCTTTCCAGCTCTCATTCATCGCTGTCTGCAGATAGATAGGCAGAAATACTTACATGCATGAAACAAAACCAAAAGTTCCTACTGATTTATACACCCAGATCTTTACATTGTATTTAAAATTTTAAATATTTGAAATTTAAGTTGAAAAATTAAAAAAATGGAATGCTCCTGAAAATAGAACATATGCAGGTAATCCTCTGAAATACTACACAGGACCAGACTGAATCAACTGGAACGACAGTGCAAGTGATCACAACATGCCTAAAAAGCAGCATTTAGAACAGAAGCATTGCTTTCAATAGCAGATTTTTTTCCCCCTCTTTCCTTTCTTCAGGGCAGGCTTAAAGGTTACAGAGGCCAACTTACTGCATTACAGCCTCCTCCTGCTAGGATGCTCACAATTTTTGTGATCCATTCTATTATTACTGTATTTGTTTCTTAAACTGCTAATGTGACAAAAATGTGCAGCCATGCCTGAAACTTTTTTTTCTGTAGCAACAAAGACAAGTATTAAGACGTTGCACTGAATGAAGGATCACGGAAGTTGCACATTGCTTTACGGGGCAGAAAGCCAATTTAAAGTGGTTAAAGTAAGACACCCAAAGGCAGTCTATCCCAATGAGGCAACCACATTCTTCATGAGAAAAATGGCAAAAAAAGATGGAGGGAATTTTTGAGTACAGGCTAGATCACAGCTTAGTTATTTGTTATTCAGGCAGGAGGGCAGAAGTTTTGAACAACTGGACTCAGCCTTCCATCTCCCTCTCTTCAGGTGGTATCTGTTGTTTTCCTGTCCCTACACATTCAATTCCTAATCTCCTGTGGTTCAGAATATTAAAAATGCCTCTGGCCTGCCTACTGTTTACTTTAGGCAACTTAAGCAATCCTGCTTCAGCAACACAGAATTCAGCACTTGCTAAAATCTCCAAGAAGCAAAATAAATCTGTGCATGCTGGCATCCCTACTCTGAGGACTCTCTCCTTTTCGCCAACCTCTCCTGTTAACTGCAGCCTTCATTGAAAGCACTACCAAGGTCCCTGCAGGGCACCTTATTCGTTAGTCAAATTATGGCAGCCCTGCAGTGGAGCAAATGCCACTGCCGAACGCGATCCCTGCAGGCGGCTTTGTAAGCATTACACCCTTAGGTAGTATTTTAAATATTTGCCTCAGATGGGATAAGCACCACTAGCATTTAGACAACACATTTCCCCCTATTCTCAACTGTTTGAACGTGGTGCTCGTACACATGGACAAATGTTAACTCATTACCGCATTCTCCTCTGGCATCTGTGGTGGAAGAGACACCCACATTTCTTTGCTTCTTCCAGGTGAGCCATCCTGTTTAGTTCTGTTTGATATTTCAGAAGCAGAAAATGTTTTCCTTAGAGAGTCCACTTTACTTTCTTGAATTGTCTTCCCCTCTTTCTCTGCAAGGAGAATCACAGCGGATCAGACAGCACTATCCAAGAAAAAGAAAAATGTGAACTTCATTACATCTAATATTGACTTATTTTACACATCCACTTTTCTTCTCATGCTCAGGTCTTCCATGTCCATTGTATACATGCATGTTGCAATTTGTGAACATCACACGCGTTAGAGTCGATGCCCGTGTTGTCTAGAGTAGCAGCGAGCCTTGGCGCTTCTTGGCAGAGCTCCTACTGATCCTGGCTATGAGTCTGCCCGGGGTCAGCACCCACAGAGCTCAGGGTGTCCATGGGCACCACTGCCAGCATCTCCACCAGGCCAGGACTATAGGATGAGATGGCCAGACAGGTCCTATAACCTAGCCTCTGTATCTTCAGTTAGTAAAATTCCTCGTTTGAGCCGACTTCTTTAGGCACTGCTGCTTTCTGTGTTTAAGAACTACAGCTTTCTCTAGCTTATTACTGATTTGATTTCCTCCCTATATCAGCAAACTGACTGGGTGGGAAAATTTTGCGAGTAAATATTTTTTTATTGGGATCAAATAGCAACCAGCTGTACACCAGCAATATTTAATTGCCAGAAGTTAGGTCCTGAGACTAAATACAGATGTTCAAGCAGGGTTTCTTCCCTTAGGGGATTCCTTTGGTCTTGAAAGACACACTGACAAAAAATGTTTGTCAGTGCACTGCCTGAAGATTCAAATAACTTCTCTCATCTTTATTTTATATACCAACAATAATAATTGGGCCCTCACCGAAAATAGGGAAGTATTCCGAAACAGAACTGAGTCTTTCAATGACAGCTTGTGACATCTTTCAAACCTTTAACAACTCCTCGGACAACACGAGCAAAGTTAAGACAACTCTTAGTGCTTCTGACTGTCCTACCAGCCAGGTCCACGGCGCACAGAGCCACCAGCAGAATTAGGATTCAGCTAGGTGATCATCAAATGAAATCTCAACAGTACAGACTAGATCTAGGAGCTGATTACAGGTCAGGACAAGTATGTGCATGGAAATATGGATTTCTGAACCCATGCTGAATAGGTTTTTCCTACGACATGGCAAAAAATATACTAATATGGCCAAACTAAAAATGTAGGATTTCTTAAATTTAAAACTTGCATTATTACATATGGAGCAGCTAAAGGACAATCAATTCAAACGAACTTCACACCACATGTCCTTAATGAAACATAAATGCTCATCTAACAGAGTTTCTTCGGCTTAGTTTGAAAAATCTACTTTTAACAGTAAAAAACACTGCAGTGCATTTCTAAAGCATAAATATATGTTACAGGCATTGAAGTAATTCTTGTGGAGAGTTTTAATGATGCCCTTGGGGTTACTACACTGAGCCATCCAAAAAAAGATTTATTAATCCCTAGGGACAGTTCTGTGCTGCAGTTACTAAGACACATAGAAAGGGCTGGCAGTCTGGGCATAACCTGAAGTCCACACTTCTAATACTCAGGGTTCATAGAAAGCAAATTGCACCAGACCAGAGCAATCCAGCAAACAGATTGTAATGCTCAGACCACAGACGGATCCTCTGAATAACTCCTAAATCCTAGGTCTCTTGATACAACATCCTTTTTTAGCAACTATTTTCCTAAACAAAATTTGGAAATAGCAGTACATATGAGCAATATTTTCTTCCTATAATCTCTCTTTTTCAAGCCATAGAAACAAAGCAGTACTACAGAGGAAACCCTCTTTAAAATCTTGACAAGCGAAATGGTCAACCAGTATTTGAAGATATTTTTACTGTCACCCCACTTTATAGGAAGAACTGAAGGACCAGAAACATAGAATCACAGAATGGTTTTGGGTGGAAGATGATCAAGTTCCACCCCCTGCCACGGGCAGGGACACCTCCCACTAGCCCAGGTTGCTCAAAGCCTCATCCAGCCTGGCCTTGAACCCCTCCAGGGATGGGGCATCCACAGCTTCTCTGGGCAACCTGGGCCAGTGTCTTACCACCCGCACAGGAAAACATTTCTTCCTAATATCCAGTCTCAATCTCCCCTCTTTCAGCTTAAAGACATTAACTCTCGTCCTATCACTACCCTCCCTGATCAAGACTCCCTCCTCATCTCTCCTGTAGCCCCCTTTCAGCACTGGAAGCTGCTGTTAGGTCTCCTCGGAGCCTTCTCTTCTCCAGGCTGAACAACCCCAACTCTCTCAGCCTGTCCTCGCATGGGAGGTGCTCCAGCCCTCTGATCATCTTCATGACCTCCTCTGGACTTGCTCTGACAGGTCCATGTCCTTCTTATGTTGGGGGCCCCAGAGCTGGATGCAGCACTGCAGGTGGGGTCTCACAAGAGTGGAGTAGAGGGGGAGAATCATCTCCCTTGACCTGCTGATCACACTTCTCTTGATGCAGCCCAGGACACGGTTGGCTTTCTGGGCTGCCAGCGCACACTGCCGGCTCATGTTCAGCTTCGTATCAACCAACACCCCCAAGTCCTTCTCCTCAGGGCCGCTCTATCCATTCCCCTCCCAGCCTGTATTTGTGCTTGGGATTGCCCTGACCCACGTGCAGGACCTTGCACTTGGCCTTGTTGAACTTCACAAGGTTGGCATTGGCCCACCTCTCCAGCCTGTCCAGGTCCTTCTGGATGGCATCCCTTCCCTCCAGCGTGTCCACCACACCACACAGCTTGGTGTCATCGGCAAACTTGCTGAGACCACACTAAATCCCACCAATTCAATGAATTCATTCCAAAAACAAAAATCGGGTGAGAATGAGAAACTTTCTCCTTCAATTATAAAAATAAAAATAATATAGCAGAGCTACTATTCTAAATTCCCATTTACTTCTTTGTCCTCAAAATGCTAGACTGAGAGCCAACAGAAGGCCTGTGAATCCCTTAAATCTCTTCCAAGCTATGTTTTGATGGAAAACCTGGGATTTAAATAATACAGTGACTTTGTGCAGGACTCCTGAATAAAAAATAATTTTACTCACGTTAGCATGAGAGCAGTCTTGCACAAAGGTCATGTGTACAAATCTCATCTTCATTCACTATCTCCATTCTTCAAACACATCATCAGCAAACATTTCAAATCAAAAACAAACCCTGTCACTGAAATGTTTCCATAAAATATCACTTTGAGAAGTTCAAACGACCATAACATACTGTAGGAGAAGTACCTATTTGCAACTACATAAACCACGGAACAGTGCTGAGTTCATTTACCCTAAATGACAAGCTATAAGAGGAAAAAAAAAACAAGGCCAAAAATCCAATTTGTTGAAAAGATAATTTTTAAAGCCTTCTATTTCTTTTTGATAATTCAATCAAATCAGCTCCCCGATTTTCTGCAGTAACCCAACCAAAACCAACCTCCCTCTGCTTGTATATTGCCCAGCTGAGACAGAACATAGTGTTTTATTTTAAAGTTATTTAGCCTAGAAAACCTGCTTTGATTTACATTCTCGAGCTATCCTCCTGTTTCCATATATTTAAATGCATAAATCTCTGTAAATCAATGCAGTTTGTCCAACTTTTCATGACAAAAAGTCCAATTACCCCAGACAGTAAGTACCTGGAGGATTTCAGTATTAGGGACCCATACGCCTGTCCATAAGTAAGAGCAAGATGCAATTCAGGCATCTACACTTTGTTATGTAGTGCTGTTATAAGAGTCTTAGGGCATCCTGCCTAGCCTGCTGCTGCCACCCGAAAGGCAGTGGATGTTCCATAGATACAAAATCATATCAGCCAACCGTTAGCATCTGAATTGTCTATCCCCCAGCCACCTGAATTCCTGAAGTTCCGTTCCAATCTTACCCAACCAAAATCCTCACTAATTTTGATGACAGTGAACTCACAGTAACACTGAGCAAGCAAAACTCTCCTGTCAAAGTAACTTGATCTATACAACACACTTGCCTAAGCGTGCAAATTAATATTTGTAACGGACGCTGAACGTCCAATACATCAAACATTGTGGTCTTCTGTTTCTACACTTTGCCTCTAATTAAGAAGGGCATTTTTGTTGCTGAATCCCCTCTCCGTCACTGCAGTGCTTCCCCAGCGCAACTCACTCACACCTCTGGAATTCTTTCCTCTTTAGACGAGAACAAGGATTCAGCTGGTGCAGCATTTTCCCATAATGTCTTCGATCCTACCCTGATCAAATGACAAATAATCAGCAAAAAGTATTGTTTACCTTCTTTTTTTGTGCCTTCAAAATAGGTCAACTTTTACTAAAATCAGTAATAAGTTGATTAGTTTCTCTGTCATGCCAGTTTCCTAAGGAAATTTCACCACACCATGTCCTCAGCTAGGATAAATACATATTCCGCAGACTGGGACAAGTAACTTCAGGGGGGCTATTTCTGACTAAAAAGGGTAAGTCACAGTTATTACTTTTGATTGCTATTTTTGGATACTTCGCTTACTGCAGCATGTTTAAAAACTAAACAGGAAAGGACTTTTTTTTGGTACGTGCTCCTTCAGGGGAAAGACTAACGACTTCCTCTCAATTATTTTTCAGCCACCCTCACATACCTGCTTTAGCTTAATGTACAGCAATACTTCCTCAAAACTAATTCAGCTCTTAATTTTCAAGAGTTTAACTGTTCTTTTACTGTATCAGTGTATCTTCCTTTTTCTGCATGTTCTGGTTCTAGGTAGTGTTTATCTGTATCAATATCTATAATCTCTGTTGTGCTTTAGATAGTGTCAGTGTTAGAAAAGGGGCAATATTTCCTGTTTATACCACACTCGCCCCAGCTGATCATTTAAAAATATGTATTCTTCTTCCCTGCTTCAGCAGTGCTGTTGCCAGACACCTTCACCATTTGAATATTATAATACAGTCAGTTAAATAACAAGGCAAACGTGCACTTGAGCATTTCAGCAGCCTGCCATGGGTGGAATCCTACTTCTTCCAACCGTTGATGATGAAAAATAATCTTTAAAAACTTCAGAAAACCAGAATAGAAATCGTAAAGCAGATCCTCAGCTGGCATTAGCCAGCAGAGTCCTATTAAAGGAGCTATGTCTCTTAATATCTACCAGGGATCAAGTGGTATCTGTCACTACCACGCAACCCCAACATACTAGATCAGACTTTTAGTTCTAAAAATGAAGAGTGTTTATGTGGTAAGGGAAAAAAACAGCTTCATAAAGGCACAGGCTGTACAATTGATAGTATTACGCAATTGTAATTTGCCAAGTATAGAAGGATGTAAAAGCTCAGAGACTTCTTCCACAAGTTGATAAAGGTGGGCTTGCTTCAGATGGCTTCAGAAAATCTACACTGTCCTTTGCAGAACGCAAACAGCGTTACGTTTCAGGGATTGTGCTTGAGAGATAGTTTAGGAAGAGCTTTAAATTAGATAGCAACTAATGGGAACAACACTAGTTCGGTGTGCAGGAACTCCACACTTCTTTTGGAGTCTTGGCTACACTAAGCCATACTTTGAAGTATTTGAGTTTATTACTTAAGTTATCACTGTGTTTGTTACACTCGGGGTTTTTTCCTGTCTTTTTTACAGCCAAAGCAATGACAAATGTGTTTAAATTCATCCTCAGCACACGGAAACTACATTAAATACATATGTTGGGAGCAGTTTAAAAGAGCAAGTGATATAAATCAGGACAGAATAGATTCTGAAAACCTTCTGAGTACTTGCATTCTAGGTGACTTCAGCACGAGCAGGTAAGTAGATAAGCAGTGTAAGGAAAAGTGAATTGTATATAACTAAAAGCATACAAAGTATTCCTTTCTTAACAAATGATCTCATTAAAAGATTACAGCAGATGGGAACAAATTAACAAAATGTCAGCCCAAAAGCTTCAAAATGCTCCATTTTGGACACTAGAATTAAGATATTAAGGCATCTCCAAAAAGGCCTGATTTTTTTTTTTTTTTTAAGTCAAATACATACAATCTTGAATTTAGGCATCTCTATGTGATTATATACTGGACACAGAAAAGCACATGGTTCTATAAAGGTGATTTCTGTTTCTGATGGTCCTGCTGATCTCTGACGTTACTTGGTTTGTGTCAATTCCACATCTGGAAAAGAGGGCTTACAGCAGTTCCTCACCTCACTGCAGTGCAAACAAACACTTGTCATTTCCCCTCTTTATGCTTTTTTTTACATCTATACAATGGAGATGAAGTACTCTGCATAGCAAATACCACTGAGATCTAAGGACGACAAATATCCATAAAACACATCAGCTATTATTATTTCAAAAATAATCTATTATGTTTGCATCCTTATGCCTGTTTTTTTCTACATTTAGGGGCTCTGTAGGGTATTTGATTTTATACTACATTGAATGAAGCTTACACAAAGATAACTACTGAATTTATGATCAATAGAAAATTGCAAATTTTTCCTCCCAACCAATTTTTTCCAATGATCCAGCACAACACATCAATAAAAAGCTCTGAATTGACGCTGTTTCCCTATTTCATGCCCTGTTTAAGTTCCCTGGGGATGACAGATTAATTTAATTAGTTTTATTGAACTGTCTAGTTGCTTTTATTGGCAAACCCACTCATAGGAAGAAGGCTTCAAATTTCTCTTGGGGTTAGCATTGTCCTACTGGTCCATTTTTAAAATTAAAGTGAATTTACTGTCATTTTTTATATAGCTTTCTTTTATGCTTTCTGCTGTTAAGACTCGTATTTGTAAAGTGCCTCCACTGACACTTACGTAGGAGGTTAAAAGTTGTTATTTTACCAATGAGGTTAACGAAAAAAGGAAGCAGAGAGCTCCCGTCAGATGGACTGTGAACTAAATACATCACTCAGCTTTCACTGGGGAATTCAACTGATCCGATCACAACATGGAATATGGCTCTTGCATGGCACCTGGAAGTAGAGAAGTGGTCAGCCTCTTTCCAACTTGCTTGGCACAGAAACATCAAAACAACAGCACTGAGGCTATAAAGTATAAATGCAAAACTCAATTTGCTTAGAGATGGGTCTGGTCAAAGTCCTCTGACCCCAACACACTGCCAGGCAGCGTGAGGTATATGAAACAGAGCAAAATTAACAGCAGGAATGGACCAAATTTAATCCCAGTGGTCAAACGCCCGAGGCCATGGGGAAAATATGAATCTAAACTTGGGTTTGGATAAGAATTTTGTTCATGACAGCATTTTTCTATGCAGCTGACTGTTTCAGGATCCCATATTTTAACAAGTGGGAGAGGAGTAATTTAAAATCTAGATGAAAAATTTGAAGACTGGACCATTTTTTTTTTTCTGTATTTTTTGCAGAAGGTCAAAGGAGATATTTTATGCTTCAGTGAATTTCCCAATCTTCCTCTGAGTTTAGAAAAATGAATAGACGCTGCCTTCTGACATCATAGTTTTCTCCAACAGATTTGAAAGAACCTCCTACCCTGTGTGGCACTTTTTTTAAAAAGCGAGGATTGAGTCTATTTCCATGAGATTTTGCCCAAAGTTGTTCCAGGGAGTGTATAGTTCTACAGAGATCGCTCATTGACTACATTTACAGAAATCTGTGGCATCAACTCCTTTGTAAACCCAACTCTTCTGAGGCTTTTTCAACTGCACAGCCAAGAAGTCACTCTTAGGATTTTTCTCTGGACTTAAAAAACATAGCGGAGTTGTACAACCTTAAAGCAAATGCCAGTTAGTTGTTTTATTATCTGATTGTTTTTATATTCAAAGCTAAAAGAACAAACTAACAAAACTAAATATGTAACCTGCCATAAGCATAAGGGGGTTCAGTGATTCTAACAGCAGCACAAATGAAAGTATTAAAATAAATTACTAATAAAATGATTCTTCTTACCTATTTCTTTGCTTTGGATTTGCACAAGAGGTGGTAATTTTTCCCAGATGCTGAAAACTTCTGCAAAGCTTTACAGTGAGCATGAAAATTTTCTTTTTTTTCTGGATCTGTGCTCTAATTACTAAATTATATTCCCATGGGTTCAACAGCCCTTTCACCTATCTATTCATTTTGTTAATATTATCCTTTTCACAAAAAAACACTTCAGATGCTGCACATAGGAAAACAAAGAGACTAGAATCATAACCTAGCCCTCAAGTGTCCGTCCATTACCGAATCAATAAAAAAATTTCCAATTAGGGAGGGAGTGCTCCCATACTTTTTAAGTATTATGGAGCATGTATGTTTTAAATGCTGAACTCTGAGTTTTAAAATGACACTTAAGTATGTTTATCCATATCCCATCAGGTCTGGTAGAAGTGAGGCAAAAGCCTTACTGTAGCATTTATTTATCAATTAGTCTATGAACTCTCATTCTGTCATAGCACCAAGCACACTTCAAATAAATGAATCATTTGTTTAGGAATACTAAAATCAGGAAGATTAAATTCCTGTATCAAAGATACGTGTGCTGTTTAAGCCATACACATCTCACTAAGCGAATTATACAGAATTTAGAAGAACCTATTTCAACTCCAAATCTTGTTCTACTTCTGCTAAAATAATATCTTTTCAAATAACACAAGGAAGAATGGGATCTATAGTCTTACTCTATATACGGTAGCCAAAGGTAATATCACACATCCAGATAAAAAAAAGTACAATATTCTAAAAATGTGATTTTCTTGATTAGGATACTAGCAACCCTTGGAAAGCCAATGAAAGTCGGGAATGCAAAAATTAATCAATACTGTTTCCCATATTTACAAGAATGGAAATATTCTGTCAGCAGAAGACCCTAATGTGCTCACAGGGGGTTACTCCTGGGTGAAATTTATAACCTCCAAGGGTTCTTTCTAGATAGGCCAGGGCATCGGAGGATGCTTGGGTTATTGTACTCAAGGTATATCCTTTTCAATTTCACTGTGTGTAAATTTAACTAATGAAGAAAAATTAAACATTAGTTAGGAAAACAGATTTTTATGAGACGCTTTCAAGAATAATGTAGAAATGCCTGACGAAAATATCTTTGCAATCCCAACTAGAGAGCTAGCAGAAATTCAGGCACAAGTGAAAATCACCTTATATAAATGCGATTATATATCTTATATACCCTGTGAAATCAGTGGGATCCAATCAGTTACACGTGTGTCTTTTGTTTCCAGTGTTGTAACAGTCAAGAATCTAGCAGATTGTGATATTTTTCAAGGAATTTTTTTAAAGAGCTCCTATAGACTTCCACACAACTGAATGGGCTTGGTTATTTGTGTATACAAATAGCTACCTCCATACCTAATTAAGCAGGACTGCAAATTTTGACATAAATGCTCATTGTACGAAGATTTAGTGTGTAGATCAACACCATTATCAGGCCAAATTCGGAAAGGTAATCTGAAAAGGGTCAGATTTTACTTGATGGTAACCACAAATATACCCCAACAATAAATATCTGAAGTGAAAATTTCTGGAGCCTATCAGGAGATAGTCCTATTAAGTTGATTTTTAAAAGAAAAATGTAAAGTCAAATGACTACTTTTCAAATGAAAAAATAAGAAAATAAGAATGCAATATTTTATAAAGTATTTTGTGCTGTTCCGATGCTAAAATGCCTTGTGCTTTAAGTGCAATTTTTGCAGGTCATTAGTTCATGATGCAAACCATTTTAGTATTTTTACAGGAAAATGAAGGTGGGAGAAAAACAAGATGAGCTGTTTTGCTTACACCAGCATAGGAAACTGTGTTTCTAAGCATTTAATTCAGCTAAAGCTCTACCTCTTACAGAGTTCTAGTGGCAGATGCTATAATGACAATGAAAGTGACTGAAATACACGCTGAAGCTTTTTGAAAGTAGCATCATGATACACAGCATGCTTCTAAGATAGGATCTGTCCCCAGCGTATCAATCTCACATAAAGAAGACCAGAACTTAATCTTCAATCCTCGTATCTCATACCCTGGTGTCTCCTTTCTCTTCTGCTTTTGCTGGGAGGAGACAGAAGGTTGCCATGAGATTACTTCTATGGCAGCTTCGACTCCCCCACTGGTTTTCTGCTCCGTACCTGTGACTGACACTTAGTTTTGCCTGAAGGACAAGGACAGGACAGACTTCTGAGTGCCAATCAACGGAGTGTGCCACATGCTGTAATTGAAAAATACAATGCTCTTGCAACAAGATGAGGACATCATTTTTAGTGCAAAGCTGAAAGAGAATCGTAAGCGAGGAATATGTAGCTCACATTTATTTTTATGGCACCTGACTTTACATGGCCAAAAGAAATAAACCTGAGCTATAGATTTTGGCTCCAGACCTGAACTGCCTGTAATTCAGCAATGTTCACACGAAGGTTAGCCCCACCTTTTATTTAATCTGCAGAGCATGAGACCTTTTCAGCCCAATCATCCCAACCTCATGTCCTGATGTGCTGCCATCCAAGTTACCGGTTAGCTTGGTGCACACGACAGCATAGCACAGCGCAGCACAGCAAGCCAGTGTTAGTAAAGCTGTGAAAGTATCCAAACTGCACACCCCGAACCTTAGGCCATCTTGGACTATTAAGAACTTTTCTTAGGCTCTTCTCCTTCTATGGAAACCTCTTGAGCAAAACAACGCAGGACACACTTGGGAAAAGCCTGTCATTCAAAATAGTGCAAAAGCGAGCAAAACATGGTCAAACACCTGTAGAGGCTTACCTTGGCAGTGTGTGAAGCAAGCTAAGGAAAGCTGTTCTTAGGGATCCCACTGCTGATAGGAGAAGCAAAAGCATCCCACGGATTTGCCTAAGGTCGCAAAGCAATTCAGTAGCAGAACGACACTAAACACTGCTGCCTCTCTTTTTACCGTTCATTCTGGCTGCGATTTCTAACGGGAGATTTGGGAAGTTACATACCTTTCAAAACATAAGTGAACGTATTTAGAAACTCTTCATATGACTGCTCGTGGATACAAATAAATTGATCAAGGATGCTGCTGTTTGACAGTTGTTCTCCCATGATCCACACCTTGACAGTCAAACAGCTATATCTGCATTAGCAGGCTGCTTCTGCAACAGAAAGAAAAGCACCATATATATCTGGAGGCCAAACTAAATGAACTGAAAAGTCCCTAATTCACATAGATAAGCATCAGAATGTCATTTTTTTTCCTCCTCTCCTTGTGAAGTTCTGATCTTGTCAGTGGGACTTCAGACAATATCACAGCATTCCCCCCAAAAATCAAGTAATTTTAAGTGCAAAAGGAGAGACTGTAATCACCTCTGCCTGAAATTTATGTCCTCGGGTAATGTGGGCCTTCCTCCATGGTGTTCATTCCCCCCCAATTTAAGTTGCTCACTCTTCCAATCCCTGCCTTCTTTGCAGAAACGGTGACACCACTCACCAGCGTGTTAGTTTTAACAACCAGGACACCTGTACATTGAAAACTTGGACTGCATCCATCCTTCTGCAGGTGCGCTGCTCACTGTACCATCAAAGCCACTAACCCCAGATTTTGGAGGGCATGTTAAATCCTGATGAGATGTGTGTGCGGATGCTGAGACAGCACAGAGGACGGGGAGGGTACAATGGAACTGGGCAGCCACATAGGAAGGCACGGACCACTCTTGAGAAGGGTCAATGCTGAGAGATGAAGGAACCCCACAGAGGCTTTTCTGGACTTGAGAGCTCCATTGTTCAGCCACACACCAACAGCATTCCAGCCCATCTTCATCAATTTACCACACTCTAAGGGAAATAATGGCCCTGAAACAGCTCCTGGTGAAGTCTGCTGAAGTTCACCTTGACTTCCCTCTTAGAAAAGCTGAGTAAATGCATTTTAACAGCTGTGTGATGCTAAACAGTTAATAATGTTATTACTTTTTTTATACACCTAGGACCAGACTACTAGCAGCAGAAAAAGAGAGGTGAGGACGTGGACACACATAACTGGCACGTTGTCTCACACCGTGGCAACCTAACTGCAAAATGTAAATGACCAGTTTGCACACATACATGTGATAAATATGCAAGAATGCATTATACAATAAGGGCTTGATTTTCATGTGTACCCATGTTTCTTCTCTTGATTTATCACAGTATTAAGAACTGTCTTTTGGGAACAAAAGCTTAATTCTTCAGTAAAACTTCAAATCAGCTACACTAAGGAATGGCTGCCAACCTTATTTTAAAGTTAAATAAGCTCCAACAAGAATTGTTCAGAGCCCAGCAGGAAAACAAAGCATGATTTCTAATGTCAAAGTCTAATTTTGTTGGATTGCCAGCTCGTAAAGGAGATAAATGTTCCGAAGATATAAAAACACACGCACACCCACGTGACCTAAAGATAAGTTTTCTAATGTTTTACAAAAAACAAACTATTATTGATCTCTCTGTGGACTGACCAAGCAGAATATAATTTACTAGACTCTCAGAGTGCTTTATGCAAATTACGGTGGTTTCAAAGGAAAGCAACAACTTCCATTCCTCATTATTGTTCAGTTATTACAGTCATTATTTGAGGCAAATTTCATTATATGAAAAACTGCAGTGATTTGTAAAGCCAGTGTCAAAAAATATACAGATATTTAATCAAGAATATGGTAATAACAACCTTTTGTTTGTCTTTGGTCTCTGTTGTCTAGAATCTCCAAGTCTTTTATAAACATTAATGAAACAAACTTCACAATAGTCCCATGAGGAAGAGCAAACAAATATTATTCCAAATACCTGATGGAAAAAACTGAGTCACCAAGAGCTGAAATGACTTATAAACAAATCAGAGGAGGGTTAGACTCCTTTACTCTAAAATGCTCTAGGAAGCTAGAAAATTGATAATCAACTTTGTGGAACATTTGTATCCTTAATCAAGCTGAGTAACAGCTTTCTCCGTGAATGCCATGTTGTACAGACTGAGATGAAGCATCCAGACCAGGTGTGGGCAAAACGCGATAGCTCAGTTCTTACTCTGCTGTGCAGCCTCTGCTTCTTACAGAACTTGGGAGACTTCAGATTGTAACATCCTCTACTGGTAGAGGAGCAATAGTGCAACAGGACTCTGGATAAACACCAGGTTTTGACTCATTACAGCTCGCTAGGAAATGCAGTGCTGAATTCAACTCGACAACGTTTTAACCAAACTATGATTGCAAAATCTCAAACACCAGCCTCATGAAAAAGTAAGCACTGGATGCTGTTGGAATATAATTTAACATCTAACACCTGAAATCTCCTGACGTATGGAGATGAGGAAGGTAGACCTAAAGGTTTTAAAACGTATATTTTACTGAGCCTATGTATTTTCAGCTAGCGTGCACTTCAATACACATGCATTGGGTGAAGCAGCACCAAAACAGTATTACTTTAAAAAAACAGCAGAGAAAATTCCCCGTATATTCCAAGCATGGGAAAAGATTATTTTCTCAAGTCCAACAGCTTTTTGTTTTAACAGAAAATGGACCAAATTTTTACCCAAGTCAAAACAGTAATTCTAGAGTAGCTCTCCTCTAGCTAATATAGTTATTACAGGCAGTAGTATATAAGATCTGCTATCAACTATGTCAAAGGTATTCATCTTGGGTGAAGAAAATAAAACAACTTGTCATTCAGAGGCCACATTTCCTTATTTTTTCTAAAAAAAAATAAAACAAAGCTAAAGAATGCATTTTGGAATGTAAGTTCACTAAACTATTCACATATTAATAAATCCTAACCTGGAAAAGAGGGGAGAAAACCCTTTTGTCATTTTAGCATCTATCCTCCATTGCTTTTTATAAGAACTTGACAGTTTTTCTTCAAAAATCTAAAGCAAGAAATAAAATGCAAAATGGACTACAGAGCTGAGAGACTGGCAGCTAGAACTACCTATTTCCCCCTGTTTTCAATTATTTTGCAGAACTGCAGGGTGCTATCACATCACCCTAAACGAAAGCAAGCCCAGAGGATGGTATTTGGAGAACATCTGCTATCCCTGAAACCGAACATACGGTTAGGATGGATGGTACAGTAGAGATGATCAGAAACATATCTCAACCTATCAAGGTTTTGGTATTTTCCATTCCACTTTGGTTTTCTGCTGCTTCCCACCTACTTTATTCCTGAGCCTCTCTTGAATGAACACCACACTGTGTCAGCTGCAGAGGTTTTGTGATGTGAACAGCTGAAACCAGGCTGACCAGAAGACACTCACCTTTGCTAAGGAGCTAGCCGGTAGATTCTACATAAGTAAAAGGCTTCAGCAATCATCCAACTCACAGCCTCAAGGCAGCGACTTCTTTGAACTGTCATGAAAAAAGAAAAAAAAATGTACAATAACAGATTGGAATCACCCACAATTTATGAACTGGATACAATCACACCTCTACGAATGAAATGACTGCATTGTTCTGCTAGTGAGCAACGACTCCTGAAATCAAAAATTTATCTTCTTTTTCCCAAAAGGCATCAAACTAACTTGGAGCTTTCAAGGAAAGTAAGGCAAGGATATCTGATCCTTTCCCTGTGTGTCCTAGGTAGTTTTAGAATCGAATACCAGTAGGTGATGCATCCAAGCAGCAACGATACTTTCTTCCTTTTGCATTTCACTCCTGCTCATCCATCCAAATTACTGTAATGAGGTTTCTTGAGGTGATCATTCATTAAACCCTGCTGATTATTGACAGATTGTGCAAAACCAATTTTATTTCTCCAAATGCAGTCTTTTTCCAGCAGTTTAAGCCAAACCAGAAATCTCTGCGTTGAATCACAAAGGCAGGTCAAGTGAGTATTAGCATGATTTCAATTACACAGTTATTAGCTCTATTAAACAATAAAAAATGTGGTGGAATGTAGGCTTTCTGGTTTATCCCGCACTTTTGAGTGCTTTATCACGTTTCTTTTCAATATAAGACAGGCAACGAAAGAAAAACCAAGATTCTGAATTTTTAAATGGAAAGAGCAATAAGCTAATTGTCTTTACACACTTACTAAAACCTTACATAATTTTATTCTTCTGGACAAAAAAAAAAATACTTCCCTAGTGTTTTTGGCATAGGTTAAAGTCAGGTTTCCACACTATGAATTTGCTCTCGCAAAAGTCATTCTCAACAAAATCAGAGGTATTCAGAAATGTTTATTTATAGATCACTAATGGGTTCATGGAAAATATCACTGGATAAACCTTTTACAACCTATGTCTCCACAAATCAGATTGAACACAAATACATGATTTTTACATCTTACACCCTGTTACCACTGGACAATCCCTGATCTTTTTTCCCTATAGAGCTGGCACAATAACTACATCTGTCAAAACTAACTTTTTTCAGAGGAGTCTTTAGTATTTCAGACCTAACTAACCTCTCATGAAAGCAACCCTACTCTCTTACAACCCACAACACAGAACTAAGCAACAAGCATTTCTAGAACACCTCTCATCCATACGGGTTTTACATGTCGCTCTGCACTAAAGACCTCGATTCTGGGGACTTTCTTGGGCTGGCTAGTTGAGGAACACAAAAGTTGTCACTAGTGATGGGGTGGGCTGGTAAAGGCAATGCAGAAATTATCTCTGCAGGTTGTTCTGCTCATGTAGTGAGGCAGCAGTGCAGGCGTACAGGCAAGTCTTAAGTGTGTAATAAGTTGTCAAGGGTCCAAGTATGCGCTAGTTACTGCTTATTCAGAACGATGAGAAAGCACGCCGTGACTCAGGACATCAAACTCTCCTCTGCAACCTGTCCTGGGACTTACGTAACAGCATGCTGTCTCTTACAAAAACCATAACATATCCATCTTCCTCTAGACAGCAGTACCGTAGAAGTCACCCCAGGTAATAGATGCACCCATATATTTGTGTAAAGCTTGCTTAAGGAAGCTGGTTGAGTTACACACAAAATAGGTCCTATATTGTTATCAGCTAACGTAAGCTCAATCCGAAGAGCAGGGAGTAGTACTTTGGGATGAAAAGCGTTCAATTCCCACCCCTTGCTGTCTCACTGCCACCTTTGTGAATCAAGGAGACTCTAGAGGAGTACAGATTTGCTACAATATTATTGCAGCAGTAAAGAATGAGGTAGCGCCTTTGCAAAAGGAATAAGCCTGGATCAGAGGGCTGCAGTCAGAATCAATTTAAGCCTATCTGTGCAGTGGCTGTCCCAAAAAGGCCACCACCACTATCTTTCCCTCTTTACCCCTCAGTTTTTCATTTCAATCCATCTCTTGGCAAAACAAAATAAACTACAAATAGAAAACCCGAAACTTAAACTGAGCAAATACTTATGTCTTGTTCTAAATAGGCGTCTTCTGACCTTCCTTACAGCCATGCAATCGTGAGTGCCTGCACAAGGGGACAGTGGGAGTAAGGGAAAGATGTGGGATTGACCCTTTTGGCAGCCTGTCATAGCTGTTTACGCAACCATGAAAGCACAGCCTCATCGGAAACACCACTCACAAATGGCGCAGAAAGCTGGGCTTCCTCTACGCTAGCAAAAGCAGGTGCTACCAGGATACTCATACCTGTACTACTGATAGAGCTGGAGCCTGGAGTTCAGATCACCAGCCCCCACGGTGCAGGCAGGCATGCAAAGCTGAACTCAAGCCTGTCCTGAACAAAAGTTCTTACACCCAAACAAGGGTCAGACTATGTGAAAAACTTGGGTAAGTTGTTAGCTATGGACTGTGGTCACTACCTTAACAAACATCCCAGGATGGCACTTCAAAGTGGGCTGAGTGAAAGGAGTGATTCTGGGAATTCCTGCCCCCAGAATGACATAAAAGGTGGGGCAGCACAGGAAGGTTACCCACTTTCCAGAAGGCAGTCAACTGTTTCCTTCTTGTCTAGACATCTGCGAAGCTACGGTTGCAAAAGCAAGCCCTCCCTGCTCTACCGTCCTGCCCTACTTTCCTCCCTCTTCCTCCCCTCTGCCCAGCACCTGCAGGGAGGCAGAGCTCCCAGAGCGAACCCCCCTCCCCGGCAGCGAGCTCTGGCCACCAGCAGGTGCGGGTCAACCGAACTGTGGGAACAAACTTACAAAATATGAAAACTTTCAGATGAGGTTCCTTGCAGCAGCTCTCAATTCAACGTGATCTGCAACAGCGAATCCTTTTTAAAGCAACTGGATGTTTGCCACTGCCTTCAGCAGGAAGCCTTAAGGGCACACACTTAATGCATCAGCAATTTGCGTGGATGGGAGCTACATCTGCTTGCATAAGTGCATTACCCACCCCCAGAGACGACCTTCGCGATGGCCAAAAACACGCGCCTCTCAGGCCCAGCTCATATGAGCTTTTAAGGGATGTATCTAGGGGCTTTAATTGCAAGGAAGCACATTGATCCTGTTTGATTTCAGTGCTATTATGTCAGTCCCGTACATGATCAGAAGGTTTTTTTTAATGCATTTCCCAATGTCATCAAGAGCGCTGCTCCCTTTAGAGACCACCTGGAGGCCTGTGACAAGGGTAACGTTTCCTGGGTACCAAGCACTCCTCTAAAACGTTGTAGCCACTGTGCCCTGGAGTTCAATCGCCCTGGATTTGACAGTCAAAAGCAGAGCTGGATTCAATCAGCTATTTTAGAGGAGGCCTCCAAATAAAGCCCTGTCCCTCCCATGTTAAACACTGTTTCCTGATGTCTTTAGATAAGACAGAAAATGGAAGACTGTAGGATGCTGGACTCCCTGTGCCATTTTTTCACAGGTTTCAGGCTGTGGGTCCTGGATAAATATTCAAATATCTGCATTCTGGCTGGCTAACCCTACACGAACAAGCTGAAGCTGAGCTGAAGTGCATTACCCAACCCACAGGGAGCCAGCTGCATTCCAGCCCAGAGGTGACTCTGTTTTACTGACAGAAAATACGCTGAAATGCCTAGAAATATCTCAACACAGTTTTGGAATGAAGAAGATATAAACCCCATATTATTTTAAGTAATTAATTGTAGAAGAAGACAATCAAGTGAAACAAAGCATTTCCATAACCATGAGCAACCTGCTGAAAACCTATGTCAATGTTATTAAAACAGAAATTGTGAAGGAAAAGCCTATTTATGCATTTTTGCACAGTTTCTCTGCCAAATAAATTCAAGATGCAAATCCCAGATATTCTTGCTATGACCTGGAGAGGTCTGAACATGATTTTCCTGCCTTATTCTGAAGCTACTTGCCACAGCTCCTGCAAAGCAGTTTGTCACTGGCAGTTACAGAAGACTAGCTTGTACAGACCATCTTCTCATCCAAAACTGACAGGCTGCCGTCAACAAACTTTCATTTCTCCATATTCTCAGCCACAATAATCGGAAAAAGAATTTCTGAAGGTAAGGTATGTAAACTGACAGAAGAAAAACAAAACGAATATAAACTATTAAGTGAGACACAGTCAGGGGTTGGGTTTTTCACCTAAACATTTTTATCTCTTTTGCCAGTAGATCTTTGATCTTAGACCCAAACAAGGATCAGACTATGTCAAACACTTGGATAAGAAGCTGTCAGATATCATCCAGGCGCTACTGAAAACAGAAATAAGTGTGATCTGAATGCCCTTAAATTTGGGGGAAGTTCAGTTCTTCAGCATTCAGCTCTGCAGTACAGTCTCTGCATTTATGTCTGTTTCAGAAGTGAGGGCCCACGTGGATGCTACAGGGAGCAGTGCCTTAGAACAGCTGTATTCCAGATGACAAACATCACCACATCCTATCTGCGTTACAGTTATTCAACGTCTCAAGGCAATTTTCACAAACACTCGGGACGTTTGCTTTGCTGTACTAATCAAATTCTATTTCAAGCTCTTTCTAATTCTATTCTCCCAGTACTTTCCAATGGGAGATGAGATACTTCTAAAATACTGTGCAGCAGATGTTGTAACTCAGGAGCGGGTGAAGTAGGGCCAGGAAAACAAAAGCAGGTAGCTATGAAGAATGAACTGTTTTTCAGGTTTTTCTGTTTATTTTCAGAGCTATGTTATGCAAGTGGCTTATCCTCTGAGCCCCAGCACTGCTAGCTGTTGAAAGGATATGTTCCCAGAGGACTTCCCAGAGTCTAATTATTTTTTGTTGAAGAAAAGCACTGTGAAACTGATGAAAAATGCCACAGAAGGGTGCAAAGTTTTATTAGTCTTTTAAGGTCTGATCATAAGGCCACTGAAGTAGAAAAAAGAAGACATTCCCAATGACTTCAGCGGAGTTTGAACTGGACTTTTAGCCAGCCCTCGCTCACTGGGTTGCATGTATGTCATTTCCTTTGCTGTGTTTCAATGTCATTACCTACTTGCAGCAGAGCATTCCCAGGGAAACGAGTAGCCCACCGATCAGCAGGAGCTGCTTTTTTTGACTAGCTATTGAAATTATTTTTTTCCTGGAACTCAAAAACTGCTTCAGATTACATTTTTATATTCCAGTAACACTGAAAAATTCCCCAAAATGTCATGAGCTTGACAAGTTTAGCAGTGTAAAAAATTAAACTCTAAAGGCGGGTACGCCGCAGACATTTGCAAGCTAACTAACAGACATCTACTGTCACTCTGGTCTAGTTCTACTGCAAAGAGTTAAAGCTTCTGGAGGCTGGTGGGTTTCACGTTGTGCCAACTGAAGACAAGAGAGGAAAGGAAAAAAAAACGGTCACAGCCAGTTAGCCACAGTAGATCAAGTTCCCAGGAGCACATCTGCAAATGCAGCAGATAGATTCCCCTCCACCACGCCGCCTCTCTGTGCCACAAGCCCCCTGTGCTGTCAGAGAAGATTCCTCCAAGTGCTCCCATTTGAATCCCAGTTCCATAGAAAAGACTTTGGAGGACGCAAAAGACCCTATCAGCCAGGTACGTCTAACTTACTGTTTTGCCCAAAGCAAACTTGGTTGATACACTTAGAGAATGTTTCAAGAAATCCTATATGAAGATTTCCTTCCTTAAGCCTGTTTATGGAGGACCTCAAAGCTCTGTGATATGATTTTGATTGTGAAGAAACTGGGAACAGCACTTGTTTTTCAGGGGTATGCTTTTTCACTTTGCAAAGGGAAAGCCTGCAGATCAGAGAAAAAAAAAAAACAAACAATATAAAATATTGCAAAACAGATTTACTTCTACGATAGATATTTGTGTTCATGCCAAGTTAAAAACAACTGCAAACTAATGACAGAATTTAATGGTCAGCAATACCAAATAAGACTCCAAGCTATCCTGCAATCCATTCTCTCAGTGTCCAGTCAGTGCTGCTCAAATATCTTATCTCTGTGTAAATGAAAGGTGCTTTGGGTTTGCTACAGGTCGTAAGATCAAATCATTCATTATTTGGTAGCATTCAAATTACTGGGAAATGATGAAGAATATGGTATTTTTTTAATGTTGACAAATATTAATATGAAATGTCACACTAAACAACAGTACTGATTATTACTGTTCTCCTGTTTAAAAAGTTTTTGTTGCCTGATCAGGTAA
Organism: Pterocles orientalis; assembly: GCA_011057875.1. Lineage (NCBI taxonomy): Eukaryota > Metazoa > Chordata > Aves > Pterocliformes > Pteroclidae > Pterocles > Pterocles orientalis. The sequence goes on along the minus strand of WKFP01014557.1, from coordinate 1,012,496 downwards.
CAGGCACAGCACATGGGTGAACAAAAAATTACTACACAGGGTCAAAGAGAACAATAAATAGTAAACACAGTTTGGGAGTGACTCCCTGCCTGAACAATTTATAAACCTAGACAGACTAGGACCTGCAACACCGGACCTTATGGGAGACGTGCCGCCTTCCACAGCAGAAGCTAGAAGGCTAGAAGAATATCCAAAGGCATATGAAATGTCACTTGATGTTTAGGTGCCTGAATCCTACCCCTTGTTTCTAAAACACATTCATTCTATACTTCTCAGTGAATGCTCAATATAGTTTCTGAAATAATACCCCACACACAAAATTGTAACTATGTCCATCCACTTCCACACTAAGCACATTTCAAATTACATTAGCTCATGCTTTAAAAAGCACCTTCTCTCTCTACTTGGTCCTTCTGTAAATAAATCTCCCAATGAATCTATCTAAATCTGAATTCCTTCGAATTTCTTCTTGCCATACAAATAACTATTATTGGGGGGGAAAAAAAAAACAGCTCAAACTCATCAGTTTGATTTTAAAACAAAATAGGGGAGTACATTAGTTTTCTTTCTGTTAGCTTAGCTTCTAGCTCACATCTCTACAGTTCACCTCGCAAATACAGGGGTAATCAAAGTAATGCCGAGATTCTCACGTATTTATATAATCCTTGGAGCTTGATCTGTTATAAAAATACCAAATATGATGAAGCATGACTGAAGTCACCCTAACTGCTAATTGTTTATGTAACTCCACCCTTCTCTATTTATCTGTTTTTACTTCTTGTAGTCTCTTTTCCGCTCTGTCTTGTGCTGCACCACAACAAAGGCATTGACCTCCACACTGCCACTAATGCTAACCTGACTCCAGAGCGACATGGTTTTGAGTATAAACCTGCAAAAAAACTTTTACTTTTCAGTTATAATGTTATGTATTTCCACCTTTTGGGGCTCCCTGAACTTGCTCAGGGTCAGATCAATGCTGACCCAAAGGAATCAGCGGTGTTGGAAGGTTAGATGTGGAGGTCAGCATAGCCAAAGATCCACCACACTATATTAACACACCATAATTAGCATGAAACAACCTGGAACGCCAAAGAAATTCCAGCAAGTGAATAAGGAGCTACTTCTGTCACAGAATCTAGGATAAATATCTCTCCCTCACTTACTGAACTCCTTCCTTACATAAAGATCAAGAAATATTAAGGGATGATAAGGAGGGTGTTTGTTTATTTAACCAGCAACTTCTGTGTGTCTGTCAATTTCACTTTTAATCATTTCCATTGGTCTTTTCTCTACTTTATATCTGCAACAGTCTCTTCAGGTAGTTTACTCTTCAGAACTGAGTGCTGCTCAATATTTGGGAAATAGTTTGTGACATTGTGGACAATCATAGTCCTAGCTGGAGATTCCTGAAGAATATATAACAATATAAGATGAATGCCAACATTTGAATTAAATTGTTTGCCATGTTCAATATTCTCGTTAGACTTCAAATATAAACTAGCAGTCAAAGGCAGAACATTAGTGTTACAAAATATAGAACACTACCTTACAGATGTGCTCATGGCATCTTCAGTAGGGAAGACATATTTTTGTAAACATCCTGACAGGCTGGAGAGGTGGGTCTGTGCAAGCCTCATGGAGTTCAACAAGGCCAAGTGCAAGGTCCTGCACGTGGGTCAGGGCAATCCCAAGCACAAACACAGGCTGGAAGGAGAATGGTTAGAGAGCAGCCCTGAGGAGGAAGACTTGGGGGTGCTGGTAGGTGAGACGCTCAACATGAGCCACCAGTGTGCGCTGGCAGCACAGAAACCAATCATGTCCTGGGGGTATCAAAAGAAGCATTAGCAACAAGGTGAGGAAGGGGATTCTCCCTCTCTGCTCTCACCAGGCCCCCCATGCAGTGCTGCATCCAGCTCTGGAGTCCTCAGCACAGGAAGGACATGGAGCTGTTGGAGCAGGTCCAGAGGAGGCCACAAAGATGGTCAGAGGCTGGAGCACCTCCCCTACGAGGAGAGGCTGAGAGAGCTGGGGTTGTTCAGCCTGGAGAAGAGAAGGCTCCAAGGAGACCTAACAGCAGCCTTCCAGTGCTGAAAGGGGGCTACAGGAACAACTGGGAGGCACCTTTCATCAGGGAGTGTAGTGAGAGGACAAGGGGTAATGGTTTTAAGCTGAAAGAGGGGAGATTTAGACTAGGCATTAGGAAGAAATGTTTTTCCTGTGCGGGGGTGAGGCAGTGGCCCAGGTTGCCCAGAGAAGCTGTGGATGCCCCATCCCTGGAGGGGTTCAAGGCCAGGCTCGATGAGGCTTTGAGCAAACTGGGCTGGTGGGAGGTGTCCCTGCCCATGGCAGAGGGGGTTGAACTACATGATCTTTAAGGTCCCTTCCAAACCAAACTATTCTATGATTTTAAACAAAGAAGCTAAGTAACCACAGAATATGAAAGAGACAAAGGAAATCTAACCCAGCAAACCCAGCCTAGTACAAGCTCTTCCAACAGCATTTTCGAATGGCTATAAGAAACAAGGAGCAGAGATTCTGTTTAGCCTATCACCTGAAGGTAAATTACTTGGCAAATCTTTCTTCAAGCAATTAATAAGAACAAAACCTGCTGTGTATACTGACACGCTCAGAACAAGGTTCACTAACTTAATTAACTCATAACTGAACTTCACCTACAGTGCAGTACTTCTGAAAAGGAATCTAAATGTAGAAAAAAACTACCATCTTCAGGGCAGAGGCATTAGGACTGAAAACAGAACTTGACCATGATATCTGGATGATTCCACAATGTGCAAAAAAAGACAAGACAGCTATTCCAGGGGTTATTTTCAAAATACACTCAGTAGTGGCTACACCTGTTCAGTCCATGTGCTCTGACCTAAGCACATCTGACGAGGCTCACCTGTCTCTGAAAGCTTTTAATGGCAGATTCATGTTTTAGCACAGCAGCTGGTGTACCTGGAAGTGGAGCAGGCAGGCAGCGCAGGGACAGGGTACAACAGCTCCTACCGTGCAGGAGAACATGCACTAACGGCAATGGGATGTAGCCAGTGTCATCCGCTCCCGTGATTTTACACTGTCCCTGCCCACTATGTCGTTCAGGAGTCCTGAGGTTTTGATGCCACAAAACTAACTGTTTGTGTTGTTAGAGCAAAACGAAAAGCAGGAGCAATGAAAATATGAATCCTAGTGATTTCAAAACGGGTTGGATTTTAAAATGTAGAGGTTTGGTGTCGGTTTTCTTTCAAATATTGTATTGGAAAGCTAGTTCACACCTTCAAATCCTGGGGATTTGGCAAAGGCTGAGGCAGATTGACTAAAAGGCACAACTCTGCTGTCACCGAAGGACGGTTCCAATGAACCGGGCCGGCGTGTCCCTCTCTGGCGGCTGTGCTCTCCGCAGCTCTTTCACTGTTATCATCCAGGGCCGGGGGCTGGGCCCGGGGCCCGGCGGGAGGGGAGTAAAGCCCCCGCTCTCCCTACGGCCGGGGGGGCCGGGCCCGGGGGACAGCTGAGCCCCTCAGGCCCGCGGCGAGGCGCAGGCCGAAGGCCGCTCCCCGGCAGATCCCCCGGGGCCGCGGTTCGCAGACTCTCGCCCCTTTTCTCTGCCGAACCCGCGCTGCCTGCTGAGGCAGTCCCAGCCCGGCAGCCCCGGCCGCTCCGGGAAGAGAAACGGGCAGAAAACAGCCCACCTTGGGTCAGCCCCGCCGCTGCTGCCTCCGCCCCCGGGCAGCGCATCCCATCGCCCTGAGCCAGGCTCCCGGCGGCCCGTCCCCGCGGCCCCACTCACCCGCCTCCAGTCCCGCTTCCTCAGGCCCGGGGACGAGCCGAGCGGCGGCCCGGCCGGGCCCAGGCGCCGGGCGAGAACTACCGGCCCCAGCAGGCCGCCGGGAGCGGGGCGGGAAGGTGGCCCCGGGGCGGTGTGGGGGAGGCAGAGGGGCCTGTGGTACCGAGATCCCGCGGAACTGGTGCACAGCTGCTGCTCATTCACGTCCTGAGCTGCAGATAAGGGTCTCCCTTTGAGTCCCAGAGCGTGAACTGAAGTGCAGCATCCATACAATTTATTCGAGCACAGTTGAGCAACTCTCACAGGACCTAAAGCGTGTTTCATCTGTTCTTTTTCTGTTTTTTTTCCCAGCTGTTGCCCCCAGTATGGCCCAGTCGGCAGACGCAATGTCCCTGCAGGTGGTATCGGCTGTCAGTAACTTGTCCTTGCTTCAGCCGGGCTCCTCGCTCCTGAATTTTGATGGGCACGTTTTCTTTTTTGGGCAGAAAGGATGGCCAAAGAGATCCTGTCCCACTGGTGTTTTCCTCCTTGATATAAAGCAGAATGAGCTCAAAATGAAACCTGCCTTCTTCTCTAAAGACTCCTGTTACCTCCCTCCTCTCCGCTACCCTGCTCTTTGCACGCTCGGAGGCAGTACGGGGGCTGATGAGTGCCGGTATATCATCCACGGTGGGAAAACGCCTAACAATGACCTTTCTGATAAGATTTACATCATGAGTCTGGTCAGCAAAAATAGCAAGAAAACCACATTCCAATGCGTTGAGAAAGACCTAGGTGGAGATGTTCCTGAAGCTAGATACGGCCATTCAATTAATGTAGTTCATAGTCGAGGAAAAAGCATAAGTGTTATATTTGGAGGGAGATGCTATACTCCTCTTGCACAAAGAACCACGGAAAAATGGAACAGCGTAGTTGACTGTTTGCCATCTGTGTTTCTCGTGGATTTTGAGTTTGGATGCTGTACATCCTACATACTTCCAGAGCTTCAAGATGGACTTTCTTTCCATGTTTCAGTTGCCAGAAATGATACCATCTACATTTTGGGAGGCCATTCGCTTCAAAATAATACCAGGTCCCCCAGCTTGTACAAGCTAAAAGTTGATCTTCCACTGGGCAGCCCAGCCGTGACCTGCACCATCTTGCCAGGCGGGATATCTGTGTCAAGCGCTATAGTGACTCAAACCAGTGATACAGAATTTGTCCTTGTTGGAGGCTACCATTCGGACAACCAGAAACGGTTGGAGTGTAACACAATAGTTCTGGAAGATAATAAGATAGAGATTGTTGAAAGGGCGAGCCCAGACTGGACAGCAGATATTAAACACTGCAGGATGTGGTTTGGCTGTGATATGGGCAAAGGTTCTGTATTGCTGGGCATTCCGGGGGCCAACAAACAGTTAATCTCAGAGTCAAACTACTTCTATATTTTGAGATGCAAAGGAGCAGAAGAGGACAAAGAGGAAGAACTGACAGCACAAATTTGCAGTCAGACATCTAGTGAGGACCCTGGAGACTCCACTCCGTTTGAAGATTCGGAAGAGTTCTGTTTTAGTGCTGAAGCCAATAGCTTTGATATTAATGATACTGACACTTACAATGAAGATGATGAAGAAGATGAATCAGAAACGGGCTACTGGATCACCTGCTGTGCCAGTTGTAACGTTGACATTAACACCTGGGTCCCTTTCTATTCAACAGAACTCAACAAGCCTGCAATGATCCTGTGTTCCAGTGGGGCTGGCCACTGGGTCCATGCGCAATGTATGGATCTCTCAGAGAGAATGCTCCTACGTCTCTCAGAAGCAAATGTCAAGTACTTCTGCAATGAGCATGTTGACCTGAATAAAGGGCTGCAAACTCCCAAAAAGGTGGTGCACCTGAAAAAGCAACCCATGAAACCATTGCGCAAAAAGGCAACCATGAGGTTAACAACACCCGTGAAAAAGTCCTTTCTTCGGAGATTGTTTGAATAGATTGACGCTGCTGATTTGTATCCACCTGGGACGAAGTGAAATCACAGTCAAAGACAGATAGGCATGGTTGAAGCAGAATGGGTTATTAGAGCTTGAAGACATCTTTTTATTTAGTTGATTTCACTTATCTCAATATTTCGGTTACCTTCCAAAGCTCATGAATTTATCTTATGTGTATTTTTCTAATATCCAGATGGGCAGCATCCTAGAGGGCGTTGTGCAAACAGATTCTGGTAACTTTGAGCTGTATTTTATGCTTTAACTTACTCCCTGATTATCCTCAGGGAGTTTAATGGAACTGCTGGTAGTATTAAGACATTATTCTGTGTACTCAGTGGCGTTAGCATCTGTCCATAAAGGACATTATATTACCCATTTTATCTTTTTATCTTAGTGAGTATTTCTAGAAATGTTTGGCCTAATTTATAACTGCATTACTCCAATTTTATGTTGGAGTAATGAAATAAAATTAGATTAATTTCTCTGGTTTTAAACTAAAGTGGTGACTTAAGTCCCTTGTGTCAGAACTATTAACATATTCAGACACTGAAGATCAGTTTTCTTCAGGGATTTCCATTATGGAAAGCTTACATATGGAGCATTTAATTATGGATTATTAATTTTTGATTTTGAGAGGTACTGAATGTCGGTTCTGGCTAGAGTTGTGGAATATCATCTCATGGTGAAAATCAAATTGTTTTTTTAAACCACTGTACTCAACAATGGCTTTGCATTGGTCTTTCTAAAATCCTAGTAAGCTAATAAAGTTTTTAATAAAAAAGACTGCATACCTGTACCAGAGGCTACAAAGGGACAGCAAGTGTGCTTGGGAGGTCCATCTGAAGTCTGATAAGGCGTCTAGCTTCACAGCTGCCCCATGGTGTGAGCTCCCATTGACTTCAGAATAAGTTCCTTCTGATGAACAGGACTTTTAATCATTTACTCCAGGTCCTCCGCTACACATTTCTTTCTCTACTCTCCCAGGGTGACTGTGTAGGATGTGAAAGCTCAAAAGTGCAAGCTGTAGCTCAGAGTGACTCATTGAGCCAGTGGAGCATTGTGAGGGTGGAAACAAATGCAACTGGGCTGCTCAAAAGCATGAGGAGAAGATTGGATTCAGATTGAAAAGGACATTGTCAAGGTTGAATAGCCCAAGAGTTTACTAACTTTTTTGTGAGTTCTTTTATTGGCTATTTGTAAAGCCTCATCATTCTTGACTTTATTTTTCATTTTTACTACTGCTCCAAACATCTTTTCAAAAAATCAATACCATCAGCTCAACATTTGTGAGCCAACAATAGCTCAGTACCACAGTCCAGCTCTCATGCTGGACCCCTGAATAAAAAAGAAAAACAGGAGCATCTGTCAGCCATTTGATCGCTCTGAGCAGACCTGAGCAGCCAGTCCTTTACAAAGCAGCATATGTCACACACTATTCCAGTCAGCACAGACGTGGACGCACAGTACTCCCCTCGAAACCTTTGCAGCTCAACAGCAGAGGAAAGTAAAGGGCAACCATACAAACCTTCCATTTCTGACCTTTTCATGTGCTGAGGGAGGTTATAGTTCGGGTAGAGTTTTTAAATCACAGAATCATAGAATCCTAGAATGGCCTGGGTTGAAAAGGACCTTAAAGATCACCTAGTTCCAACCCCCTGCTGTGGGCAGGGTTGCCAGCCCCTAGAGCAGCCTGCCCAGGGACCCATCCAGCCTGGCCTTGAACCCCTCCAGGGATGGGGCATCCACAGCTTCTCTGGGCAACCTGGGCCACTGCCTCAAAAAAAATTTCTTCCTAATATCCAACCTAAATCTCTCCACTCTTAGTTTAAAACCCCCTCGTCCTGTCACTATCACCCCCTGTAAATAGTTTCTCCCCCTCCTGTTTATAGGCTCCCTTCAAGCACTGGAAGGCCGCAATGAGGTCTCCCTGGAGCCTTCTCCTCTCCAAGCTAAACAAGCCCAGTTCCCTCAACCTTTCCTCACAGGAGAGGTGCTCCAGCCTCTGATCATCTCTGTGGCCCTCCTCTGGACCTGTTCCAAGAGCTCCACGTCCTTTCTGTGCTGCGGACCCCAGGCCTGGACACAGTACTGCAGATGGGGCCTCACAAGAGCAGAGCAGAGGGGGACAATCCCCTCCCTCTCCCTGCTGGCCACCCCTTTGTTAATGCAGCCCAGGACATCAGTGGCCTTCCGGGCTGCAAGCACACACTGCCGGCTCATGTCCAGCTTCTTGTCCACCAGGACCCCCAAGTCCTTCTCCGCAGGGCTGCTCTCAAGGAGTTCTTCTCCCAGTCTATACAAGTACCTGGGATTGACCCAGACCAAGCGCAACACCTTGCACTTGGCCTTGTGGAACCTCACGAGGTTCTCATGGGCCCACTGCTCCAGCCTGTCCAGGTCCCTCTGGATGGCGTCCCTTCCCTCTGTTGTATCAACTGCACCACTCAGCTTGGTGTTGTCTGCAAATTTGCCGAGGGTGCACTCAGTTCCCTCATCTGTGTCATTGACAAAGATGTTGAAGAGCAGCAGTCCCAAGACAGACCCTTGAGGGACACCACTGGTGACTGGCCTCCACCCAGACATAGAGCCGTTGACCACAAATAGGAAGCATAACACCCTGACTCCCCTCTCACCAGTTTGATATTGGTACAAACTCATGGATTTCCGTGCCAGCTTCCCGTTTCATTTGTCATGCTACTTTACCTAAGAACAAAGTATATAGTGCTATATGTGTTTTCCAAGGAATAATTGAGTATCACACCCATGTAAAGTCCCTTCAAACTGGTGGAATTCAATAGTCAACATTCACGTTAGCAGGTTAGTCATAAGTCTTACTCAGCTGAAATGTCATTCAAACATACTCTGCATAGGCTTCATTTACATCAACCAAAAAACTCCACACTTAAAATTAAAGCCACATCATCACAACACTAACAAAGGGGGGCAATATACTAACACAACAAAACTCCACGCCTCATCTCTTCACCATTTTACAACAGCAAAAGGCTCCCCACAATTATTGAACTCCCTGGCAATGTCCAGTCCAAGTTTTTGCCTGTTACCTCTCCCAGTTATTGTCATTATCCCAAATTCCTCAGACCCACAGTGTGTGACAAATTTGTCTGCTAGTGCAGAGAAATAAAAGGGTGGAAAAAAAAATTTCCAAAGGGAAAGCTCAACACTGGCCTAGCAGAAGTGACATTCTGCCTGAGATAAAGCCTGGTGGCTCCGGTGCTGGTGGCATGGTGGCAGTATGTTAGGAGCATCTCTTGAATTTCCAGAACTGACTCCTGTAGCCACAGTGATTCTCCAAGCCCCTGGGAGCCGAGAGCAAGTACGCTCAGCATGTGGCCAGCACGAGCACACATTGCGGCCCCTTCCAATTCTTACCTGAGTTGGTGTTCTTCACTTAAGGCTGTGGCTCTGAAAAAAGCAATTCACAGTCATATTTTATGATACTTTACGATATTCTTCATCAGGCCCGTAATGTTAGTGTGCTGGATGTTTGAGCTGTGCTTTTTTTCAATGGATGGTTTATTCGAGTAGGAGGGAGAAATTGCTTGGCCAAACCATGTCCCAGCCTCCCAGTGAAGGGCAATATGAGCAGCTCGGAGGCTGTAGTCACTACAGGAAGAGGAAGTCAAAGTAAAATATAATATTCCAAAGGACCTGAACATAAAGAGATATATGGACATCAGCTGGTAAAGAAGACACTTGACATAGCATTCAAGACTGCAGAATGATTCTGATGACACTTTTGAGTCATGTGCTTGTTAGAGCATTGATTTTCTTCAAAACCAGCTAATCAATACTGGTTGTTTCATCCTCAGGCAGGTTAGAATTAGAAGATAAAATGAAGCAGATTTGAGTGCAGAAGTAAATCTCTGTTGTTTCTGCATCCAACTGACCTATAGGTCTTGTAACCACAACAAGCAGCATCATGGTTCCCAGCTACATTTTGGTAATACTGTGTTGTTTTTTCAGCTTTTACGAGAATAATATGTGGATTTTACCATGATTGAAAGGTGCTTGAAAGTACCTGGTTAACCTACAGGAAAAGCATAGCACAGACTTTAGTGGCAACACCAAAGCATGTGTCACAGTTCAGAGTGACTCATTGCACCAACAGACCATTGAAATGAGTGAAAATAATGCAGCTGGGAGTCCAAAGCAAAAGGAAAATATTTATTTCAGATTGAAAATTAATCTGTAAACATGTTTACTGCTAGACTCAATGTATTAAAGACAGAAGGGCTGGCTTCCTTCTTTTTTTTCATGACTGTGGCTATAGCTCCCTTCATATATGATTTCCTACCCTATCCCGTTTCAAACAAGACTAACTTCTGGGAAGGGCTTGAGCGACAGCCTCTGAAAATCAAACTCCAATTTGGCATCTTGACTTGAAGTCTGAAAACTGTGACACCAAAGGCCATTTTTTCTTTAAAAAAAAAAAAAGAGGCAAGACAATAACTTTATAAACCTTCCAATTTCTCAATACATGCGCATATGCAGGAACAGGAAGAACAGGACACTGGCCACTGCCACAGGTGTGCAGAACCTCCTTCAGGTGGTAGTTATTGTGTATTCCCTCCTCCACTGGCTCAGAATGCCCATCCGCAGAGGAAGAGCTGGGCAATGAAAATACACGTCTTGACCTCTCTCTTGATGCTGCTAGAAAAGGTGCTAATTAAATCCTTTCTGATGTGCCTTTTTGTATGATGGACAATATGGAGCTTGATGCAGAAGGTGGAAAAGCTCCCACACTTAGGAGCTGCAGCTGGTCAGCTGTGACAGGCTATTCTTCATCTGATTCCAATTCTAATAGGAATCCATAGAAAGTCAAATTCAGTCAGTTGTTACAGATTTAGTAATAAAGGAGTTAAATCATCCTAATTTACCAGGATTGGTAAAAGGCTTTTCAAGACTTGGGGTTTGTTTTCTTTTTTTTGGTTTTGTATGGGTTCTGTTTTTTCCATCCAACATTTTTTATACGAGGTCAGATGAAAGAACTAAGTTGGTGATATAAAGTCCAGCAATGAGATGTCCAGTTACCTGATTGCACAAGGAAATCAGGTGGATTAATTTGCTCATCGCTAAATCAATCCAAACCGGTTGGTTTAGGTAAGTCTTTTGACCCCCAGGTATCATTGCAGGGAAGAAAGAAAGATTTTTTTGAAGGGGAGTAAAGGAGGGTTACAAATCATGAACTGAAAAGTGGATTGGAACTAATGTTTGCAGCTCAGTCTGTGACAAGGAGACAAAATTTGATTCAAAGGACACACAGAAGCCAGTAAAGAGTCTTAACGTATTAGCATGGACACAACAGTGCAAGGCTGGTTTTAAACAAACCCTGGGATGGTATTTGTAAATGAAGCAAAAGCCATTTACAGACCAAATAAAACTTTTTTTTTTTTTTTTTAGTTTTTCATCAAATAGTTGCCTGTGAGGAAAGGTGCTAAAAAACTGCTGAGATTCACAGAGTAATCTTCATTTGTGTTCATGTAGTGACTTCCAGACCAGAGCTGGAATCACAGTTGTCTCTGGGTATTGGAACAAACATCCAAAACTGAATGAAAAGAAAGACTGTTACCATGAAATTCTGAGCATAGTTGAAAAGCTGGTAAGAAATACGAAGCCGTAAACTGAAATATGTATAAGACTTTTATTTTAAACAGGTACAGTACAGTAAGAAAAAGTAAAATTATGAAGCCGTGCAGTGAGACAAAGCACAAAACTCAGTGGAGTCAGAATATAAGGATGCTGTAAATATCTAGAATTTGTTTCTGAACTACCTGACTAAAAGTCAAAGATAATTTTGTTAAAGTCAATAGAATTATTCCTGTGAGGAAAAAAAATACATGAGACCAGAATAATGGCTTCTAACGCAGTTCACATCGTTTAATAACATGGCAATTCACATTACAAAGCCCTGGAATAAAACCAAACAAAACAAGATACATAATGTGATTGTATAAAAACTCTAGTCAATACAATTTCAGAACAAGAAAATTATTTACCATGAATTACTGAAGGATATGTACCAAGTATTAACATAAAAAAAAGAAAATACGAAGTTTTGAAAGAGTACCATAAATAAAAGTGTCTCAATTTTACTAAAGCCTTTTCAAAATCAAAAATCTGAACAGTAGACTGCTTAGTCAAATGATGCCCCTGTCTGCAGTCAGAATTTGTTTATCTGCTGATACATGGCCGTGTGCATGCACTGTTGGCACTTGCAGGTACGGGAAGGGAAGGGAAGGGAAGGGAAGGGAAGGGAAGGGAAGGGAAAGGAAAGGAAAGGAAAGGAAAGGAAAGGAAAGGAAAGGAAAGGAAAGGAAAGGAAAGGAAAGGAAAGGAAAGGAAAGGAAAGGAAAGGAAAGGAAAGGAAAGGAAAGGAAAGAGGAAGAGAAGAAAAGAGGAAGAGAAGAAAAGAGGAAGAGAAGAAAAGAGGAGAGGAGGAGAGGAGAAGAGAAGAGAGCAGTAGTTCTCTGTGGCAGCTATCCTGCTGAGAGCTCAGAGAATGTGAAATGTGTCTTAATGACTTACTAATATTTCACAAAAGAATACTTTCACATGCCACTGCATTCCTCTGTCCCCATCCAGGTTCTTTTCAGTCTGACTAGTTACCAGGATATAAGCCTGGTCTTGAGAAGTCATACATATATGGATAAAACTTACTCAACCCTTTGGAAGTCAGTGAGATGAATCAATTGCTGTTACATCAGCAGCTTGTTAAAGTGAATTTGGAATTTGAAAATGTCAGCAGAATCACTGAAATTATGTGTGCAAAATGCTCTGTCCCTCCAGTGGCATGTATGTATTGCAAGGAACTGGTCCGGATGACCTGGGGGTGCAATTCACTCCTGTGCAAAAGGCAGCAAAAACTGTATATACCACTTAAATGGCAGGAAAATCACCATGAGGTGAGTCAAGAGTGTTCAGCTGGGCCGTAGCCTATTCAGGCAGAGTCAAGAATAAAACAAAATAAATTAAGCTAGAAATGAACACCTAATAAGTGTAGATGTATATGGTACACCGTACAAAAGACAGCACTAGTCCTTATGACTGCTTAGAAAAGTAAATGTTTTAAGTAAAAGGTATTATTTCCAACTGCAAAATTCGACATGTTAAGCTATGTTTAAAGAAACCATATTAGAACAAAATCTTAAATTACATAACACTTTAAAAAATAGTATTTTAATTAATAAAATCAAAAGAAAGAAATAATCAGAATAACACTAGTATTTGTACTAACACTTAACTCTATTTTTTCACTGCCCATAAATGGTAAACACCAGACCCTCAAAGATATAATAACATGAACGAGATAATAGTCAGCAAATGTCAGGCCATTAATTCTTTAAGTTTGTTGTTCACTTACACTCACAAACCAACTTCTGCCACATCAAAATAAAAACCAAAAGCAGATTATTGTAGATCGGTTGTTTGATTGCTTCTGCATTTAGTCTTGTTTCAGAAATATTACTCTAAACACAGTAATGCCCTAGCTACAGTTGCAAACCTTAAGGGCTAGATGATTTGGGGGCATCTCAGGTGCTTTTGAGTATATTTCATGAATATGTCATTGAATGAAATTCGTATACTTTTAGTACATGAATATACTAAATACCACTTCAGAAAGGCAAATACCACCAACAAAATGGTTCATCTGACATAGCACAGAGGATTGACAACTAAGCATTGCTGTAATAATGTAAAATACAGTATGCAATAATTTCAAGACAGCTCATTGCTCTTTAACTAACCTTGTGTGCCAACTGTCTTTACTAAATATCATTCCTGGTTTACAGATCTGGAAAATTAGACTGTGATTGTGGTGTATCCCAGGTGTGAAAAAGCTTGGTATCAGATATAGTTGGAGCCCATCAGCAGCGGTCAGTGAGATATCCTAACAGAGAAGATGAGAACACTGGCACGTATCTGATGCAGGTAATATCCATCTCCTGAGAAACCCGTCTGCTGGGACTAAAGTCATCTGGTGAAACTGCGAGCCTGCTCGTGATGATTTACTGGTGACTTCAGTGAGGCCAGGAATCCACCCAATAAAACTCTACTAACACAAATTATACTATTCACTGAAATCATCATAGAAATCTAAAAGGCTCATGAAGCAACAAGCTACACAGTAGAGCTTGAATGTATTTTGTATAGTGGAATAACCACAAGGCACTGTAAATCCTGATTTAGGAGAACAAATACAAGTTTGCAGCAGACTATGATAAAAAATATCTTTTAAAAAGTTCAGCTGCCTTTCCTATATCTTCATATAGTAAATTAGCATCGTGATACCACCATCTGTTCCTAAGCAAGACTACAATAGAAATGTTAATTAATAATATTTTTTAAAGTTTGTGAGATCAAAGTTGGCATCTTGAGTCAGTATTTTATACAGAAATAACAGAACGTTATCCCCAATTACTCAAGTGTCTTACTGATGAAACATTACTTTAAAAAAAAAAACAGACCGTCAATAAAATAATCAAACCCTCTTAAAAGTTAAATAGCAAAATAGTTTTAAAAATGCTAAAAGAACAAATAGCCATGCTCCCTATTTCAGCAACTGTCATAACTCTCCAGAATCATATTAATTCCAAAATACTACCTTATACAAAACCTTGTTTACTTTGCCTGAGTTCTAAACAACACTCTAAGACCAAAATAAACTGAAGACCCTTCTTTACAATTTGTTTCTGCTTTCATCTCACATAACAACTGGTAAATGCACCACTGCACTACCTCTCAGAAACTCCCAGCAGACCTGGCGTTTATTAAACTCCACTCAGCACCTTTAACAGGGAGTGTAAAAATGCTCGTTTCGGGCTTCCCTGTACCTCTACAGGCCTGAGAAAGAAGCTGCCTCCTCGCAAGAAGACACCATCACAAACCCAACACCAAATGCGCTTCATATTTAGAGTTCCGCTGAGTCGTTGCTTTCTAAGACCTCCAGTGGTGGGGAGCCACCTAAACTAGCCTCTGGATCAATGGTGAAGCCCTGGCTTTTTAATGTTTTATGAGCATTCATGAACTTCTGGAGGTACTTAGAGGTATATAGCCAGTGATGTTTCAAGACATCCTCCATCTCATAGCATTTGGACTGCCTGGCGTTCATTTTTCGGAACCTCCTAAACAGTTTGTTTCCAGATTCGTTTCCTTCACTTGCCCAGGCCCCAATGGACCCATCTCTTTCAATGATTTCAGGAACATGAGCAAGGGTTTTGTGGAAATAATTTGTAATCTTGCCTTCATATCTGTACTTGAACTTTGTAGATAGGAGCTCAGCAAAACGCTGTGAATTGTAGCTATACTGGCACAGCAATTCTGGGCACTCCTTAGCAGGGCATGAAGATCGCCACACTGGCTTCATCTTCAGATAAAGGTCCATTAGTTCTTTTAAGGCTTCATGTCTTTCCTCACTCTTTATTAATTCACATACTGCGTCTACTGTCTCTTTGGACATGAGCTTTCTAGCAAAATTTCCACTCATTCTCATCATAGGCTTCAAGTTCATCTTCTTCCTGAGGTGTTTGTCAAGAGTCAACTGCCACCTCTTCCTCTCCTCTTTAGACACATCAGGATTCTTGTAAACTTCACCAATCTCCATCTGGAAAATCCTGTAGAATTCTGTTGCATTGCCAATATCACAGTGCAATGCATCTATGGAGGGAACGGTCTCAATAAAAGGTTTGGCTGAAACCCCCTTCACTCTGTCACGGAGCTCATCAACTGATTCATGATATGGATTGGACCTCCATATTTCGTATCGCTCCAGATTTTCAGCGTGGCTCCTGGTTATGGAGTGGAAGACCAAATTCTGAGATGCCTCCAGGCGGGTTGCATCACACAGGGTGCAAATGTAAGTGGAACCTGAGGCCTCCAGCCCTTCCACTTCACGCACAAGTTTCTCATCATATCCTGTACCCCTAAAGATGAATTTGAATGTTCTCAGGATGCCTCCCATCTCGAGTAGCAGTTCACTGTTTTTCATAGCCTCTCTTTCTGCTATGAGAGGGCTCAGGATTGCCGTCAGAGTTTCATGATCCGATTCGTCAGCCAGCATAAGGCACAAGGGTTTGCAACACAACTCTGAATTGGGCTTTACTTCTTCAAAGATCCTCTTGGTTTCATTCCCATGTGTTACAGCAATGTTCATGACTGTGAAAGAAAAGCGAACTGCCTTCTCTGGGACAGCCGGCCCACTTCCATGCTTCTCGCTGACATCTCCCATTCCATCACAGGATTCTTTTACTACCACAGTGAAGGGACCGTTCAAATAGTCATCCAGTTTTTTTGCTTTCATGCCTTCCAAGATCTCCTCCTCCATGTCCTTTAAGGCACAAACCAAGGCTGCATCATACCGAAATCTCTTTGCAATTGTGTCTACTGGGTAGTCATCAATTGAGACTGGCAATCCTGATAGTCCATCTATAATTCCTACTTCTGTGTTAGTGGATACGTTTTTCAAGGGAGGTTTCCACTCGAATGGATGATAACCTGGTAGGAGGGTTTTCTCAGCAGTGCGAAGAGCATGCAAAGGCTGGAAGATCTGCCTCCCAGTAACAGCTTTTACCGTTCTATACATTTTGTGATATTGGCTGCAGCTGAGAAACGTGTTAACTCGGATTGCCAGGCAGACAGCAGGGTGAAGTCCAGATCCTCTCCCTTTCATTATAGCCTCCAATTCATCTGCTTGTCTGTGTTCATTTTTTGCTCTTAAAGCCAGCAGGAACAAAGTCATGCATACAGCCTTTATATCGCCGCCCTCTTCTTTCTCAGCAAAAGCCTTGACTTGACGTTTCAGTTCTCTTAGCCGATGTTTCTGAGCTCTCCTGGTCAAAGACAATAGGTGCTGCCTCGGTCGGCCACCTTTATTTATGTGGCTGTAGAACTCTCTATCTTTCATCTCCTTGTGGCTGGAGAGGTGTTGGCCATATTTCCCATGCAAGATGTCTTCATCGCATTCCTTTACAGGACATCTTATACTCAGGCTATCAAGGATGTTCAGGAAAGATTTCACTGGCGTTACCAGATCAGTAGGGAAGCAAGGATACCAGCAGGAGGGGCAATAGCTGCCCATAACCTTGATACATTTAAGGATGCAAGTTCTGCAAAACAAGTGTCTACACGTTGTTTCCACTGGATCTGCCAAAATATGCTCACAGATCTGGCAAGAGATGGATTTAATGAAATCTACTGGGTAATCAACTGCAAGAAGCTTGGTGCTGAGATGTATATTCTTGCAATTGACAATCTCTTCCATCAAGTTTTTGTTGTTTATCTGTGCTTGGTTCTTTACACTTCTGTTTATTCGAGCGCGTTCTGCAATGATCTTCACACGTTTGCCATGTTGTACGCTGGGTGGCTGGCTTTTTCTCTTGACTCCCCTACTGGTAGCGTGGCACACATCACAGTTTGGGGAGTGGGGTTGCCACTCCATCATGCTGTTCCTAGGAAAATATACTTCACATGGAGTATTACTGAATTTTCCGTGGATAATACTCCAGCATTTGTGACAAAATCGAGTGGGATGGATAGTATCAACATCCCCTCGCACATCAATCTTAAAAACTTTAGCAATAAGATCCGGCCAAGAGGTGGCTTTTTTCTCTTTCTTTCTCAGAAGCCACAGAGTTTCTTCATCCACTGGCCCATGCACTGGATGAGTTCTCTTGTAACAGTACGTTTTGAATGAAACTCCACAGATGCGGCAAAGTTGGTTCAGATTGTTCTGATGAGCTTTATTGTCTTGTGCTTTCATGTCATTGGCATCTTTCTCAAGCGCCTGCCTATTGCCCATTAAGTCCATCTTTGCTCCTCTTGGCACTGCTTCATCTTTACACAGCGTGATTTCTTTGTTTGAAGAAGCGACCGCTTCTGCCTGATCTTTGTTTATGTTCTGGCTGGCATCAGAAGGTGTTTTCTGAAATGATCTCACTTTAAACAGCTTGAATTTCCATTCAGAAAACTTTGTATATGGATGCTGGATTTCTTCAGGTAGCTCCATTTGTGATGCTACTGACATCTGCAATCTGGCAGAAAACAGATGACCTGAGAAAGAGAAAGAAGCTATGCATGAGTTTATCTTCCAGAATTAATAATAATGCCATGGGTTTTAATAGAACAGTTCTAATCACTTCAAGCGAGAAAGGCTTTTGAAAGTGAGTTCCTCGTCCAAGAATTGAGAGTCCCAAGTATGGCTGCCCACTCGGTATCTCAGATAAGTACCTGGATGTGTTTTGACTTTGATCCCGAGTTATCCACACGTGTCTGTTAGATCACTGATGCACTTTACATAAAGCCTTTCGTCATCCGGTACAAGTATCCAAATCTGCCCCTTCTTTCTTATACCTGTCTGAGCTTACCGTAAGGAAAGCTGCTATAGACAGCAGAACGACACACTGAAAGCTTGGCGACTTTTTTATATGAAACTGAACTCGTTTGGTTCTCTGTCCTCTCTGAAAGATAGAATTTTGTCTGCCTGATGATATATTATCTAAATCGGCAAGACTGCTGCTCTCACACTATTTGTTAATCCTTGGTCTGATCCGAAGCGTCTAATACATGGGCAGAGAAGCACAGACAGCTCGGTTCCAGTGCATACTGTATTCAGGCCTCGGTTTTGTAAGGTACTTGAGTGTGTGCTTAATGACTGTGAGTTGCTCCAATAAAGCAGGAGCAGTGTATCCTCTGTTGATGCAAAGCCCTATAGTTCCCTGGATTCTAAAGAAGACATGGCAATTTCTACTGGCTGCAGATTTGCTCTGGAGAGCATATTTCTACATTGCAAGTTAATCATCTGTTTAAGTACCCTGCTGAGAACTCTCTCTGTCAGGATTACTGGTACTGGAAAGCTGAAAATGTCTGATCAAATTTGACCCCAATTTTAGCCTTCACAGAGATGCAGCCAGAAGTAATATCAGTGTGGTTGCCATGGAAATATGGTATTGTATAAAAATAAATACAAGACTTTCACCTCAGACCCTGAAACTTTTTGCTACTGCATCAGACTTAGAAAATAAAAATAAGTAGAAAAACCGACAGTGGCTAACCTATTTTTCATTACCTGGCTAAGAGAAGTGCACAAAGTAAACAAACGTAAGATTAAGTTACATTTTCTGATTTATTTTGTTTTTACTGATCTTGGTGTGAGTAATAAAAATGAGGAAAACTATACGTTAAGACTATATACTAGAACTAGAAATTACATGGATATGTCTGTGATTTTTTAACTGATTCCAAGGCCACGTAGCAGTTCTCGTGGCTTGCTAGAAGTCTCAGATCAGTGTATATTTGGAAGGTGTCCTTCATAAGAAATACATCCAAGTCATGGTCTAAGGTAATGCTGCCCAGAGTGTTTCTGAGATTATTTAATTCATAACTTTTCAATAAAGCATCATTTCAGTACAGTCCCTCAGAGTCCATTGGGAAAGGACTGCATGCTTTGATTAAGTTCCAGATCCACAATGACATGTCAGTGGGCTCAGCTCTTTCCTTAAGAGCTCTATTTAACTTCAAAATCATTTATTAGGCCCTGGCAATTAAAATTTAGATTTGTTTCTTCCCATCTTCTCTTCATTTCATCCCACTGAGAGCAAGCTGCCCATACCAGTGTCCCCATCTGCCTCCATTGCTCCGTCCAACTGCCTATACTGCTAAATATCTCTGTCTGCACTGCGGTCCCCTGCTGTCCATCACCGATTTAGCTTGGCAACATGCTTGCTCGTACTCTGCCGTTCACAGATCTGTGGTGTGCAGCTGTGCCCAGATGTATTCAGGGCACTACTGCTGTCTCGCCTTCTTGGCTGCATCCTGTGGCAGACTCGGTCAAATCTATCCACTGAGCAATAACCCGTTTGCCCCTGAACAGTCTTGTGTTCCTATTAGCTACAAAATAATTGAATAGCTAGTTGCCCTGTACTGTCCGCAAGTCATTTTCTTCTACATAAGACCCTATGCAATTTTTTGTAATTTCACCATCTCCAGCAGCACCTTCAGAATCTCTTAAAGCACAAGCAATGTCTCCTCGGGCTGGTATCTAAGTCATTGTAAAGAAACAGCCAGTGCAGAGTAAAGCAAAATATTTAATACTTTCTCTACTGTGCTAAACCTTTGACTAAGTGCCACCACAGTGCCATGCTCATCTCCAAACCTGTGACCTACCTGCTGCTATTAATCGCCAGCTCCAATGAATCAGACGGGTTTACCCTTGATAAAGAAAAGTTAAAGAGTTCTTTTCTTTTTTTGTGTGTGTGTGTGTTTCACTGAACATGCCCTGGAAGAAATAAATGACAAAGAAGCCTTCTCCGGTCACCTAACCTTTGCCTTTTGCAGTGGATAATTGTTGCCAACAAGCTACTCATCAGATACTTTGAATTGCCTAGCTCCCAGGCAGTGGAGATTTCAATCGCTCTCTCGGGGAAGCTAGAAATACTCCCAGTGCTAGGAATATTTCCTGCCACTCATGCTAAATTTGCCTATGTTCTGTTATTCTAGTTGGGGGTCACACTGTTCAATCTTTCTTCGTCCTGCCTACCCCACTCAGATTCTTACCGCAGAACCACCAGCCGTGGTTGTTTCATCAACATCTGTGTTCTCTATCGCCTCTTTTTATCTTGAAAGGGAAAAAAAATCATTTTTTCTCCCCAGTTCACAGTCTTTCATACATTTCTGCAGATGAACAAGATCACAATACTTTTACTCACATTTCTAGAGGAAGACCTGGCTTTATTGATAGTCTCACCGAAATGAACACAACCACCTCTGAGGTGACGAAGCACATATCAAGCAAAATCATTGACCTGCACATTAAACCAGCAAAAGGAACCAACACTCGGATGTCCTACAAACATCTGGGAAGGTGTCATGAGCACTGCCAGCCTACCTTTATGTCACTGCTGCTATGTCTGCCCAGTTTGCTCCAAATGTCAAGCTTGCTTGCTCTCTCTCCTGCGTGCTCTCACTCTGTCTGCGTTCCCTCTGCTTTTTAAAGACGCTGCAGTGCTGTTTATCTCACTTATCCCTGTCCCTCCGAGCTCCCAGTACCACCCTGGTGCTAACCACAGGTTACTTCAACTAAACACAATACAAAACTCTCAAATCCAGGTGGCACCTGGCAATTTCTGAGGCTTAACCACAAAATTCATATAAACAAGGTCTTCTTGTGTGAGACTCCTGGGCTCCAAGGGACTACGCCGCCTCTCTCTGAGGAGCACCTGCACTGGTTTTTGACACAAAGTTTTGCATTTGGCTTTCTTTCTGGTTTCAGAACTGGTTTCTTCACTGTTACCTCTCAGAGAGGAGCACCCGGTGTTCAGTCACACCACTGTCCCACACCAGAGCTATTTTATGGCCTGATCCTTCAGGTCAACAGCAGCTAAGCTGCTGGGGTTTGGGTGAACTGACAGCAGGGATCACCAAAGGTCCTCTCTTCTGATACGAGTATTTAATTTCCAAGGATATTACCTCTTTGGTGATGTACATCCAGGGTCCTGAAGGCCCTGGGCATGGAGGACAAATCAACAATATAAAGCTAGCTCTACATATATTGAGTAAGGGGTAGATGCTACACCAGGAATAGGGCACAGGTGGCAACAAACAGTGGGCAGTAGAGTCTCTTTTCTGGAGAAACACTCATGCTTAGCTTCCCCAGAGCAACTGTCTCAAAAACTGACTCAAAGTGGAAAGAAACTAAATTCTGTCGTGCAACAGCACCCTGAAAGCTTTCAGTCTTCACACATAAGATTGCACAAAAATTCTAGTGATCCATCACATCCTTCCACATGTGAACATAAGTTCACACTCCAGAAGCAGGAATTTGCAATAGCAGCATAACTACATAAACACCTGCCCAAGCATTTCCCTTTCTCAGGAGACTTTGTGGACCCAAATCCATTTCCAACCTGCACACTCTTCCCTGACAAGACGGCTATAAGGGAGGCCACTGTGCTTTCACTGTAGCTCAGGATCTCCCAGTTAAAGTGGCTCCCGACAGCATTTTACACAATGGCAGCCAGAGGGAAAATCAGCAAAAGCTGTAATATTTGGCATTGGCTATATCTAAAAGAGGTGAGAGGATTCCCTCTCTATTATCCACTCTGATCTTACAATGCTTCCTGTTCTTAGAATCATGGAATCATTTAGGTTGGAAAAGATCATCAAGTCCAACCGTAAATCTACCACTGCCAAGTCAACCGCTAGACCACATCCCTAAGAGACACATCTCCACATCTTTTAAATCCCTCCAGGGATGTTGACCCAACCACTTCCCTGGGCAGCCTGTTCCAGTGCTTGATAACACTTTCAGTGAAGAAATATTTCCTAATAACAGTCTAAACCTCCCTGACTCAACTTGAGGTGATTTCCTCTTGTTCTGTCACTTGCTGCTTGGGAAGAGAGACCAACACCCACCTCCCTACAACCTCCTTTCAGGTCTCTCCTCAGCCTCTTCTCCAGTCTAACCAACCCCAGCTCCCTCAGCCGCTCCTCACAGGACTTGTTCTCTAGACCCTTCACCAGCTTCGTTGCTCTTCTATGGATGCACTCCAGCACCTCAGTGTCTTTCCTGCAGTGAGGGTCCCTAAACTCCACACAGTGTTCAAGGTGCAGCCTCACCAGTGCCAAGTCCACTGGACAATCACTGCCCTCATCCTGCTGGCCACATTATTTCTGATACAGGCCAGGATGCCATTGGCCTTCTTGGCCACCTGGGCACACCGCTGGCTCATATTCAGCTGGCTGTACATCAACACCTTCAGGTCCTTTTGTGCCAGAGAGCTTTCCAGCCACTCTTCCCCAGGCCATTCTTGTACGGTGATGTCTTGGAGAGGTGGTTAGTCCTGAGTACGTGTGCCACACAAGAGGCCAACAGTTCCTCAGGAACCAAGTGTAATGACTCATGCCAAAGCAAGGAAGGTATGGAGAAAGTAAACAAAGTATGTATGGAGTATGTAACGCCTGGAGAAAGTAAGCAAAGTTCAGGGCCAAACCCTGATATCTTTGCTCAGGTTCTGACTCGCACAAAACCCTCATGTGAGATAAATCCCAATCAGAACCAACTGGATGGAAGTGTCAGAATAAGGTGGAACAGAAATCATAGAGGTTATTCCGGGCCAAGGCAGTGTGGGACAAGGATGTCATGGCTGAGGCATTTCTAGACCATTGGACAGCTAGGTCCTGAGTCCAGCTCTTCTGCTGTCCCTGTTTTGCCTAGACTTCCTAACGACGTGCCTATTTTTAGTATTCGCTCCCTAGCTTTGGAGAGACCTTTTCAGAAACGTATCAGATACCAATCAAAATCCCTCTCTGCAGTCACATACCAGTTTCTTCCCTTATCTTGAAACGGCAGATGAAGCTCCATGACAATATGCATTGTTAGTATTGAGCGATTTGGGGCTCTTTGAGAAGTGGTTCAGCAAATCTCTCCCTCTGGGGTGCTTATTCAAAACTTCACCCAGGTAGCTGGCTACCTGCCCCGTTCCCCCAGGAGCCCGAGTTCCCGTGCAAGCAGCGCTGTACGGGTAACAGCTTGGTTATCAAAGGAGCCATATGAGCATTTGTCAGTCTAGTCAAGTGCTTTACTTCCAAAGTACCCAGAAAATCACCTTGAAAAAAATACTGTCTTGTAGGGATACTGCAGGCAACTAAAGGTTTTAATTGATCTTAAATTGCTACAGCTTTGGGGGTGGTTGATGTCCGTATGAACATAATTGCTCAACAGTTTGAGCGGCACAGATCCAGTGCTGCAAAACATTTTCCCTGTGCTGCTGGCACCACCGAGTGGAGAAAAACATTTTTGCATTGGTTTCTGCTACAGCAGGGCTATTAATACGTGATTATGGGACTGAGCTTCCTATAAACCACACAGAATTGGAAACTACTGTGAATAAAGGCATTTCATTTACACTCGGAATAAAAACCCCAGACAGATTCCTTGGATTCTAAGTTAAAATAGGTTGGACATCAGTGCTCTGGGTGCATTACAGATTACTAAAAATAGTATTATTCAGCCATAGAAAACTCTCCATCTAAGGATATGTGTTTTACAAAGCTATGTAATGATAAATTTCCTCATTTTACAGCTAATGAAAGGAGCATACAGTGCGTTTGCTTGGCAAGAGGAAAAGGGTAGCTCTGAAATTCAGCCGGTTGTCCAGGAAAGGATCCACAAAGTTTAATTTCTTAAATTTATTCTTAGTATAACTACTTCTTTATTGTGGTACTTTGGAGCCCTAACTGATGAGGCAGCTATCTCTGTCCTCTAACTCTTAGCTTCCCGGCAGGTCCTAACAAAACAAAAGTCAGTGTGTTTTGGACAAAAGCAGTGCTGGGAGCGGTGTGTTAGGATCCGGCGTGCACCTTTGTTCCAGAAGAAGCGCCCTGCCTTCTCCTGGGAGCTGAGCACTCAGAGGGAGACAGTTTAGCAATGCCACCAGCCCCTGCTTTCCAGCTCCGTGCAGCCAGAGACACTGAAAATCACAGAATCACAGAATCATTAAGGTTGGAAAAGACCTCAAGGATCATCAAGTCCAACCCAACACCACCCAACCCACTAACCCATGTCCCGAAGCACCACATCTACACGTTTCTTGAACCCCTCCAGGGATGGTGACTCCACCACCTCCCTGGGCAGCCTGTTCCAATGTCTGACCACACTTTCAGTGCCTGACCTTTCAAAATCACTGGAAAACCCTGGTCCCACAACCCTCCCAGCTGATGGCCCCCAAACGCCGGGAATAGAAGGGTTGGTTGGATTTAAACAGATGTTAGGCCAAGAGTTGGATTTGTTGGTTGGATTTAAATAGGTGTGAGGCCAAGATTCTTGCCGAGAAAGCTCGCTGATGCAAACAAGCAAATTCCGGTCCCGCTCCGCCGAGCAGCCCCGAGCGCCCGGGAGCGCTGCCCCGCCCGCCATGCCGCAACCCTGCCGCGCTTCCCCCTCCGCGGCGGCAGGGGGCGCTGCAGCGGACGTGGCGCCTCTGTGCGCCCCCCCCTCCCGGGCAGAAGGCGGAAGTGGAGCCCGGCGAGGAGCGGCCGGTAGGGCCGCGGCCGGCGGTGAGTAGGGGCCGAGGGGGAGGCTGTGGTGGCGGGACCTGCCCGCGGCGGGGGTCGCGGCGGACCTGGCTCGCCGGGCTGTGGCAGGCGAGGGGCCGGCCGTACGGCGTGTTCCCCGCCGCGGGGTCTGGCCTGAGGGCAGGGCTCAGCGCCTCGGGGCAGGCCTGTGGCGGCCCGGGGGGGAGGGCGGTGAGGCGGGCTGCGGCCCGCCGGCATGGGCTGCTCGGGGAGGGAAACTGCGGCGCATTCCTCAGGAGCGCGTTAAAGGTCGGTAAGGATAATTTGCAAGAGAAGTTACTGTTTCTAAAACCGGTATTTTCTGGTAGAGACTGACACTACTTAATATTGACAGTAAATTTATTAACAGGAGTCATAGGTTATTATTTCAATAGTACTTTCCATCACTTTAATCCGTCTTAGGTAGGTCACACCGAGTTTTTTCATACTTAAACGGAAACCTCAGCCGTAGGTGGGAGGAAAATGTTCTAATTATATTCCTTACACCCAGTTGTTAAAAGCATTTCTCCGTGTTTGCCTCTGACAGTGTCTGCATGCTGCAGGGCTGCCCGTGAGCTTCGTTGTGTGTGAGATACCACTGACAGAGTGATTAAGAAAGGATCGATCGGAAGGTTTTGGTGAGGGAGAGGTAGGAAGAAAAGGTGCTGGCTGCACTATAATAGCATCTCCAGCTCATTTTACCCTGTGTTCGCCGCTTTAACACTTGCAAGCAAACTGCTTTGTCTTTCCGTAGTGGGAAAGGGTCATAAAACTAAGCCCACTAGTATCAGAAGGAAAAAAGGTCAGGGAACTATGCTGGTGGAAGCACATGGATTATTTTCATGGCAGGTATTGCTTTGGGCATAGTTCTTCTGGATGTTCCAGGGTAGCTGCGGGGAAAAGCTGAAGGTAAAGATTTGTGGAGCTCAGTCAAGGTCTGTTGAATGAGAAATCCTCAAGACATAAATGGCTTTTTAGGTCTTGTAGTATTGCATCACTGCGGTAGTGCTTTCTATTTAAAAAAAATGGGCTATTATATTTTTAAAAAGACAATGCACACAATAGATAGAACATAAGAAGGAAAAAATGTCTGAGGTGAACGTGCTTTTTCTTCACTTGTTAAACTGTCATGAGTTTAATATGTCAAGAAGTGTGACTTCTTTATCTCGGGAGCACAAATTAGCTAAACAAATACACAAAGATCTAGATCCAGACTGTGAAAACTAATGATAAGAGATTCTGGGTATAAAGCATGTTAAAAAGAAAATCAAAGTAAACGTAAGGTAGAGTGAAAAGGAGAAATGTTTTAGTTGTTTCAGAATGTGTGCTTAATTCACTGTTTCTTTGCCCAGGGTCTCAAATCATTTTACTAATGCCAAATACAAGCTTAATGCTTGCTCAGGTAGATGGTAACTGAATCTAGCCTGGGGACTGTGCCTTGGGGAAATGTCATTTCCCCATAGCCATACTTCTCACTGCCTCTTTTTGAAGTACTTTCTGTTCTGATGTTTACATTCTGGCAGCATCTTCAATTCTCTGCAGATCTACAGAGGAATATAGAAAGGCGCAATGCATATCTCACCATGTTCTTGGTGTGCAAAGGCAGAGGCCAAAGAGAGCAGAGTCTCTGCCAGCGTAAAGAATTAAATAGTATTGTTCTTCTCGCTAACAGTTCTTTCTTTGTGTTTGTTCATCTGAACAATTCTCAGTGAAATGTCTTTAGAAGTAAAGAAATTAAAAAAAGGTTTGGTGGATTTTGGTTTGGGGTGTGTTTTTTATTATGGAAAAACCCATGGAATATTTTGGTGTTAAATACGGTATAGTGCACTTCCACTGTTCACTAAAATTAAATTTGTTTTGACATGCTTGAGTATGATAAAGTTTAATCGTGACTGGGAATGTGCCACTGTCCAGTGTCCTAAGTAACTCTTAAGCATAAAAATACATGTGTGATTAAAGCCTGACAGCATTCTCTCCAAGCAAAGAGAAATCACCCGGAAAGCTTTAGAAACCCCCAAGAGGCTGCTCTGCTCCAGCAGCAGGAGCTCTTCATACTACCTAGTCCGCTTTTAATATTGTTGTTTGATTTGTATGTCCCTCAAACAAAAATTCTTATTTTAAATCTTTAGGCTCACATATTAAAATTATAAGTATAGTGGTTATCCAAAAGATTTGGAAGTCTTTAACAGTTACTGCTACATGGAGGGGAAAAAAAAAAAAAAGTGATATCTTGACAAAATGTTTGCAACAAGCTTGCAGGCTTTTATGAGAAACCAGAATTTGTTTTTTGCAGTTAGGAGTTCTGCCTGAATCTCCTATTGCTTTGGCTTGTCTAGCCAGTTGATAGCTTTGAAATGAAAGTGGTTTATAGGTATTAATTAAAAGGAACTTGCCTCATTTTCTATGTTCTGCCTAGATGAGGCCACAGTAATGATAGTGCCAAACCTCATGATGCAAACACACAGTGCTTATCAGTTGCCAGTAGACCATTGATTAATTAAGCCTGGGAATAAGTGTTGCAAGTATTGCTTCAAAACAAATTATCCAAAGTCACTCCACTGGTCTGTCAGTCTCATGACCCAGAAATCTATATGTACAAAACTGTTCTCAGCAAGGCAGAAGAAAAGTTTGGCCAGTTTTTCTGTCTGTGCAGCGTTGAAGGCATTTCCCCTGCTGGCTGTGTGTTTGCCAGGCTGCAAACAGATTAATTATGTTTGTGAACTTCAAGGAAGAAAAGGGATTGGGAATAGTCTTCTGTATTGATTTCCTTATTTATGTGGCTACTCATTGTGAAGTTTCTAGGCAAGGGCATGTGGAAACTAATTGTATTCAATACTTACTGATTAATATTCAAAATTTTCTGTTTCATGGTAGCTAATGTGCTCTGTACAGTGTTGTTTCACCTTTGCCAGATGCTCAAAGTATCACTTCCTATTTCCATGTAAATAGGTTACAATGCCTACTTTTATTTCCTCCCTATTACTCTGTAGTGTAATTTTCCAGGAAATCTGAAGAAATCTTCTGGTAGCAGTAATATTTTTTTGATTTAGAGAAGTTTCTGAATTAATCCTGTGGCTCTTTGGAGCATGAACATCTGAAAAAACCCTACTTAAACTCCACCATACTGTGGGACTTCACAAATCAGAGTTTTGGTGTGTACGTTAATTTAAAATATGGGTGGGTTTTAATTCTGTTTTGAAATTGGTTTTGTCAATCAGAAGGTACATTATTCTTGCAGGAGTTTGCTCTTCTGGTCTGACCGCGCTATCTCAGATCAACCTAATCACTTTGTAATGGAACAGTGTAAATAGCAACATCGCACAGGTTACTTACTGGAGAAAGGTCTCGTTATGGTTTAAAGTTGGAAGAGTAGTATGGGGGCTTCCTATAGCCTGTCTCTCCTAGGGGGCGTGAAGGTGTGATCCTTAGGGCATTCCATATTCCTGCAGCACAAATAAGGATCAAACAAATTCTGTCTGTTACCACTTAGACTGGAAAGCGCTTTCCTTTCTGTTGTCAAACAATACAGCTGTTGCCTTGGAGAGAGAAATCAACCTTTGCTGGCCCAGGGAACCTTGTGTGTGCAAGCTAAAACGCGTTATTTACCTGCTCAAGCAGGTCTGATAGGACTTCTGGCTCTAGAAAAGGGCATTGCAGGTGCGTTCCCAAGCAGTTTAAAGGCTTTTTCTGCTTGAGAAACTTCACGTTAGCAAAACCAAGAATGACCATGTAATGATCCAGTTGAATTTCAGTTGTTCCTCAATCCGAGGGCTGGATATTGTCCAACCAAAAAAGGTCATAGAGCAAGCTACCAAAGTGTTTAATGTTATTTAACTACTAGCGCAAAAAAAAAAAAAAAAAAAAAAAAGATAAATTCTAAAGGCTGTGGTGTAGACAAGGTATTATAAATTTGTATTTGCATGTTGTTGTATTTGACTCAATGTTGTTCATCACAGAGGAAGAATAACAACTGTTATCAATAGGAAGAAAAACCGATGTGGTTTTGGGGGGATGTTTGTTAGGTTTTGCTTCACTGGTAGTCTGTTTCGTAATCAAAAAGAAAGGGCAGCAATTTGGTATGAATTTTGGGAGATATATAATGGTTTGGGTTTTAAAATCGATCCTCTTCTAGCCTGAAATTTTTTAAATTCCCCAGGGGAGGAACCATGCCAAACTGCTACAGTAGGTTCACAAATTGTCTGCTCCACCTGCATCAGGGGAAGGACCTGTCATCAATGTTTCTTCTCTAATTGGTTTTGTTCAACACGATTGAATCTATGTTCCTACTCTTGGAGGGTAAAATAAATGCCACACGAAACAGAACTAATTCCTGCTACAGTAGTTACAGCTTGTAGAGGAATTGTTTTAAACTATGGTGGAGTAATCAGGCCTCGGTTAATGGTCTGAGTAACAGCAGCACGTGTGGAGGAAAAAAGATGTTCTTCACAGATAAGATCGAATGGGTAAGAGTAGTAGGAGGAATCCTGTCTTATATAAAACATGGACAAAATTAAAAACCTGGCTCTTAATCACCTTGTTTAAGTTGCCTCTTTGTGCCTCAGTTTCCCTATTTAAAAAGAGGAGCCAGTGATACTTGAACAACTTTTTTAATAAACCCTTGGTCATACGCAGACAAAAAGCTCCATGTGGGAGTGAAGTATGTCACTGAATAAGGGGATTTTTGCTTGAGACTGGGATGTTGACTGGTTGCAGTGACTCATTCAGTGAAACAACCCTGGTATAGGATTTTTATTTCTCTAAACTGAATGTACATACCTGCTATGTCTGTAGAAGCAACTTAAACGGGCAAAGAGAACACCACTGGCACAGCACTTAAATCTACAGTGTTCAGCTGTCAAGATTATACTGAGTCAGATCCTGTTTTCTTCCTTATAAGAACAATATTTCAAATAGGATGGTTTTTCCTAGGAACAGCCCAAGGGAAGAGTCGCACACTTCTTTGCAATTAACGTGACAGCTGAATTTGGGTATGAATTTCCTCCTTGCAACTTCCTGAATTCCTTTGTGACATTGCTAAAGGGATATATGTTCCTCTTCCCTTTCTTGGTCTCACTAAATATACCCTAGTGGCTTAGAAGAATATGATTTTTTCAATCTAAGGCTGACCTGTGGATTCTGATATCCTGCATACCAACATTCCCACTCCATTGGCCCAACTTAGTTCCTGTTATTTTTTGTGAAATACAGCCTGTGGACTAATCATCCTCTTCAGCAGCTGTTGAATAAAAGTTGTTAGCTTAACAACAGAAACAAGTTGGGTTTTTTCTCTAGAGAAAGGAGATGTGCCAAAGGCAGTCTAAAAAAATCTTTGTCACAGAGCATCTTTCTAAGCATTGGTTCTTCTGCTTCCATTCTAAGTCACTGGGGGAGCTGCTGAGCTCCATGGGAGTAAATTGATGATTGTTGGACTACGCCTGAAGCAACGGCTGAGAATTTACTTGGTGTTTACTTTATATTGCTGTTGTGTTTAGAAGCCTTGATTATGAAGCCTGTTGTGGTAGATAATATGTAGGGACTATACATGGGAATAGAAGTAAACATCACCCCTTGGATGCAGTTCCAGACAGCTCTGCTACAGAGTTATTTCTGCATAAAGTGAGCATTGCTGACCAGGTCAGTGCAGCTCTAAACTGTCAGACTGTGCTTTGAGACTCTGTGCCTTAACGTTATTTTGGAAATGTCACAGAATCACAGAATGTTAGGGATTGGAAGGGACCTCGAAAGATCAGGAACGCTGCTCTTCAGATACTTCTCACACATACCTCAACAAAATCAGAGAATATCAGAATGGTTTGGGTTGGAAGGGACCTTAAAGATCAGGTAGTTCCACCCCCCCTCCCATGGGCCCGGACACCTCCCACTAGCCCAGGTTGCTCAAAGCCTCATCCAGCCTGGCCTTGAACCCCTCCAGGGATGGGGCATCCACAGCTTCTCTGGGCAGACTGGGCCACTGCCTCACCACCCTCACAGTAAAGAATTTCTTCCTAATATCTAATCTCAATCTCCCCTCTTTCAGTTTATACCTGTTACCCCTTGTCCTGTCACTAAATTCCCTGATAAAAGGTGCCTCCCAGTTGTTCCTGTAGCCCCCTTCAGGTACTAGAAGGCCACAATGAGGTCTCCTCGGAGCCTTCTCTTCTCCAGACTGGACAACCCCAACTCTCGCAGTCTGTCCTGATAGGGGAGGTGCTCCAGCCCTCTGACCATCTTTGTGGCCTCCTCTGGACTCTCTCCAACAGGTCCAGGTCTTTTTTATGTTGCTGGATGCAGTATTCCAGGTGGGGTCTCAGGAGAGCAGAGTAGAGGGGGAGAATCACCTCCCTTGACCTGCTGGCCACACTTCTTTTGATGCAGCCCAGGACACGGGTGGTTTCTGGGCTACAAGCGCACACTGCCGGCTCATGTTGAGCTTCTCATCAACCAACACCCCCAAGTCCTTCTCCTCAGAGCTGCTCTCTGTCCACTCTCCACCCAGCCTGTATTTGTGATCGGGGTTGCCCCAACCCGCATGCAGGACCGTGCACTTGGCCTTGTTGAACTCCATGAGGTTCTCATGGCTCCACCTCTCCAGCCTGTCCAGGTCCCTCTGGATGGCATCCCTTCCCTCCAGCGTGTCGACCACCCCACACAGCTTGGTGTCATCGTCAAACTTGCTGAGGATGCACTCCATCCCACTGTCCGTGTCTCCAACAAAGATGTTAAACAACATCTTTAGAAATGGAAAGTCACACATTTAAACAACAGACTGAAAGTTCAGTTTTGATTCTAACTGTAACTGACCTAAATATGATAACTTTGCCTGTTTGGTGGATCTGAGTTTCGGGGGTTTTGTTTTGGAACTGGATAAGTGGAAAAAAAATAGCTCATACACTGTTAGCATGGGCAGTGTTGCTAATTGTTTATCATGTAAATGGCCTAAAGTGCATTTCTGTAATGTTGCATGTATTCAGAATATATTTCCAGTAAATGCTAGTTGAGGCTTTATGTGATTACTATTTCTGTTGATGTAATCTTCAGATGTCATACAATAAGTACCAAATAAAACTACCTGTATGTCTTCCTCCTATCCATGAACATTTTGTTAAAATGACTTATTCTGATAAAGGCAGGGAAAAGTTCAGTTTTGTGAGCTCGTGATCGAGGTAACCCAATTCATTCTGCATCCCTTGCTGCCCCCAGAGTCTGCAGTGGTGATGGAGATCAACAATCCTTACGTTTCAGCTCTTGGTTAATCCCTACATTTCCATCCCTAATATGCTTTAAGTGATGTAATGGTATTACAAGGAATGTGGTAGATGAACGTTGCGAGAGGCCTTTGCCTGTACTGCTGTGCAAAAGAAGATCAAATCTGCACGCCTCGCTCGGAAACCCTCACCCTACTCACAGTGCCTTGTACCTGGTGATAACCTCTGTGTTTCGAAGAAGTGTCATTTATAGAAAACTGACCATAATGGGATTCTAAGCAAATTGTTGTAACCATCATAAAAATGAGAGAGGTGAAAATTTCTTGGACTTCTAGAATTTGCATTTGTTGTTTAGACCTTTCTTTAAAGTCCCCTCATTCCATGCAGAAACACTGCCAATCTCTTTGGGGATGCCAGCATTTTTTTTTTCTTTCATACCTGTGAATACAACTTGCTTTCCTAGCAGAATTTTAAAAGAAGGCTTTATTATGCCATTAACTGCTCTTCAGGGAAATGTGACTTTTATCTTCTGTTCTCACAGTCATGTCCCTTGTCATCCCTGCCAGCCAGACTGGATGAGGGAAAGGAGAGCAAGAACTCTTTGAGTACTAGTAGTTTGTAGATAGCTTTTGAGCTATGGAAGTATTAGTCTTATCTCACATGTAGCTTCTTCCTCAGTTTAAAGTCCTGCTGGCAGTTTTAAAATGTTATCAGCCATGCTGTATATTTTAATTTAATTTGCAGCACATCATCTGCTTAGTTGGCGTACTTGGGCTTTCATTTTATTTGTGGACATACTGTAAATTGCTGTGTACAGGAAATGTTAAATAATGTTTATTCACTGCAAGGAAAATATGGAATTGAGCTATTGTCATCCAATCAAACTTGGGTTTGTACAGCATTTTTCATGCAAATTATATTTGAATGCTTTAGAAGTAGATAGTACTGAAGGGGTAAAGAGGCATTTTCAGTAAACATTGCAAGGAGAAAGAATATTCCTCTTTTTACAGAAATTAAGTAGTCAGATGAAAGATGACAGAAAGGTATGTGTATTTGTGTTTGAACTAGGCTGACAGGATGTAGTGCTCTTTCCTATATATCGCAAGATAAGTAAAAAGAGAAACTGGGACAAAACAGACAGTGATTTTGAGAAGAACCAAATCGGCACCACTGTTCAGTATTTTCAGTCAGAAATAAGATCTGTTCTTGACTGGAAGGGTAGGTCTTGGACTATTTTAAATTAACACATATTTTTCTCATCTTGCAGAGCATTTCTGTGTAGCACTTGATTAGCTACTATGAGCTTGCTATATAGTGATAACGGTTGTGGAGCCCAAGACGCGGAAAGCGGCTGCTGTGCAGCCATGGCCAGCGCCTGCAGCGTCGGAGCGAAAGAAGACAGCGTAAGCATCAGCAGTGGGACTGGAAACCCCCCAAGTTCTTTCACAGAGGAAACCCAAGGATATGATGTGGAGTTTGATCCACCCTTGGAAAGTAAATATGAATGTCCAATCTGTTTGATGGCTCTTCGGGAAGCAGTGCAGACACCGTGTGGACACCGTTTCTGCAAAGGCTGCATTGTCAAATCAATAAGGTAAAGGAAAATTGATGGATGTTGCTTTTAAGAAGAAATTCAGTTATTAAAAGCAGAGCAGTTTAAGGGCAATGTAAACCGGATAGAACTTAAGGTGCATTTATAAGTTTATAAGTTGTTAAAGATGCTTTCTAAAAAACACCATGTATGGCCAAAATGTTATGAGTCAGGAGGTTGCGTGAGCTTTAGATATTTTTGCCATTTATACAAATTTACCCAGGTTATGAATCTAAAAATTTGATTTAGTAAAATTAAATAATTTAAAACCAAGTAGCCAAATCCTCCCAATAAATTCTATTTTCAGCCCAGGATTATAAAACCTCTTTTCCCTGTGATTGTTTCTAATAACTACATACAGTATGGTTTCTTGGTGCAGATATGGCAATTCATGTTTTCAGTTCTTCAGTTGAAATCAGCCACTTTCTTGTTGAGTTGGAAGAGAGAATGTAATGAGGGAACAGTCTTGACCAAAGCATTGAGAGAGGAAACTAGGTGGCATATGAGGGAGCTGGAATGAGGTATGAAGGCACAACCAGGCTGGGCTCATAAAAATGAATGACTGAAAGAGCAAGGAAGGGCAGAAAGTACACTGGTAGATTGTACTTCCCTCAAATCTGCAACACAGTCATCAGTGTCCCACACATGTCAGCGAGTGTTGGAACACATTGATACAAGGCTAGATATTACGCTGTAGGGTTTTTCCTTCTCGGCATAGGCCAGATTTTTTCTCATCGATTGCTCACTTAGCTCAAATGTCACTACTTTGGTAAGAATCGAACTATTTAATTCTGTGTGACACATATAGAATTGGTTAATTTCCAAACTTACTTTGCACACCTTTGTGTAAAGATTATCAAACTGTCTTCAGTGTTACTGTACAATGTTGTTTTTCCCAGGCATTTATTTTTAGCATGCAAAATGGACAGTGCTTTCTTGATTGGTTTTCCATACCATTTATTCATAGTTCTATTCCATTTCTTTTTCTCCACAGTCCATCATTTGTAGCTGACTAAATGAATAGTATGCTAGCAACGATGTTCTCCGAATACAGTATTTTGTGGGTTTTGTGGGCTTCTCTGTAGTTTCTGTCACTGTTGTATCTGATGCTACTGTATTTCTTCATGGCATCCCTTTTAGATCAAGGAGGGGGAGTCGAGTATGAGAAGACAAACTTGATTTTGCGTTCCATACATACGACAGCAAAAGAGCAGGCTGTTTTCCTCTCTAGCGGACACAGAAATTTATTGTGCGTGTTTGCAGCACACAGTTCTTGTTAACGTTAGTTTCATCAATATTTCTGAGAAAAGGACGCAAATTCATTATCCAGAAAATGCAGACTAGCACCAGTGTTCACCCATGAAAAGTGACTCGCGTGTGGATTCTGCAGAGGAAGTGAGAGAGGCTCAGTTCTCCACTAATCATACCATGAGATCACCCTGCTCCCTTAGTCCCTTGCTTTGTTCGCTCGGTTCCTACTTCTGCAAGAGAAGTACATGAGGTCTTGCCCAACTGCATCACTCCATGCTATTTGCGTCAGCCAGGTGCGCAGAAGGCGGCAAAAAAACCCAACCCTGAACCTGTCAGCTTTGACTGTAATCCAGTTCCCTAGGCACAAGCAGTTGGCTTCACTTCCTGTCCTTTGCTTTGCACATTCCACCCTAAATTCTTTCCAGACATTAATGTACATCATTTCATGTGTGCTTGAAAGCATTGATTTAGGTGGTTGTACTAAGAAAGGACATTAAATTTTGGAATTCCTTACTTGTTCTCTCAGAGCTTGCTCTATTTGTTGGCAGTAGCAGTTTTTATACTCTTCTTTAACTTGGGTATTTCTGGTAGAAAGAAAGAAATCTTTAAACATTCTCATGGGAGTAGGATGTCTATAAATACTAAAGGTAAATTAGTCACTACTTAAGTATATCGAGCTTTAGAAATGTCTACTGACCAATCATTTCAAAGACAACAGAATTCCTAGGTTGAAAACTGGGAGGGAAAATGACTAAACTTAAAATTACCAAAAATGGGTGTCTCATTTCCAGTCTTTCAGATCCGTAACAGCTAAGGTGATCGTGTTTTCTAATGCTGCTGCTGATGAGCTGCACAGTTACAGTCTTTGGTTAGAATTTACCGCAGGAGTGAGTGAGGTAATGCAGTGAACCCATGCTCAGAACTCAACATCTCATTGCAGGTAGAGAAACTTCCTTCTTAAACCCCAGGCATGGGAAATGGTTTCTCTTCCTTTTTCGATGAACAGAGCATTTGCTCTGCTCAGTGTTCTAGGTCTGCAAACAGTTTCAATGACCAGAGCTTTTGCTTCTTTTATACTCCCTCCCTATTTTACTTCATTTCTGTAGATAGTGTTGAGTGTTTCGGTGAATACTAAACACAGGTGGGAAGCATTTTTCTTCACAGATCATCACTGTGATATTTCAGATGTCTCATTCCCCACTGAAATCTGTCTTTGGAGTGCAGTTTGAGTGAATGCTTGTGAAATTGCCAGACCCCTCTGAATCCCTGAAGGGCTGAATTACATGCTTAATTGGGAGCCATGGATCAAGCTATTGATTTGGAGCATGTAATATCTACAGTACTGTATTGACTGATGTCATTGAGAAGCTTCTACAGACCTAAAATGAAAATGGAAAATGATTTTTACATTCTCTAAGTACTGTTTTGTTGGGTTTTTTTTTCATAAAGTGATTGTTACAGCCTTTATTTGATCAGGAAAAAATTGCTTCTGTTTATTCCTCATTTCCCCACTGTCTAGCTCAAGTGAACACAGAGATTAAGGATTTTAAATGATAAAGAATGGACAAGCAGTTTTTGCTTGTGACTTACACAAGCAATTGTAGCTGTCCATGTTGAAGAAGTTGTGGCTGCAACTAGAAAGAGTTGTTTAAAAAACTTCTAGAGACTGGCGTCTTAGATCTAATAATGTGAGGGACATGATTAGACCAGATGGATTTTATCACGGTAAATGTTTGCCTCCGAGAAAGCCTTGGCATCTTTTTAAGTAAAGCCGTCTGGAGTGCTTTGAGTCGTGGTAGTGAAGAAGCTTATCTACCTAAGGAACTACAAATAATAGTTTACAAATGTTACTGTCTACGAGGTGCTTGACTAGAAATTTTAGAGTATGCCGACTGTTTCAGCTTCTAGGCTGAAATCATGGAGCAGGCTTTTTCTTCAAACACACTTGTTCTTGCTTTACTTGTCACAGGTATATTTCACTTTGAAGGGAAACTATAGGAATGTTCATTGTACTTTGTAGCAGATGATTATTGTTTCCCAGGAACTGTTGTGGGTGGCACAGCCCAATGTGATAAAAAATTCCAGCATAGGAAAGCCTCGACTGTAGTGTAAATTAGAACAGAGGTGCATAAGCTCAGTTCTCTGATAGGAAATGTATAGTAACATCTGTGATGGATCTCAGCAGCCTTTTAAACACATGACATGCAAAGTGTTTTCTTTTTTCCACTTGTTTAGGAGTTTGACTCTCAGACTTGTGGTGAGCTACCTCTTGCAAGCAAAACGTAGGACAGGAAGTTCATTGTCTTTTTCTGAAGTCTCAACTTTACCCCCACTTCCTCTACCAGCATTGCTGATTAAGGAGTTGCTGAGCAATTATTTCCTTTTCCAACAAAGAATACAAATTCCTTCCTGGTCTCCACAGCCCACTAGGTTCTGCTTCCCCTCGTGCTTGGAAGCACTGACAATGATCTGGCCTTTGATCTTTGCACCGAAAGTGCTCTCTGACATTTTTCCGCCGCATGTATTTTTCCATTTTATTGCTGTTTCCATTAGCACTTCAGCTGAGAAGCTTTTATCCCTCATGGCTCTTTAAGTGTATTAGTTAATTGTGAATAGATATGTTGACCTACTGCTTTCAGAGATGAGCTGATAGCAGATAATTTTTCAAAGGCAAATTTGGTGGACGTGATCCCTTTTTTACTCCATTGCTGATGATTCTTGTGTTTAAATGCAGGTAGATAGAACCTGATGAAGTGGAACAGGCTGGTAGTTCTCTTGTACAAGTTGCGTGCACTCGTGTTCCACCATCCGACTCCAAACTTTCAACAGTTGGCACTGACTTCCAGTCTCTATTAAAATGCCCAGTTCCAAATCCAGTGTAATTTTCATAGTTATGAATAATTTTTGTGTCTGGAGTTTTTTCACCCTTCTTTGCTGTATAAATAAACAAGTTGAAGGATGACCAGCTGCTTAAATGGTTATACAACAAAAACTGTGAAATGGGCTATATGAAAAGTAATGCCAAATATATGAAATGAATCTGGAAAAAAAAGATAGGTTTGCTTTTTGTCTCAGCTGTGATCACCCTGACTGTTTATGAAGTGAGAAAGAAAGGAGAGAAGGTCCAAGAATCTTTAAAGGATTGCTTTGAAATACTATGTGAAATATTCTTTGATGTTTGAGCTATGTGAAATACAGAAATGGCACCATAAATTCTTAGTTTTTTTTTTACAACCTCCTCAAGTTGAATTCCAGAGTATCTATCATGGCATTTGTGCAAATAAAAACTATTGAGGTAGAAAATTGCTGCAATCCCAGACGTGGCACTTGTAGTGAAACTTGTGTATTGTCAATTTCTCTGATGTAAGTTGCATACTGTCTGGTAATTGCCACATAAATGCCATTGTTTTCAAAGACTTTCTTAATGTGTTGTAATTTGGTGACGAATGTCTTGCTAGTGTAAAAATATCTTAAATGAAGGGTGAAGAAAACTTGGAATGTCTTTTTCCTTTCGTTTCTGCATTGTAGAGATGCAGGTCACAAATGTCCAGTAGACAACGAAATTCTGCTCGAAAATCAACTTTTCCCTGACAACTTTGCTAAACGGGAAATCCTTTCGCTAACGGTTAAGTGTCCCAACAAGGGCTGCAGTATGAAGATGGAGCTGAGGCATTTAGAGGTGAGAATTAATTTTGAAAATATGGACAAGTAAAAATTCAAAATAACTTAACGTACATGGTTATACCTGATACCTGGTTTTGCTGATTCAGTGCATTGTTCATTGAAGACTATAGCTACATGTATTTGGTTTTTGATGAGTCTTTAACTGTAATTAGGTGATTCTCAAGTGTGGGAAATCTTTCTTAGGAGAAAAATATTTGTCTGTGAGA
This sequence comes from Pterocles orientalis, assembly GCA_011057875.1. Taxonomy (NCBI): domain Eukaryota; kingdom Metazoa; phylum Chordata; class Aves; order Pterocliformes; family Pteroclidae; genus Pterocles; species Pterocles orientalis. The sequence goes on along the minus strand of WKFP01014557.1, from coordinate 973,734 downwards.
ACTTTCTTAAGAGAAGAATACTTACAACCATGAGAACTTTCTTAGGAGAAAAATATTTGTCTGTGAGAACTTTCTTAGGAGAAAAATACTTCTGTTTGTTAGAACTTTCTTAGGAGAAAAATACTTATGTTTGTTAGAACTTTATTAAGAGAAAAATACTTATGTCCATGAGAACTT
>WKFP01014557.1:959973-973537 GCA_011057875.1 Pterocles orientalis | reverse complement strand
ATCAACAGGATTAGGTAATGTTAAGGGTCCCGTTCCCAGGACCCTAGTTAGCCAATAGTAATTCTGTCTTTAAGATTTTTAAATCATTGTATCCAATCAGTGATTGCCAAATCTGTGTGAATTCTGTATAAAAGTGTGCCATTAAGGCATAATAAACGGCTACAGCTTGATCATATTGGTCTGCGACTGAGTCCATATCAGCGGCACTCAAGTGAACATGTAGGGCGTGAAAATTGTACTAATGCAGCTTTCTCTTCAGGATCATTTATGTTAGTCTTTTAATCAGCTGCACGTGTACTTCACGTAAGTTCCTTAAAGTCAGTTTAATATTCCCTCAAAGCAGCTAAATATATTAGTTGAAATAATTGTTTTGGAAAATAATATACAAAGTTATAAGGATAAATATAAAGCTGAATTTGTACTTGAGAGCGTTCTTAAAGCTCTGAATACATGTAGTCTTCATCTTAGTAATGGGACTGGTAAAGTCAGCGCAAGTGTATAAGGACTTGCTGGAAAGATTGCAATTTGTTCCTCGTGTACTGTTCTTTGTCTTGAAAATAGATGAGACGATAGTACCCGTTTGTCATATCAAATCCCTCTTTGTCCTTGCGCAGGACCACCAGTTGCAGTGTGATTTTTCCTCTGTGGAATGCCCACAGTGCCAAGGAGCCTTCCAGAAGAACCATCTGAAAGAGCACATGACACAGGAGTGTCCCAGGCGTCAAGTCTGCTGCTCAAACTGTGCCACATCCATGGCCTATGAAGACAAAGAGGTACTTAGCAGGAGCCTGTTTTTCAACCTTCATTCACATGGGTTTGCTTGTAAATGGAACATCAGGGTGTTGTTTTTTTTAAAAAAAAAGGTTTTAGTCTAGAAGAACTCATTGTGATGCACAGGTGAGAAGCTACAAACTCAGAACATTAGAACAGGCGAAAACTGGGAAGAGGATTGTGTTTAAATACAAACTTCTTGGGAACTCTGTGGTGTGAAAAGACTTGTATAAGAACCGTTGATTTTTGGCCTTACCACCAGGGATGCCTGGCAGAAAGAATGTGTCAGGAGATGCATCTTTTGGGGATATCTGCTAACACACAAGACCAAGATCACTTCTGAATTCTCTTGGCTCTGCCTTTTACCGGAGTGATACTGAGGATAGTCCTTTCCTTTTGAGCTTCTGGTTCTTTATCTGTATATGAATGTGTTTTGTCTCTGGGGCTATTAATTTTATGGTATCATATTGTGAGTTGTCAAACAAAAATCCCCCATTTAGTTCAACAATTAACAAACTTCAGAATAGTTCCACTGCAATTGAACATGAATTTCAGAAATTTCTGGATAAATTCAGGAATATAAGAGCTTTAGGAAATAAAATACTTGTAACTTTATGAGTCTTTTCTGTGAATCCAGGAAAAAAACAGTAATTATAAAAACCATGCTATTCAGGGTAAGGGGATTGTCTTTGTTTCACAGTTGCATTCTGCTAAATGCAAAATTTGAAATGTAAATAAAAATTTAACATCTTATCAGAGGTGATCAGTACTCTCTTAAATTGTGTAACTATATTCATTCTTTCTTTCCTCTCTTTTTCTCTGTTTGATAACTAAGCTTCATGACCAAACCTGCCCACTCGCCAATGTATGTTGTGAATATTGCAACACAGTGCTCATCAGAGAGCAGGTAAGAGACTCTATTTCTCTGTGTTTAATCTGCATCAGATGTTTTGTATTTACATTGCTTCTTTAACCTGAAATTAAACTTGAAGAAACAGTTTGTCTACCAGCTCATAAATCTCTACCTGTCTCTTTCTAGAAATGTTACATCCAGTGCAGGTGTAATACTCTTTTAAATGCTTCTCCAGCTTGCGGTTGCAGTCTGGTAAATTCGGTAGGATTTTTGGCTGTAAATCACATTGTTTAGCTATACTATTTCTTGACAGGGCCCATGCTGCATGTTTTTGATCTTGAATTGAGGTTAAAGAAAGCCACTGACACTGGTTATGGCTGACATTAGAAGACAAAACTTTGATTTGGGCAGAGAGGGAGAGTATTTGTAATTGGCAAGCCACTGTTGGAAAGTAGCTGTAAATACTTTACTATCAAGCTGTAGATGCTGTCTGGAATGTTGCTTGTCCATTGCTATTGCAATAGCCATTATTTTATTTCTCCTAGTCAATAATAACTTCATTGATACGTGTTATTTAATTTGCAGCCTATCCCTGTTTGAATGGGATAGCAACTACGTTAATGACCTGGGTTAAAATAAGGAATGATCTGTCAAACTGGAGAAATACTCCGAAAACCAGGATTGAGTTCAGTAACAACAAAGGCAAAAATCTGTCATTAGGTAGAATAATGAACTGCAAAACTAGGGAACAGAGAACGCTAAATTAGGTCATGGTTTAAAATTAATGGCTGACCTATATTAAGCTTGTGTTCTACTTCATTCTGATATTTAAGCAAGACAAACATACTGGGCTATAAAAACAGGTATTTTTCCCATAAAACACAAGATTATCCTTTGCTCTGTTTAGGGTTTGTATAGACTTAGCTGAAAGTGTACAGCTTTTTAGGTGGGGATGAACAGGGAGGATCCAGATCAGTGAGATAATTGGATCGGGAAAACGTGGACCATAAAAAAATTGAAGTAACTTGAGCTTTTTGAGGAAGAGAATAATGAAGAGAGACACAAGTATATGTAAGTAGTGCTTCAGAAAAGGAGGAAATGGACTGTGATCTAGCTTGAGGATAGGCTAGAAACAAAAGGCATTGGTTCTAGCAAGAAAACCTAAATGCTTTCTGATGCCTAATGTAAGAACAAAGGCAATGAATTGTTTAAGTACATATAGGGGCAATGTAGAATTTTTATCATCGGCTAACATTTTTATTCAAAACTCGCATGTTCCTTTGAGAAATCATCTAGGTATAAACTGATCTAACTTCAAGTACCTATTCAGAATCCATCCAGCCGTATTCGTTTAGGATGTTAGAATACCCTTGATGGAAAAATTAATTCCAAATCTGATTTGTTTTAGATGCCTAACCATTATGACAATGATTGTCCTACTGCCCCAGTGCCATGTTTTTACAGTGCCTTTGGGTGTCCTGAAAAGGTAAGCTTTTTATCAGAATCACGAAATTGCAGACCTTTTGCGTATTTGTGTTGAGTTTTTTAAATTTTTTTTCCTATTGTCTCATTCACCAGCCCAGATCCTCAGTGATTTGTGGGGGGTTTTGTTTTGAGGTATCTTCATTCTAAAACACTACATGTTGATACAAGGCCTTTCAAAGGACCTTTTCAAATTTCAAGAACTCTGTGAATTATTTGCTTGATAAACTTGCTTTTATTAATCCATGAGTGTGTTCTGAGCATTCATGTCAATAAAGTAGCTTCTGGCATTTCTTCCACAGTTGTGACCAAATACAGTTACGGCTCTTGAGAGTTGAGTGAAGAAAGCCTGTCAGTGCTTTAAATTTCATTAAATTCTAAAATTATTTAATCTGGATATTCATGTTTGTAGTTGTTTAATGCCTCTTTGTAAAAATGGATCTGTTCCTTTCATCATTTCCGCATCAGTTTTCATAAACTTTTGTATTTGGTACTATGGAGAATTTTAGCAAATCGATGAAGGGAATACCATGCTGATTTAGAACACAGAAAAAATTAACTAATGGTATGTTTATCACTAACACTTTTTCACCATGTCACTATTTTGAGTTGAACAATATTTCTGGCACTTGAACTTCTTTTTTAATTTGTCATAACAATGTTCTAAAATTTGGAGCCCTCCATTAGGAAAGTGCAGCTTTGTCACATTACTTGCCCTTGATTCACATTCTAGTTTTTCTCACATAACAGAAGCAACTCGTTGTTTGATTTTCTTCAGAGCCACATTTAAGATGTGATTGCGGATATTGTTTGGTATGTTCCTAATACCACATCTCTTTAATTCTAGATGCAAAGGAATGAACTGGCACGACATATGCAGGAGTTCACTCAGGTTCACATGAGAATGATGGCTCAGAGTTTTCAAAGTATCAGTGTTACTGCTACAAATCCTGTACCCTTCATCAACGGCCTACCCTTTGAGCCTGCGCTCTTCTCACATGTGTCACATGCTGCATATGATTGTAATCCAGAAGTTGAAAACTTCAAAGAAACTATTCAGCAATTGGAAGGTCGTCTGGTGAGACAGGATCACCAAATCAGAGAACTCATTGCTAAAATGGAGACTCAGAACACTCACATGGCAGAACTCAAACGTACTATCCGAAATTTGGAGGGAAAAATTACTGAGATGGAGGCACAGCAGTGTAATGGTATTTATATCTGGAAGATTGAGAACTTCAGTGGACTTCAGAGAGCCCAGGAAGAAGAGAGACCTGTTGTGATTCACAGTCCTGGCTTCTATACTGGAAAGCCTGGCTACAAGCTGTGTTTGCGCCTGCATATCCAGTTGCCAAATGCTCAGCGTTGTGCTAATTTTATATCTCTCTTTGTCCACACTATGCAAGGAGAATATGACAGCCATCTGCCTTGGCCTTTCCAAGGCACTATACGACTTTCTATTTTGGATCAATCAGAAGGCCCTGAAAGGCAGAATCATGAAGAAGTTATGGAAGCCAAGCCAGAGTTATTAGCCTTCCAAAGACCAACAATTCATCGCAATCCAAAAGGTTTTGGTTATGTGACTTTCATACACCTGCAAACCTTGAAACAAAGAACCTTCATAAAGGATGATACCCTTCTGGTGCGCTGTGAAGTTCAAACGCGTCTAGATTTAAACAGTCTCCGCAGAGAAGGATTTCAGGCTCGCAGTACTGATGGAGCTATGTAGCCTGTAAGTCTTAACCAGAGGAATGGAGCCACTACTCATGTTCTTTCACCACAGATTACAAGTGTGCTTCGTGGTCCATATAGGCTGCACTTGTAAAAGATCATAGTTGATCTTCACCTGAATAGAACTTTGTTGTTGCTGGTAAACTTTTTTTTTCTGTATGACATCATGTGTTCAAATATTTGGTATTGTTCTCTATTAAAGTAATAAGCTACTTCTGTAGCAAGCTAACTAATGAAGTCTTGTTAATCAAAACTAAACTGCCTACAGGAAAATCCTGTTGAAGTACCTGGACATCTCAGTTTGGTAAAATTTAAGTCATATCAGAAAAGACGTGTAAATCTTTTCGCCTCAGTGCCTTGCAATAGATACTGTAGAACGGACATAGCTAAATTAATAAAGATGAGGGTGGGATGGGTGGTTTGTTTTTCACAGATCTTGGGAAAGTTGAGATGCTTTCTATACTGACTTATCTAGAATTTTGAATTGGCTATGCTTCTCTTGAAGACTGAAGTCAGGTTAAGACTTTGCTTACATCGCTTAGGGTTGACGAATTATTTCACCCTTCCCTCCTGCAGAGTTAGCTTCAGGAAGCTGCGTGTCGATGTAGAGTTGATACTAGTATTTCTGAAAAACGCGGTAGTGTTGTGGAGAAGTCTAAATGACTCTGAGATGAGTTCACTGAAGAAATATTTGTAATGTGGTCTGAAAGTGCCCCCAAAATTCTCTATATATTGAGAAGTCTTTTTATTAAGTGTGTGCTCTTGGCCCAGAAGGTCAGTCACCATCACCAGAGAGATAAAAATTGTAACATCTGAATGAGATACCATCGTGCCGGTGGGATCTCCTGCTAGTACTGGACATTTTTCAGGTTGTAAGTGGATTTGTTTTACTGTTGCTGAAACCTGAATTTGTACCAAAGCTGTACTTGTCACCTGCCTTTGTTCGAGTGATGTCTTGGTGTTCTGGGTGACGTATGACCGATGTCATCTCAGGGGACAGCTGGCCATATCACCATCCAGATATCATGGATATTTCGTGTCCCATTAGACAATAGGAGCTGGGACACCCTCAGCACTTTGAAGAAAAACCTATTAATTAGACAGTGTGAGGAAAAATTGCAGTCCTGTTTGCTCTTAGGAGAAGAATCTGGCTTCCATCATTACTCCTTTACCAAACACTAGATTCACTATGTCAAGAATTCACGAGCCTCCTAGTGTTGCATGTATTACTGTTTTCTGGACTGTGTATTTGTATGCCATATAGATGTTCGTTTTGACCAGTTAAAGCTGAATAGTTCAAGTTCACTGGTGCTAAAAAATTTAACTTCTCATGGTGCTGATAAAGTACTGAATCTTGTCTTTAAAAGGAGGGAAGAAAAAAGTTTTGTTCACCCTACAACTTAAGTATGCAGTCTGATACCGAAGAAAGAACTATGGCATACATAAGCGTATGTATATGATTTCTCTAAGCTAGTGAAACAACCTAAAGACTTGAGACACTGTAGGTTAAAAGATACCGAGGAGTGTTCCAGCTATCCGGCCTCGTCAAAGCAATCCCATGGGGATCATCAGTGGGGAAAGTGCATATGTTTAATATGTACAAGGCTAATGAAAGACTCCTATAGTCTATTGATTTGGGAGGATTCTCTGCATGCCTGCATTAGATTAGAAGTTCCAGGACCCAGCCTACCACTTTGTTCATCATATCCGGATGAGTAAAATTTCTTTTGCAGATAGAGCCTATGAGTTGAAGAGGCATTGTTTTCAACGGAGCACTGTCTTTTTTAACCTCTTAAGTAGTTTTTATAGCCTCATCCTCTTAGTGGAATTGTTGCGGTGTCTTCAGTTAGAGCATTCCCAGTAGTTAAACCATTCTTAACCAAGAGCTTTTAATGTACGTGGCCGTGCCCAGATGCACTATATACGGAAGGCACTGTACACTAGTTCACCCGTCATCTTCAAGCTATTTTAATTATCCATGTTTTTCCAAGATGCTCAGTGACTACCATTCTCCTCTATTTTTTTTTTTGCAGGGGGTAGCCAGGGAGGGGGGAATGTCACAGAAGAAACACTTATAATTTGAGAGCTTCTTCCTGCCACAGTTCCTTCCTCAACCCTAATGATATTAACAAAAATGACCTTAGTCCATGTTAGAATAGTTTACACCCAAGACCTACTCAGTGCATTAATACTTCCTTTCCATTTGAAGCTTTGCATTATAAATTGAATTTTTGCTTTGAGCCTTATCTGCTGTATCTGATATACTTCTGCCTTGGGAGGAAACTCAGTCTGGTGGCAGGTCCAGGAGTTGAAATAATTCAGGTTAATATTGTACAATAGCACAGAGCAATAGGGAATAGAAAGCTACTGCATGTATATACTGTATTGGCCACAGTAATATGAATGCTTTAGTCACTGCTGCTATTCTACTTGTTTTGTATTTTAATATTACCAAGTAGAACTCTGAGTGATGCCAGATTACTGTAATGCCAGAGTTTTACATAAGAGACTTTCAGAGTTGATTTGCTAAGTACCAGTTACATATTTATCATGAAAAATTGTGTTAATGAAATGTTTATTAATCTGCTTGTTCCATTTTCCTCTTTCTTCCCCACCTTCCACGTTACTCTTCATTTTAACTGCCGTTTCAGCGCTTTCTTGTACAAATAAGAACATCATCTTCAGCTAATGAAAGGATTTACGTGTCTACATTGTTGCTGTCTCAGTGTATTGTCTTCCTGACCATTATCTTTTATTCAAACTTTTCTGAGATTAGCACAGAGAGATTCAGTTTCTGTGTGAAAATATATTGTCATTGAAACACCCTCTTTTCTTTTCCCCTTCCTCCATATCCAGTCTTTTCTTTTGAGAATTGTTTTACCGTGGTGGATTGAGGTATAATTGCTAGAACTACTTAAATGGAAGCAGACCAGTATGCAGTGTCGAGAGTTGTCTCTAAAACAAATATGAAGAAATAGGAAGATTGAACCATTTTCTGTGTAGTTTGTTCAGGGATGGGGTTCCTTACTTCTGCAACTCTTGGTGCTTTGCAGCGTTACTGGATCTCAAGGTGGTTTAGAAAGTGGCTTGGCTTCTTTTATCTTCCAAATTTCTGTTGTATTGAACATGTTTGAAGCCAGCCGCTCTTAGTATCTGTATTTGTAAAGCTGCTATGGCACAAATTTTCCAATAATGATATACTGCAAACGTGTTTTCTTTTTGCCTCTGAATGTCTTCCCCTGCAGGGCAGGGAAAATTATTTTACTGAAAATGTTGGTATGTAATGTATATGTGGGAGCTCAGATAATGTGAGATGTATAGACTTGTGTTTAAATGGTCTCATGATATGCCTGGTCGTATTTGCTATCGGGGATTAAACTTTCTAATGAAATAAAATCAGGGTGGCCTTTCTGTTCTTATTTAGAGACGCTTTCACATCAAATGTATTGATGATGGATGCAAAAGATTATTCTGGGATCAGTGTTACAGGTTTGTATTGGTTTGAATTTGAACAGAATGAAACTACTTCTGTTCCCTTGGAAGTATCAATAGAATGTTTAATATATTTTGTAATTAATGCACAGCTATATTTCTGACAGGATTTTAAAAAATAAAGTAATTAAACTGTGTACTGTATGTTGCATCTTTATTCATATGGAGGGCTATTAAAGAAGATGAACTGATAGCAGACCTCTGTGCTTGTTTCTCTGTCTTGTGAGGTTCAGAACTGGCTGGTTTTTAGTGAGGGAAACCATGTCTCCTATAGCACCAAGAAGGCAAAGAATATATTTAAAAACAAAAAACATTTGTCATTTATAAAGGGTAGCAATAGTTTTATTCATTACTAGAAGATGTAGCTAGTGTAACTGATAATGAATTAAGTGTTCTCCTGATCATCCTGTAATTTCAGGTGTATCTCTGAAAAATACTGCATACTGTCCCCTCTCTGGCCACATCCTGCTTGCTTGTTATATTTGTCGCAAAAACAGCTATGGGTTGAAGCTTTGTTGCAAGATGCTCAGATCAGAAACCAAAGAGAAGTAAGTGTTTGCTTCATGGCAATCCACTAATTTGTCTGAACCACAGAGGCATTCTGGATCCGTTTTTTTAACAGCATCTGCAGGAAGGGAAATCTTGATCTTGAATTCCCTGCCCTATAGAGTGTATAATGTCCAAGACCTTCAAATTCTTCTGAGGAAAGAGTAATACCACTTCTGAGTGGTGTTAGTAGACATAATATGTAATACAGTGCAGCTACTGTCAAGTTCATTGTGACTATCTTTCATCAGAGTTGGTCCTAATAGCTTCGATGAGTAAGGGATAGGAAAGCGTGCTCACGTGCCAGTATCTGTTGTGTTAATCCATTTTTAATGCTCCGTATTTTTAAGTGCATTAAAATATTCTCTTGATGAAATGAAGGAATAATGGCTTTTTTAAACAGGAAAATGAGGCATATGCAGCTGCACCTATGAATGGAAGGTCAACATGCAGAAACAGAAGATGCCAGCACTATAAAAGTATGTTCACACCCGTGTAAATACCAATGTCTCATGGACCTGTACATTTCTGGAAAAAAAGTTGGCTTTGTACTGCTAAACTAGATGTGGACCAGGGTATTCTGACTATTTGATTGGACAAATACCAATTCATTGCAGTGACTCCACAGGAAGAATGGGCTTGTTTCAGCTAAAAACCAGTTGCTCTGCGGCTTTATTCCTCCCCAAAAAGCACTAGCCCAGCACTATGGCTGTTCCATCTGGAAAGAAATAACTCCTTGTGCAATTCCCTGCTATGCTGGCCTGGGGGAGAGTACACACAGTGCTAGACTAATGTGCTAGCTCTTCTGGGCTGCATCTCGTGTCTAGATGCTGTGACTAGCCTCTTCCACGAAGTGTTTACAGAAGTCAACAAACCTTACTAAATTAGCCATGATGAGGGTTGAGTGTGCTATTACCTTCTGCAATAAACACGAGGCAATGGAATGGGAGGTTAGTGGATGAAAACTGGATGAAATGACTGATGAATTCAGCCTGTTGTACATTTGGGCTAAAAGAAAAACCAACCCACTCCAAACCTCAAACCTGCGCTCATGCCACTTACAGGGGAAATTGTTATGCTAGCAGGAGAAATGACCAAAGGCAACACACTTCGCTGTCACCACTGTCTCACCCTCGTCATCTTCCCACCACGGAGCCTTTGTTCACTCCATCTGCAAGGCGTGGCTGGACTGAGCAGACGCTGGTGCCACCACCACCCTTATAGGACCTGAGATTCTTAGCGATAGGATCTCTGGCCTTCACGTCTTTTTCCTTTACTGGTTTTAATTTAAATTTTTTAAATTTAACCTAACCTTCCTGATAAAAACACGTCTCTGAGCACAGTGGCAGCCATTGAAGCTCGTCAGGACTCAGAACATGTGAAGAGCTTGTGCTACGTCCGCAGTCTTTCCCAGTTTGCAAACAACAGTTAAAAAAACCCAAGCCACAGCCAGAACTGTCCGCGTTTCTCCTGTTTCACTTCCTCGTGCCTGTAAGGAAGCAGAAAGAGATTCTGTAGGAGCAGTCATGGCTCCAGTCCGCCCTCCACCAAAACAAGCACTGGGGTTCCACAGCGCTGAGAGGCTGCCGTTGCTTGGGTTTTCTTCCTCTCAGATGGAACAGGAAAATTTCTGAAACCGTGTGAAAGAAAACTGAAACAGGAAAGTAATTTCCCCGCGAGCCGCAGTCCCAGCCCCGACCAATGAGCCTCCTGTTCCTTTCGGTTTGTGCTCTGACCCATCTCTGAGGCTGTACAGCCCACGAAGATGATTTTCCTTTTCATTTAGGCCCCCAAACTCCACGTGAGGTCTGATACGTGGAGTTTTCCATTTTTATCTCAGCCTTTTGCTGTTTGGGGCCAATCATAACAAACTGGCAGTTCCAGCAGAGGCCTTCCTTCCCCGCTGGCCTCAGCTCGCGGCACTGCTCCACGGCCCTGCGGCTGCGAGGCCACGTCCCGGGCCTCCCTCACACGCTGCTTTTCCCCCCTCTCCTGCAAGCTGGCACCCTCCATGGAGATTTTTTTTTTTTTGTCTTGGCAGAATTTCTTTACTGAGTCAAGGCTTTTCCACACATTTTCTCCCCACCACTTTCAACAGGTTATGTCATTTGGGGCTGCAAAATAAAAGCCAGGAACTCGGGATTCATTCCTGTCCCTTCTGAGCCATCAGAGGGGAGATGTGGATGCACCTTCACACCCGGAGTGTGCAAGCAACATAAACACTCGTTACTCTAGAGCAGAGCCCAGCACCCACCTCACTGCACCCTCCTTTCAGGCAGCTGTAGAGAGTGATGAGGTCTCCTCTCAGCCTCCTCTTCTCCAGACTGAACCCCCCAGCTCCCTCAGCCGCTCCTCGTCAGACCTGTGCTCCAGACCCTTCCCCAGCTCCGTTGCCCTTCTCTGGACCTGCTCCAGCCCCTCAATGTCCTTCTTGTGGTGAGGGGCCCAACACTGACCCCAGGATTCAAGGTGCAGCCTCACCAGTGCCGAGTCCAGGGGCACAATCCCTGCCCCAGTCCTGCTGGCCACACCATTGCTGATGCAGGCCAGGATGCCGATGGCCTTCTTGGCCACCTGGGCACACTGCTGGCTCCTGTTCAGCCGGCTGTCGCCCAGCACCCCCAGGTCCCTCTCTGCTGGGCAGCTTTCCAGCCACTCTGCCCCGAGCCGGGAGCGTTACAGGGGGTTGTTGTGACCAAAGTGCAGGACCCGGCACTTGGCTTTATTGAACCTCAGACAACTGTCCTCAGCCCGTCGGTCCAGCCTGTCCAGATCCCTCTGCAAAGCCTTCCGACCCTCAAGGAGATCAGCTCGCTCAGTACTCTCGGGTGGATCCCATCTGGCCCCATGGACCTGTGTGTGCCCAGGTGGTGCAGCAGGTCATTAACTGCTTCCTCCTGAACTGGGGGAAGGTTATTCTGCTCTTTGTCCCTGCCTGCCAGCTCAGGGAGTTGAATACCCTGAGGATAACTAGTCTGACTATTGCAGACTGAGGCAAAGAAAGCGTTAAGCTCCTCAGCCTTTTCCTGGTCCTTGGTGACAATGTTCCGTCCTGCATCCAACAAGGGCTGGAGATTCTCCAAAGCTCTCCTTTTGTTGTTAATGTATTTGTAAAAACATTTTTTATTATCTTTTACCACTGCAGCCAGGTTGATTTCTAGTTGGGCTTTTGCCTTCCTAATTTTAACTCCGCATGACCTGGCAAGGTCCCTGTGCTCTTTTTGGGTTGCCTGACCCTTCTTCCAGAGAGGTAGACTCTCCTGTTTTCCCTCAGTCCCAGGTAAAGCTCTCTGTTTAGCCAGCCTGGTCGTCTTCTCTGCCACTTTGTCTTTCTACAGATGGGGACAGCCTGTTCCTGTGCTTTTAAACACCCTCTGGAGGAATGTCCAGCCTTCCTGGGCCCCCTTGACCTTCAGGACAGTCTCCCAAGGGACCCCCCCAACCCACGTCCTAAACAGCCTAACGTCTGCCCTTCGGAAGCCCATGTTAGTGGTTTTACTCGATAGAAACAGGGTTTTTTCCCTCTGTAGTGTGACCTTCAACCCTCAGAGCTGTCTATGCCTGTTGCTACACTCTATTGATTGTCCTGCAGCTATGCAAGCTGATCTGCTCATTTAACCATCCTATTTCCTTGCTTCCCTTCAAGGTCACAAGATAAACTCACATCCAGCTGCATGCCGAAACCCTGTGATTTAGAGGCAGACCCAAAAAACTGAACTGGTGTAGGTCTCCCATACTGGACTTCACACACCCCTGCTACGGGAGAAGCTGTGCGTGCTGGCAGTGAGCCCTGGAGGGCAGCCGTTCATTGCTTTCCAGTCTTCACATTTACAGACACTTTGCTGGATAGAGCAGATCTGCAATACTGAGGTAAACGGGACTTTACCAACTTCAGCGAGAAAAAGGGCACCTATTACCAGCCTCAGGAAGGGGGAGGGTAGCGGACAGGTTGAAGGGGTATACTGAGTCTGGGCACGGCTGTTGCTAACCCCAAACCCTCACCTCCTGCACGCACCGCTTCCTTTGGCCACAAGCAGTGCTGGAGGCTGTTTGTGCCTGGACCCCTTCAGGCTTGGCCCATGGATGCTGCCCTTCTTCTCCCACAAACACATTTTCTGCAGTAATACCCTGAAAACTCTTTTCAGCATTGATAAAATTAACTTAACCTGCTTTCAGAGCCACTCGGCATCTCTACGCATGGCACAGGCTGGGCACAGCTCTGGGCGGGATGCGCTGCAGCATGACGCGGAGGGGAGGGGTGCCAGCTGACCCCAAGCACAGCCAAGGGGGGGGAGGGCTGGCTTGCACATGGGCGAAGAGACAGAGCAAGTGAAAAAGGACAAATCTGCTTGCCTCTAAAACTCTCAAAAACCCACGTGAGGCTCCTCCTCTAAGGGCAACCCCAAACAATGTAGGAACAATAAACGTGCAAAGTAAATACCTAATACCTAAGGCCTAATTCTGCTCTGCTTGCCTCTCCACAGCCCTACAGAAAGAAATTCCTGCTGCCAAATGCACCCTCACTTACTGTTTATAGAGAGCTAATTCTTCATATCCACTGCCAAGCCAGGGGAGGTGTGAACAGAGGCCTGCTGCTGCCCTCTGAAGGCATCGCAGGCTCTGTCCGCAGGTGAATCAGCTAATCGTGACCATTTAGACAGGAATAAAAAAAAGATGGGGGGGGGGGGG
>WKFP01014557.1:949270-959923 GCA_011057875.1 Pterocles orientalis | reverse complement strand
GAAAAAAAGGGAAGGGGGGGGGGGGGGGGTGTCAGGTGTCTACTTCAACATTTATTTTCATTTCAAAGAGCTGCATTTCTTAAAACTAAGGGATGCTCTCTTTGATAGGGGAATGACTAGATGCTTTTTGACACAGTGCTGTTAAGGATAACCCACTGTTTTTAACCACAACCACGAGTGCAGTGGGCAACACACCTCCAGCCTGCCGCTGGGCTTTCAGGGAAGAAACATGTCTAACATTTAAGAGCCACAAGAGAGACTCATAGAATCATAGAATCACAGGAGGGTTTGGGTTGGAAAGGACCTTAAAGATCATCTAGTTCCACCCCCTGCCATGGGCAGGGACACCTCCCACTAGCCCAGGTTGCTCAAAGCCTCGTCCAGCCTGGCCTTGAACCCCTCCAGGGATGGGGCATCCACAGCTTCTCCGGGCAACCTGGGCCACTGCCTCACCACCCGCACAGGAAAACATTTTTTCTTTATATCTAGTCTAAATCTGCCCTCCTCCAGGTTATAATCAGTTCCACTGATTACATCCAGTGCCAGGCTGAATGGAGGAGCTCAGAGGAGCTCCATCTGCTCTACCAAATACAGGGGTGCTCAGCTTGTAGTAGCTCCATGCACATCGGAGCTCCTGTCCCATCCAACAAAGGGAAAAAAAAGGCTTAGAGCAGGGTGTTTCTTGTAAATATAGTCCATATACTGCGTAAGCGGAACTTTTCACACGTACTGTCAGTCCCCACCTTCAGAACGGCCTCTCCCACCCTCTCATCTCTTATATCCAGCCACACAGCAAACAAACGATAATTCCTTGGCCGGAGATGTGCCCGAAGAAAGACAGCAGGCTTAGCACCTGCAGTAGTGCAGCTGCCCCTTAAGAACAGACAGGCAGGAGACAAGGGAGGGCTTCTTGTTTCTGCTTTCAAGAACCACTGGTGCATGTTAGTCGAGAAGCACTTAGTGTGAGGTGGCTTGAAAACCCACAGTGGAAAAGAGAGCTTGCTTCCCAACAGCGGGTGTAAGTCAGTCTAGAGATGCCTACAGGATAGGTGATGTATGGCACAGATTCTGCGCTTTCTCGATGACATTTTCTATATAAAAAATCTGTTACTTTCCAGGCAGTCCTGGTGCAGTACTGACTTGAATCCAGAGCATCCTGTAACTCACCTGTCTGCTCCTTGAGGAGCCCAAGCAATTCTCACAGAACTCATGGTTTTGGTTAAAAAAAAAAAAAAAATTGGTGATGACAGCAACCATAGGAAACTCCTGGGTGTAAGCCAGTGCAGCTGTCCTCAGAGATTTCAAGATCAGAAAGAACGATTCTGTGACTCCAATCCATCCTCCAATGTAACAGATGTTGTCACCACACAGTCTATAATAATTATGCCACAAGAATTCCAAACCAGCGCCAGCATAAGCGGGAGTTAGCTCTGAAGCCTAATGACAGCCACTTCAAACAGCGACTGTCTGGATATTGCTGCAATTCACAGCTACTGCGAAGCTGCTCTGGACCATGGTAGGCGTTTAAGATAGGTGCGACCCTCAAGCCATTGCATGTTTGGGTTTTTTTAAGGAGTTTGCTTTCCTTCTCATCATTGAAAAGTCTGATGACCAAACCACAATATGGTTTTCTGTTATACCCATTATCTGGGAAAAGATTAATCTAGTCAGCTAGTTCCTTTACCTGCATATATTTCTTCTTCATTGCCTTCTCCCATACATTCTCCCGTACCTATGTGTCTCCTAGGCAGGCACCCGTCTTTGTGGCCCTGAGAGCATGTTGGCCACACACAACTAGCAACTACAGACTCACAATGACAATTTTCAATTCACTTATTTCCTCCCTGGAATTGCTTTTTATCATTTCAACTGGAGAAATGCAGCCCAAACTGCTAATACACCCCGAGCTGCCACTCCTGGTGTACTTAGGACAGCTCTCACTCAATCTGGAGAAGTGTTTGGGGCAGGATTCGTCCCCTGGAAGGGACGAACGTACACACAGGGGAGGTGTAAATGAGCACAATGATCATATAGCACCTGCTCTCCCAGGTTGGACAGAACTAACAGCTACAACTAACTAACTATATTCAAGGTATCTTCAGGTGCAAGCAATGCACCTGAAGATAGGACAAGTGATAGGACAATAGGAAACGGCCTCAAGTTGCACCAGGGGAGGTTTAGGCTGGATATTAGAAAAAATGTCTTCACTGCAAGAGTGATGAGGCATTGGAACAGGCTGCCCAGGGAAGTGGTGGAGTCACCATCCCTGGAGGGGTTCAAGAAACGTGTAGATGTGGTGCTTCGGGACATGGGTTAGTGGGTTGGGCGGTGTTGGGTTGATGGTTGGACTTGATGATCCTTGAGGTCTTTTCCAACCTTCATGATTCTGGGATTCTAATGAATGAAGGGCAGCCACTTGTCTGGTGGAAAGCTCTTTTACTGCATGTGATTTTGAGCCCCGTATTAATGAGAACATGCTGTTCCTTTGCTGCTAAGCTGCTTTAAAAGATGGTATTTATGTTTTGAAGCTTCTGTTTATTTAGTGAAGTGCTTGGTGCCCTCACAAGGAGCTGTTGGGATAGCAAGGAGGACAGTAAGCACTCTCCAAATTGGTGGATAAGTAACAAAATCCCACTTAAGCTGTTGTCGTGCTGCCAGATCTGTGTTCCATTTGAAAAAATGAATAGGGTGACTAATTATCTCCTCTTTGCTCAAGGAGATGCCAAATACTACCCACACTCTTCCCACTTTGAATTAAGAGGAAAATTTACAGCAACTTTCCTATGGAGCTGGAGTGTTTGTGAGCCAGAAACAAGATGACTGTGGGCTGAATTTCCAGCTCACATCCCCCCAGGAAACTCCCTGGGCACTGTGGGGCATCCGTGCCAGGCTAAGTCTGATTTTCTCCCGTGTTTTCCTAAGCTCCGCTGCCAGGCTGCTCCACGCGGGAAGCCGTGCTGGCTCTGCGGAGACCCACCCTTGCAGACCGCCTGGTCCCCCACCCCTTTCAGGAGTGTAGCCCCCTGGCTCATGGCTGGATAGAATGTGCCCATTCCTTTCAGGAGCGTGCAGCTCACCGCAAAGGGCAGGCTGACGGGAGGACGCGCTCTCCACAGCCCGCAGGAAGACGTGCTGCTGGCCAAAGCTCACGGGAGATTTGTGAGGCCATGGAAAGGGCCCGACTGCAGCTTGGTGAAGGGGGCCCCTGGCCTCAGGGCACAGCTGCACTGTGGTTGCTGGAGAAAACACAATCCCTTGCTTCTGCTGGCTGCAGTTTCCGCAGCTGGATAGATCTTGATCTGCCTCTAAGTTTCAGTTGTCAATGAGGAGAGTCAATGAGTGTCATTCACTTTCACTTGAATAGCATCAATACTTACCAATCGCCTTCTTCAGCCTTTCCAAAGGATGAGGAAGACCCACCGAGAGTGTGAGTGTGAAGGTCACGGCGGGGTCCTGCCCGCAGCCCTCCGAACAGGCAGCAGCATCTTTTGTTCTTAGCACAGAACTAGCACTTCTGGCTCTGGCAGCTCGGTGTAAGTCAGTGGCATCGACTTGGAGTTTCTACACTGCCCCATTCCCCTTCCTCCTGCTGGACCCCCCCCCCCCCACACACACAACAGGAGGTGTGTGCTCAGCCCAGGAGCCCTGCTGCTGGCACAGGGAAGGAGCCAGGGCGGGAAGGAACAGGGAATCCCATTAGGGAAACTGGATGTTCTGGGTCTACAGCAGAATTAAGAAGTTCCTATAAGTAGAGCATAAACATCACAATTAGATACTCACTAGCTGCTCAGTTTCTGCTCTCTGGGACACACAGGCTGCCTGGAAGAGCCAAGCATTTCCAGTCTGTTGACTCAGGGTTGTAAGCATCAAAGGACCATTCCTTCCAGAGGAACCCATTGCCATTTCGATCTAAAAAAGGGCAACAGCCTACCTCAACGTCAATCCGAACCCTGCAGCACTCTCTCTGCTGCCACCGGTGCCAGCACCAAGATCTAATGCATTTTTTCAGACAGAAAAAACAAAACAACCCAAAACCAAAACCAAAAACCAAAACCAGGCTGCTGCCTACCCATCTGGGGACTGAAGAAGCTCTGCTTGGCAATAAAAACATGCTGCTCTTGAAACATGGTTTAGTGGGTTGGGTGGTGTTGGGTTGATGGTTGGACTTGATGATCCTTGAGGTCTTTTCCAACCTTCATGATTCTGTGATTCTATGATTCTATGTATGCTTGCCTACGGGGGATGTCAGGGAAAAGGCCAGTTGTACCAAGAATAGCCTTCTGCTGAGGACCCCTCAGTAAGTTTATGACAGAATTGCGTGGACATGGAGAATCAATCACTTACCTTAAGAAGAGGAGACAGTATAAAAAGAGAAGACAGATTCGGTGTGAGGGAAGTGACTCGATCTAGGTAATTATCCAGTTAGAAGGTAACAAACAGACTTCAGAAGATGGCGAGAGAAACCCCTTCTTCCCATTCTGACAGCTCTTCCAGGAGATTTTCTCAAGTAGATGACCATGAGGGTAGAAAAGACCTGCCCCGAGCCCCTATCATGGCTGTGTGACATGGTGAGCAGCAAAGAAGTGGAACCCCAGGCCAGAACCTTGTCTCCAAAATGCAAGGGTTTCTTGTGTTGCAGCTCTGGCCCAGGGACAGGGTCTTTGCTCTTTGCTGCCAGGGGCGGCTTTCTGACCACTTCAGGGTTCACCCAGTCTGCCTGCAAAAGCTACGGGCTTGCAGAGGCTTGTGCAGAGGCTTTGCATTTCACACGGCTGTAAAAGTGGTGCTCACGACCAGACCCTCAGTGTGGTTTCCAGATCAAGTTTTGTTTACTTCAGTTTACAAAGTAAAGCCACCAGCTTGAATTCTCCCTAAAAACCAAAACAGCTGGGAAGTGCATGATTCAGAGTGGCTCGGTGCAAATTTTTGCAAAGTAACAAACACAAAAATCAAAATAATTCAAATGATGCATACATGTAAAACAGAAGAAATTCAAGTTAAAACCAGGACTGGATTCCTATTAGCCCTAGAGATGATCTGAGAATATGTCAGGAAATAAATAAAACACTCTAATTTTCACCATAAAAGAGGTTGCTGCTCAATAATCCAAATGGTTTGGGTATTTAGAGAAGGCGTATGGGTTAGGGGAGAAATAGAAAGAAGAAAAGCATTCATAAGGGCGAACTGAAATGCTGCAGGGTGGTCACTTCCCCACGTACGGGGCTGCGACTAAGGGAAGGCTTTCCCAAGGGGCCAAATAAACTCCTTTTGAGCAGGATGCCACCATCTGCCCCACGCTGGAGGCACCATGCCGAGGTGAGACCATCATGGTCTACTAGATTTGGCTGTCAGCACAGAGATCCTGAAGCTCCACCACAATCCATGGCCACCCCGGGGCAGATGAAAACAAATAAGTTGGCCTGGTCAGTCCAATTTCTGAGTAGAGCAGGTAATTTATCCTCTAACCCATCTGAAGGGAAGGCTACTTCAAGCCAGATCTTCCTGGCCTCCACCAGACTGTGGATGCTCCCAACAGGAGGCAGCCAGCACAACTAAAACCCTGTTCTTCAACATGTAAAGCACAGCTGGTGATCAAAACACTTGGCATTTCCACAAAGGCCAATAGCTAGGGCGCCTTAGGTGACGGCAAGAAAAAGGCGGCTCTTTCAAGTATCTCTTTCAACATTTGCAAACTGCAGGAGACAAAGCAACAGCTTCATTTACAAAGGTGGTGCGGCCTCTGCTCATCGATGGTATTTCTGAGGCTTTGTTAACAAATAATAATCTACTTTCTTTTCACTACACATGCTACTAAGGCCAAATCCTGACGGGCTAGAGCTGTACTTTTGGTGCAGCCCCTGGAGTAGAAGATACTTACAGAAGCAGGGCAAATTCTGCAGTTAATGTCATAGCGTGCAAAAAAACCCCATCCTGAAGGCTCATTGTAACCTTTTGTTTCCTCGTCAAGACAAATTCATTTACAGTCAGTACCACAGGGACTGGATTTGAGTGGCAGTGGTGTTATATCCATATTTTTAATGGGATTTGACATTTAAGGCAGCATTTCAGTTCACCTCTAAGCTGTAATTTTACTTGCAAATCTGCTTAACAAGACATCAGCAGAGTATCCCAGGGGACTGCTCGAGCAGACTGGTTCTGTGTTCATAGAAGCAGCATTTGAGTACCAAGTGATGCTACAAAGCAGCCACTGTGGACTGCAGTACCTGACAGAGACACTTGCAAACTGGACCCACTCCTAATCTTCAAATTAAAAACAAAACCAAAGACTGCAGAGAGCCCTCGCTTTATCTTAAAAGCAACACTGCGCGGAGATACCACTGGAGGTCAGGAGCACTTCATGAATACGTTCCCAAGATAGGACTCATTTCTACACCCCACTGGTTTTCTTTGGCCTCATGAAATCTGCAAGGGCTAAAAGCACCAGAGCAGCCCAAGGATGCAATCCCGTTCATCACCTCCTGGGCTGGAATCACACGGGCCCAGCGCTGAGAAGTCTCAGCACCAGTCTCCCGCACCAGTGCAGACTCTGCCCAGCATCTCCTTCCCGAAGAAATTAAATTTAGATTTCTCCTTCCATTGTAGCCCTACCACCACCAAAATGTTAAGATCAATTTGATGCCAAATGCCAGGATGCTCAGGGTTGTATTTTGCACCCAATTTACACCACCACCCCCAAAGATATAACTGGAACCATATGAAGCACATATGAAGTACTCAGCTGGGACTCCATGTATACTCAGTTCTCTTCATGTCTGGGGGGAAAAAAAAAAAGTCTGATTTGTTCGGATTTGAACTTTTCATCCATGGCAATGGGGGGCAAAGTGAAGGATCTCCTCTCACAAGCCACCTGAGCAGATCTTTCTCTACGATGCAAATGGTTTCATTCCTGAGTTCAACTTCAAAAGAGACAAATGCAGTCCTCAGCCTTCACCACCCTACTGCCAGAAGCAAAGAGAACATTTAGCAGAGAGCTCTCTGCTGCAGGAATAAAGAGCAAACCAGCAGCACAAAGCTGGGAAAGATGGAGAAAAGCAGAAAGAGGCTAATTTGCCTTATACTAAAGAAACAGAAGGAAACATGAGGCTGAAGGGTTTGGGCTAGTATAGCAAGAAAACGTCCAGAAGGTAGACTGCACTGTCCAGCAGAGAAACCTTTGCAACCCTAAGCGCTCATTTGGGAGCAGCCTGGTACCTCCACCAACAATGACCCCAGATCAGCAAGAAAAAAATAAAATCAAAAACTAGAGAGCATTCCCAAAGAGACATGAGATCCCTCACGACCATTTCAATGACATGAGCACAACTTGAATTTCTCTTTTTTCCCAGGAGGGATGACACGACACTTTGTCCAGCTTAGTGCATACAGTTCCCCTCTCCGCAGCAAGACTTCTTCTAGCTGACTGACGTGCAGTTCAGCTCTGCAGGATCCTGCCTACCTGCTGCCGCGACTCTCTCTGGCCCATCGGCAATACTGGGCTCACTGGAGCACTGCCTGTGGTTAAAACTGGGCTGCAGGAGGAGGCATTTGTCAGTACTGTCTGACTCCTCAATCACCATTCCTGTGTGCATCATGGATGCCATTGCCAGGAGCTGAATATCTGAGTGAGCATTGGCGACAGTGTGGCGACGGATGCTCCCACATTTCTCCAGGTAAGCCTCCCCCTCCTGCTCTGTCAGCGGAGTCAGGGCTGTCTCGCTGGGTTGCTGGCTCATCACCACGTGAGATGAATAATTCAGTACACCAATCTTGGGGCGCGATCTGGAGTACCGTCTCTCTGGAAGAGAAAAGGGAAGGAGGAATGGTCAATAGGGCACAGACAAAGCATCGTCTGAACTGTTCAGCTGGCCTCGGGGAACTGCAGCAGAGTGTCCCATCTCGTTACCACCAGGGAAGAGTCATTATTTCATCCAGCTGGGGGTTTGGAAAGGAAGTCTGCCTCTTCCTCGGTAAGGAGACATCTCCCATCCTGCTGTAAGGCAACAGTGCTGCTGCGTGGGAGAGAAGAGAGCCAAAAAGCGATGAGTGCAGCAAAGGGACTTTCTTCAGCACCCTGATGGTCCCTCTTCTCTTAACCTGGGGGGGAGTACCAATAGGAGCTCCCATGTGGGGGTTCACTAAAATCAGTGACACTACAGTGGCACAAGTCCCCAGAGAAACATTCAGTGAAGACCTGAGTTGCCGTCTCTTTCTCTGGAAGATTTCTCTCAGGAGAGTCCGTTAGCTGGTGTCAACATGAAATTCCTGATGCTTACATTGTGCCGCCTCTCCGGCTGCCTAGGGAAAGGTGGTTCTGCTAGTATTACCCCAAGGTATTTTTTAAAGATTATGGAAGAAAAATAACATTTCATCCACCTTCAAACATGTCTGGTTTTGGGGCTAGACACTGCAAACACCTAACAGTGCACAGCGACAGCCCCTGTGGCCTGGGGGGAAATCACAGAAGAGGAAGGCGGTACCTGCGGAGCATGGGTGAAGGTGATGACACAGAACTGACAGGTGAGGGGTCTGTGATCTGCTCAGAAAAAATACTAAGGGGGAAAAATGCCTGGTTCAAAACTCAAACTCAAGGCACAGTCCCCAGCCCCATATCATGAAGCACTATTTCAGTTCTGACACTGAAAGCTTTAAGAAAAGCAGGGCTCTGAGTTTGTGCCTTGTCTCACTGTAATTCACTGCTCTAGCACATCCAATCAGACAGTGTTACTCTTCACTTGCTGTCTTCCACCACCATGCAGCATTATCACAGAATCATGGAATGGTTTGGGCTGGAAAGGACCTTAAAGATCGTCTAGTTCCAGTCCCCCTGCCATGGGCAGGGACACCTCCCACTAGCCCAGGTTGCCCAAAGCCCCATCCAGCCTGGCCTTGAACCCCTCCAGTGATGGGGCATCCACAGCTTCTCTGGGCAACCTGGGCCAGTGTCTCACCATCCTCATGGTAAAGAATTTCTTCTTAATATCTAATCTCAATCTCCCCTCTTTCATCTTAAAACCGTTACCCCTTGTCCTATTGCTGTACTCCCTGATCAAGAGTCCCTCCCCATCTCTCCTGTAGCCCCCTTTAGGTACTGGAAGGTGCTCTAAGGTCTTCCCAGAGCCTTCTCTTCTCCAGGCTGAACAACTCCAACTCTCTCAGCCTGTCCTCGTAGGGGAGGTGCTCCAGCCCTCTGACCATCTTTGTGGCCTCCTCTGGACTCACTCACTGGCTCCTCTATCACTTGGAGAAGGAAATTATCATCAACGCATTCCAGGAACCTCCTGGCTTGCCTATGCCCTGCTGTGTTGTCCCTCCAACAGACATTGGGGTGGTTGAAGTCCCCCATGAGGACAAGGGCTTGCAAACATGAGGCTGTTCCTATCTGTCTGTAGAGGGCCTCATCGGCTCAGTCTTCCTGGCCAGGTGGCCTGTAGCAGACCCCCACTATAATGTCCCCTGTCCCTGCCTTCCATTTAATCCTGACTCAAACTCTCGGTTGGCTCCTCATCCATCCCCAGGTGGAGCTCCATGCACTCCAGCTGGCCACTGACATAGAGGGCAACACCCCCTCCTCGTCTCCCCTGCCTGTCCTTCCTGAAGAGCCTGTACCCTCCGTGCCAACACTCCAGTCACAGGAGACTAGCCTGGTCATTTCACAGATCTGCACTTTCCCCTCCCAAAGTTCAACTCAGCCCATACTTTGAACAGGTATTTTCAGGATGCTCCTGTTAAGCAGATCTTGTTTTATTCACCATTATTAATCAGGTCAACTCTTTCCAGGAGAAGGCAGGCTAAGCACCTCTTTGACCATAGCACGTAGACGTGTTTCTATGTTGGTGCACCATCCAGAGGAAGACTTCTGTGCACGGGGATTTTAAAAGCTTTTCCAAATTTCTAAAGATTCATTTTATGGGAGAGAAAGGGCATAAAGGTCAAATACCTCAAATTTCACTTACTAATAATACTCTTCAACAGTGATAAAGCAAAATTACGGTGCTGTGATGCTATCCCAATTGGCATTTTAGGAAGATATTAATCTTAAGGACAGTGAAAAATGTACATCTGAACCTGAAACACATTTTTGGGTGTCATTTTAAACTGTTACTGTAGTCTGTGTATAGCTTGAAATCTCTATTGCAGTTGGAAACAGTATTTTACAAGTAGAGATATCACATACTTGTTTTAAAGAGTATTTTAAAGGAAAGAAGTTGGATTTACACAGAAACAACCTGTAGCGTACGCCCTGACATCTTTCAGATAGAACTGCATGTTTTGCAAAGATTACATTTACACATTAGCTTAATGGAAAATAAAGCAACCCCAGCTCCTAATAAAGTAAAATGTGCGCACACGTGCATGTGTATATGTGTGTATGTCTATACATACATACACACACAAATTCTAGGTCATTTGATTTGAATTTGAACAATTCATTTACTGTTTTAGCATTAAGGTTTGTTGTTTCCTCCATCACTGAACATTCCTTCTTCAGCAAGAAAAGAAGAAAGGTACTCTTCCCCGTATTTTAAAAAAAAGAAAACAGAAACATCAAAAAAGCTTTTTCAGAATGACTTCCAGACCTGAATGTACCCAAACAACCTGAACTCCACTCTGCCTAAAAAAAAAAAAAAAAAAAAAAAAAAAAAAAAAAAAAAA
>WKFP01014557.1:899642-949231 GCA_011057875.1 Pterocles orientalis | reverse complement strand
CGAGATTATTTGCAGAAAAGTGCTGCTCCGCTGTCAATGTTGTGTAATGCAAACACAAGTTCTTTCCTTCCTCCCACTCTGCACAGGGTGGAGCAGGGACAAAGGGCCACCTTGGAAATGCACACAAATAAATGACAGCTAAAATCAAAGTAAACACAATGATTTTAAGGCACATAAACTTTACAAGGCCAGTTTATGTTATTTATATTTTTTTTTAATGACACTAGTGCCTTGTTCATCACAGACATCCAGGAGGGCTAGAAACTTCAGTATGGATCAGGTAGCTACCTTTCTAACTATCCCGGCAGCATGCAGATGTTCATAAACAGCAAAACAATCCAATTTGTCAAAGTTCAGCTTTTACAGGGGAGTGTGGTCTAGATTTAGCCTCAGGATCAGGCCTGCAGATCAGTGCTGAACTGCATCACCACATTCACTTGCACAGGAGATAATTAAATTGCCCAACAACCACAAGAACAAAAACCCTCAACCATAGTTTGCCCAAAGTGATGCCAAGGAGTTTGTTAGAGGCACAGGTCATCTGAGTCCTGAGAAGTCCTTCTGCAAGACCATCCTTTCCCCTGTGCTTCTTGTCTAGGACAAGACAGGTTGTGTTGTCTCCAGTTTGCTACAATTTGCATCAAAGCAAAAGCTTATAAAAACAGAAGGAGACTGGAGCTTTCTTCAGTTATTCTATTTAAATCTTCTTGACTGTCAAATCGTTATCACTACGCCCATTTCTTAGCTAGTCAATCTCTTCTGGGTAGCCACGCATGTAAGCAGAACTCCTGGATCATGCATGGCGAAGTTTTCCACTATAAGTAAAGTGCCGGCTCTCTGACCTAGACCCATTTATCCACAGTTTAAACACAGATTTTTATTTTCTTTTTAAACAGAATCCTCAGATGGGAGGACGACTCCATTAAAAAACAAAAAACAAAACACAAAATAAAACAAAACCAACCCTGTAATCCCTCAGAATGAGCATCCAACAGTTTTGCTGTTTGTGAAGTCTGGTGGATGCAGCCATGAGCATGGGGACACAGGCAGCCAAAGCAGGCTAGCAAGCAGGGACAGAGAGCAAGCAGCAAAGGACCAGGTACAGTCTCTCGCCAGGGTGAGAGAGGTATGTCAGGGATGGACCAGGGAGTTTTAAAATCCAGCCCATCTCCAGAGAGAAGGGAGACTTTGCACGTGTGTGTGTGTGTGTGTGTGTGTGTGTGTGTGTTCAGTGGTGGGGCAGTACTACTTCACTTGGCCATGAAGCCCGTCACAAAAATCTACATTCAGAAACATATCAGTCGGGACCTTCTCAAGGGTGTTTTAGCGTTTGTTTTCTGCCTCTCATGGAGTCATGCAGCATCTCCTTTTCTACCACAGATGTGTCTAATGCCTCACATTAACCAACCTGTGTACCCCAACCAGAGCTGTTGTACCATGCACATGTCTTACCAAGCAAGCAGGTGCTACTGGAGAAGCTGTGATCCTCACACAAACCCAAGTAAGGCGACACCACCTGCTTGACCAGTTCTTCCAGCTGTAGGTAGCCTTCACTGGGGCCAGTAGGCTCATGGACACTCTGAAATTCAAACATTAAAAAGTCAACATTACCCTTACATAGTTTCGAGTAAGGTTTTTTGTGTAAAGCCTGGGGTCTGCCAAATATCTCTGCACTGGAATATCCCAACCGTATCAGTAGATAATTTGGAAGAGCACAGCTGACAAGCCCAAACAGAGGTTCTGGGTACCATTCAGGTCAACCTCCTTGTTCATGCCATAGCCTACGGAGGTTGAGCAGCTAGCTGTCTTTTTTTCTGACCAAGGGATAGGAAGGTACAATCACACTGAGGATTTGCACAGTGTAACTACAGCAACATCATTATACCAGGGCAGTTCTACCACAAAACATCTCTTTGTAGAAAAGCTTTAACACACCTTGCACAAAGCACAGCTACGTTCCTAGGCAGGACTGCAGGAAAAACATCCTCTGTAGTCCAGCTTACAGCTGTGAAGACGGTAGATAACACTAAGCAACTTAACAGTCATTTCAGCAACCATTCACAGGCTTAAGTTCCTGCAAATAAGCTTTCCTTCTCAAATACGTCACTTTGAGACCCTCTTTGCCCTCAAGATTCTTTTATTAAAATATTTCAGGAAAATGGAGCTAGCACTTTCGTATCTCCTTCGGATAGAGTCCGGGTCACTGGGAACATCAGAACAGCAAGAACTCATACACCAGCTTAGCCACTTCAGAATTTTGATTGTACTCCAGAATGTTTAATTCACCACCATAAGGCATATCAGAGAAGAAAAGTGAGAGTTTTTTGCAGGAATGTCAGGCTGGGCCATATAAAAAGATAAAACAGCTGGTATACTTGGCTGTATTTGACATGCCTGGAAAATATTCTCTTGAAGTCTAAAGAGGATAGTCCTCACAGAAGGTCTGGGTCTCTTGGGAGAGGCCTTTGGATGATGTATAGCGTTTTGCTTCCTGCCATAAGGTCTTCCTCCTCTCACGGGCACTGCTCAGCATCCCAGTCAGCCTGTGTCGGGCGGGCAGCAGACACCCCTTGTTCAAAGCCCACAGTCCACGTTGATGGAGACTCACCCTGTCATTGCAAAACTGAGAAACCAGGAGAACTAGGGCACAAGGAGGCATCAAGATACGCTGGGAGATGAAAATTTATGTGAAAAAAAAGAGTCTCAGAGTGTTCCTAGCTGGGGAGGAGAAGTACCAAGAAAAATACAAACACCAAAGAGCAGAAGCCAGCCCTTTCACAGCAGCATCCTTCCCTGTTCCCAGGAAAGCTGAGGACATTCAAATTCAGCCCTCACTTCTACATTTACCACTCCCAAAGAAGCAAACATCACTTCCCCTTCATCACACCCTTTACCCTCCCCACTCTCTTTTCCAGGATTTGTATTAGTTCAAGGAGGTTGAGGTATTCAAGAAGAGTTGGATGAAGAAGAGCAGAGGCTCCCTACCTGCAGAATTAGCAGCATCTGGACAATGGAAGCTGGGAGCTTTGTCTGCACCAGAGGAAGAATTTCTTCCAATTTAACTTTTAGCAAGACCAAGTCTCTGAAGCCAAGAAGAGCAATCTGACGGATTGTCAACTCCTGACCCTAAAAAGAACAAAAGGCAAAATCCAAGAGTTGGTAAAGAGTCATGTGAGCATCACACCAACACATGTACGCACACAGAAAGGATCTATCCTGGCCATTGCTGCTGTGGCAAAGCACCCACCAGCTGCTCAGGATGAGGATTCATGGTACTCTTTGGTCACTTCCCTGTCGGTCTCTGTCCCACACAAATTCTGAAATGAGTCACACCTAATTTGAGGTGCCACTAGGTTTGGAGTGAAGCCAAAAAATGGGCCTGCATTTCACCAGAAGACTAGGTATACACAAAACCCAACGGCCATCCAACTTGGTCACAAACATCCAAAGCCCAGGGTGGATGCAGCTCATGCTTTTGCCACTCAGGGCTGAGAAACCAGAGACGGTTTGGTAGGGAAAAAGGTTGGTACAGAGTATTCCTTAACTAAGCCTACCTCTGGTCTGTGTTGGATCCTGTTTTTGCTCAAGTCTGCACTTTGGACCTTGCTGATATGACAAAGAAGCCACAATCCAGTCCATTACAGTTTTTAGGATTTAAGCTAGTGACACTGCTTGGACCAAACATCATTTTAAAAAGCAACAGCTTTGATTTCCACCGCGAGGCATTCTGTATCTTCCCAATGCCTTTTATATGCCAACAACACAAGTGAGCCGGCTTAACAGATGAAGATGTTGTAATATTTTTCATTGTATCTAAACACAGTGGGATTCCATTTAGCATTCTGGTGTTGCTGCCTTTCCCTCTGCTATGCTTGATGTCCTCATGACTTGCTCTTGCCCCACTGCAGCTTAACAGCAGAAATTTTCATCCCAGCCCTGCCTAGCACTTTCCAGCCTTTCCAGTTTCCCTTCTTCTTCCCAGCGTTTAATCTCTGCCCCACGGCCTATTTGGGAACCACTTTACGGTCTCCATAACACACTCAACATGGCAAATATTTAGCTGGAAGGAATTAACAGCAGTTAATCATTAATATATAATGGGTTTAATGTCATAATTAACGGCATCATCAATATGTAAATACGAATTAAAGGCAATAGTCTGGAGGGCAGCTTGGCCATAATAAAAGCACTTTGCTGTTTTAAACCATCCCTGTGTGTTTAGAAACACGGAGGTGTAGAAAAGTCTGGTACATAACTCTGAACTACATTTCAGCAGCCGTACAGTTTTTATTTATATCATGCTGTTTAGTCCCATTAACTTCATACCCCATTTCAAAATGCAAACATCGTGCTGTGCCAACCAAAACAAGATTTGCTATTCTTTTTCCACACCAAGCAGTTACATCGGCAGCTGCAACTATACAAAAAACCAGTGACCTGTTTGCGTAGTTTCCCTCTGTACAGCAATTTAACCAACTTGGCTGTTTAAAGGTCATATTTCTGCAACAGCTACGAGCGCTGGGTTTAAACTTAGCTGGGATAGGAAGTTATTTCTAGTTACTACCTTGGGTAACATACACTTACACATTTGGCTGACTTACTTTCATTCTGAATGGGATCACTGAAGAGGACAACGAAACAATCCCGTTGACATTTGCAACAAAGGATGGGGAACCAACAACAAATTCCCTTTCCCATCTACCAGAGTCGAGCATGCAGAACTGTGACTTGGTAAAAGAGATTTGGTAGATGAGCTCTCTCCACGTGTGGTGAGACACTGCATGAGTGGGTACATACAGTTCCCAGTTTGTAGGAAGAGCCCAATCCTGCTCTTGGGGCACTGGCCTGGGATAAGAGCAATTTCTTATTATTATTTGCACCAGCAACTCTCTCTGCTGTAGCCTAGGGCACCTAGGGCAAGAGTCAAATTCTTGGCTATATTTAGGCAGTTTAAACCCATACAATTGTGTAGGACTTAGGTGCCTACAAAACTTTAAATACGCTGTGTTACCTTTCAGTTCCTCATCCGTAAAACGGCAACACTTCCCTAACTTCAGAGCTTCTATGAAATATTTTCGAGTGACTCAGATATTGTGACAAGACGAATAGAGTAAGAAAGGTATTCTTTCAAAGAATCTCATCATCCTGTAGACATGCTTTCACTGCTACCCCCAAGTTACTTTTGTTCAGTTTCTCGTTAGAGATATTTAATAGCAGGGGAGTAGTTTTTTTCCGCTAAGTGGCAGATTTATTAGCATCAGTGGGTATAACGCCCAGTTAGCTCAGCTGTTTCCCCAGTGCACAGATAGCTTCTGTGCACACAAACCCCCGCTTCGATAGAGTAGGTGATTCCCTGACCTAAGTTGCAAAAGGAGAGAAAGGGAGGATATTATAATTGCACAGTTTTACCTGCCAAACACCTACCTTTAAGCATCTGCAGCAAGGAAAGAATAAAAATAAACACAGTAGAAAGGTTAGTGTCTGTCTTTACAGAAGTAATTTCTCTTTTAGGAAATGCCAGCTTTAATAGGATTAATGGGAAAGGGCAACCTTTGAGCTTTACCTGCTGCCTTTCAAACAATACAAGGGAAAAATCATTTTTTAAGGCTCTGGAAAGCATTTACTTGTTCCCTTATTAAAGCACTAAAAATAAAAAAACACCAAAACACAACAGAAGATTTTCCAAAGGCACAACTGGGACATAAGCCCTCCAAAAGTAGTTAGGGTGAGTTGAACACATTTGCTCCTGATCTAGTCTTCAGGTTTGTCCCTCTGACGACAAGTTCTCAGTGTTGTCATCTGTATCAACAGAGTCACAGGTATTAAAAACCAGAAGATCTGTAAGTGCAAGTGGCCCAGAGCTTCATTTTAAACAAGGTATAGTGGAGGAGTAGTTCTAGTGTTCAAGCTTAGCTAAGCACAGACAGAGGGTAGACAAATGGGAATAAATTCAGCCCAAAACACTGCGCTTGTCCAGTAATTTTAGCAGTCCTTCTTACACAGTTAATGTTGACTTGGGCAAACTCTACTTCCTCCCAGATTCACTTTAAAGGTTTTGAGAACTTGTTTAGCCACTGGCCAAACAGTGCTGCTGGAAGAGAAATTTCCATGTGCTGTTAGCAGAAAGTGCAGTTACATTGTCTCACCTGAATGAAGACTGAATTATAATGAAGATTACCTGGACCGGGTAGAATATTGCTTGGAGTGTAGGAAGAGTCTCTGTAAAATAGTGATCCCAGATTTCAGACAAGACATCAATGCGATCCTCACCTACAAAAACAGAGATAGGGAGCAAGAGCTTTTACGACAGGGACACTAAAATCAAGTTGCATTTTCCCAGTATTCTCCAGTTCCCCAAATAAGAGCTACAAACCCACCCTTCACATTCACAGTTTTTGTTCCCAAACTGGCCATCACTCAGATAAGCTTCGCCTTATCTGACAGACACACAAGGCTGTGACCATACATAGCTCTGGAAATTACTGCAAGGAAGGCAGCTCTGGGCAAAACACGAGACCAATTCCAAGAGTGAAACCCCGTTTCAACTTAGACTTTAACTCTACGGCAAAGGATTGTATAATCTCACGGCTCGCAGTTAGCATGGGAGCGTGTCTGCACATTAGCACCTGAAGCTGAAAATCAGCAGGTCACAGCCAACATCAACTGTAGTGCAGCAACTGAGCCAGAGGGACCATTGACAAGACCAGAGTCCCCTTTGGCATCCCCCACTCCCAAGCATGGACACAGCAGTCAGGACCCTGACAAGCCAAAAAGCCACCATGCTCCTCTCAAATGTGGCATTTGGGAAAGTTCCCAAATGAAATCCACCCCTCATATGACTCCAGCTCAAACAAACAACCCCAAGTACAAGTAGGTATTTAAAATGAAGGTAGACTAAGTTACACAACTCACGATTCTCATAACAGGAATACTTCTGTGGTCAAAA
Source organism: Pterocles orientalis (assembly GCA_011057875.1). Lineage (NCBI taxonomy): Eukaryota > Metazoa > Chordata > Aves > Pterocliformes > Pteroclidae > Pterocles > Pterocles orientalis. The sequence continues at coordinate 942,285 of WKFP01014557.1, read as the reverse complement.
GCCTATTATTAATAACAAATGCTTTACTGAACATAATCGTTAGAATAAACTTTTTAAATTATGCTCATAGGCTTGACTTACAGACCTGTGTGTTCCTCAGCATTTGGGCTGAAAGCCTCGAAGTTTTTTAGATTTTTCCCATCCCAAAGGCTTGCAGTGGTTTTTTCAGGCTTTAGATAGATTCCCCAGAAATTTCAGGTGCAAATACAGACCCAGGTTTAATAAGACAAGTTTCTGAGAAAAGGAATTTTCCAGGATACTTTCCACAGAGCCTCAGCTGGGGCTCACAAGACTCAAGGAGCAGTAACGGAAGACAGCTGCTCAAGACAGCTTTGAAGGCTCAGCCTCAAGGTGACTAAAGACCCTACATGAGGAACTGGAACACACGTAAAATTGCAGCTCCAAGGAGCCTTATCACTGTGTACTGCAGTGCTTTCCCCATCTGGAGACTTCCACACAGGCTTTCACTGTGCTTGTCCGTGGCTTGTGCTGCTTAGGACATGGCCAGAGAGCAGAGATCCAGCAGGACCAGATTGCGCAGGAGTTTCCTTTCAAGCAGAGACACTGACAACCGCAGGAAGGTTCAGAGGGAGGCTTCACCACGTCAGCTACAACGCCAGCTTCAAAACTGGAACTGCAGGTGGATGAGCACCAACCCAACACCCCCACAACCCCTGCCCATTACCAGAAACTGCCAACTGTCAGTGAAAAGACAACAGGAAACAGACTCATTGAATGTTTAGATCTTCCCCTCCTCTGGCTCCTCCCCATGACTTTGGTGTGTGGAGCCAGAAGGAAATGTCACAGATCACTTCTCCTTCTGAAGGGGAGGGGGGAATGGTTTGTTTCTTCAAGAAATCATAAATCCATTGAAAGAGATACTGACAGACTGCATAAAGAAAAATCCCATTAAAATAAGAGGCTGTGGTTTGAAAAACAGACACAGTAAAACGTTACCATGCCCTGCGGCAGGAATGTTATTCCGTATCTGAGTACTGTGACAGCAGAAATTTTCCAGGAAAACAGAGAAAACTGAGAACCATGTACAAGAAGTTCTTACTGCAGTGACCACAAGACCTGCAACAAGCCTACAGATTATGAAAGAAAGGTGCCCATGAGTAATCGCATGGAGAGATGCCAGCCCTCATGGGCAAAGTGGCTCCAGTGTTGCTTCAAACCAGGGACAAAAAAATGAGGCATAGGAAGAGGGTTTTGCTGTCTGCCTGGGAAACTCCATCTTACCCAGACTCCTCAAGCAGCTGCAAAGTACTCCCAAGCAGCTCTCAGCTTACTGCAGATTGGAACTCAATGTTCATAATGATAAAACAGATATTGGAATAGTTTTATACAAATACAGAAAAGAAAACCCATGATAAGCTGTGCAGCACTCATTCTGAACAGCTGGCAGAGGCAGGGCAGGGAAAAAGCGTTTGCAGCCTTCCAGGACTTAAAGGGGGCCTGAGAGTCTGCCTTTCATCCTCCCTTACAGGGCCAGTACCAAAACAGCATAGAATCACAGGATGGTTTGGGTTGGAAGGGACCTTAAAGATCACTGAGTTCCAACCCCCTGCCCTGGGCAGGGACACCTCCCACTAGCCCAGGTTGCTCAAAGCCTCACCCAGCCTGGCCTTGAACCCCTCCAGGGATGGGGCATACACAGCTTCTCTGGGGAACCTGGGCCACTGCCTCACCACCTGCACAGGAAAACATTTCTTCCTAATGTCTCATCTCAACCTCCCCTCTTTCAGCTTGAAACTGCTACCCCTCATCCTACGACTGCACTCTCTGATAAAGAAGCTTCTTCATCTCTCCTGTAGCCCCCTTTCAGCACTGGAAGCTGCTGGAAGGTCTCCCCAGAGCCTTCTCTTCTCCAGGCTGAACAACCCCAACTCTCTCAGGCTTTCCTCATAGGGGAGGTGTTCCAGCCTCTGACCATCTTTGTGGCTTCCTCTGGCCCCGCTCCAACAGGTCCATGTCCTTCCTGTGCTGAGGACTCCAGAGCTGGATGCAGCACTGCATGGGGGAGTCTCACAAGAGCAGAGCAGAGGGGGAGGATCTCCTCTTCAACGTGCTGGTCATGCTGCTGGTGATGCAGCCCAGGATATGGTTGGTTTCTGGGCTGCAAGCACACATTACTGGCTCATGTTGAGCTTCTCATCCACCAACACCCTCAAGTCCTTCTCCTCAGAGCTGCTCTCAATCCATTCTCCGCCCAGCCTGTATCTGTGCTTGGGATTGCCCTGACCCACATGCAGGACCTTGCACTTGGCCTTGTTAAATTTCATGAAGTTTGCACAGGCCCACCTCTCCAGCCTGTCCAGGTCCCTCTGGATGGCATCCCTTCCCTCCAGCGTGTCAACCGCAACACACAGCTTGGTGTCATCAGCAAACTTGCTGAGGGTGCACTCCATCCCACTGCCCATGTCTCCAACAAAGATGTTAAACAACACTGGTCCCAGTACCGACCCCTGAGGAACGCCACTTGTCACTCGTCTCCACTTGGACATTGAGCCATTGACCACAACTCTCTGAGTGCCACCATCCAGCCAACTCCTCCTGCATGCACCAAGCAGGATGCTGGCAACTGCACAGCTCCTTCAGGGTCTGAGTCCTGCAGCCTGCTGCCTGGGTGGCGACACCACTTGGTGAAGAAAAGTGCAGAGGAATCCAGCACTAAGAGTGACGTGAGATTATAAGTGTCTACTGGTATTTAGTGACCCAGATACTACAGGCTGCTAATTAGCAAAGGATCTTCCCTACAGGCTACAAAATTAGGTCAAATCAAACAGCAGCCTAGTTTTGAATAAAGACATGTGCTCTAGACAGCTTGCTCTGCTTGAGCAAACTGTTAATAGGGGAGATTTAGGCTGGATATTAGGCGGAAATTTTTCACTGTGCAGGTGGTGAGGCACCGGCCCGAGTTGCCCAGAGAAGCTGTGGATGCCCCATCCCTGGAGGGGTTCAAGGCCAGGCTGGATGGGGCCCTGGGCAGCCTGCTCTAGTGGTTGGCAACCCTGCCCACAGCAGGGGGGTTGGAACTAGATGATCTTTAAGGTCCTTTTCAACCCAGGCCAGTCTAGGATTCTGTGATTCTATGTGACTAATTCCCCACACATCCTACACCAAGAGTCGCTGGTCTCCATCCCCAGGCTCTGCAGCAGCAAATGCCTGTACCCCAGTGGTTTGACCAGAACTTCATGTGTGATCAACTTCTTTCCTGAAGGATTTCATTCCCACCCAAGTGACTGTTTTTTCTTTAAATTTTCACAAAGCCTGTTAGTTCAGTTCTCAAAAGCACAACACAGTAACCAAAACCATGCTTACATTGAGCTGCAAATCACACTGAGAAATAAAAGGCAGAAGGCAGCTCTAGGCAGGTTTGCAATAGGATCCATGTCCAGCTCAGAACTGCTTTGAGTTGGAAGTTCAACTTGCCACCCAAGACCCACATTCCTGCTCTCCTGATGAAGGCGTGGCTGGTGGGAGTGTTGCAGCTCTGTAGCTATTCCAAGAGCCCACCACCCCTTAAGCCTCACAAGGGCTGCAGTGCAGCTGGGCTCCCAAGAGGTTGTGTGACACCCTAAGACAGCACCAGAAAGGGCTGTACACTTTCCAGACATGCAAATCATCTTGTCTGACCAAACATCAAAGCACAACTCCCTTCCAAAATAGGTTTCTTACTGTACTTGCCTTCACACAGCTTAACCTTCTCCTCTATAAACAGCAAGCCTTTTGCAAGGAGCTGGTTCTGCCAAGAGAGAAGAGAGACATGCATTTGCCTTTTCTGAGATTTAAACTAAACATGGAAGAATAATTTTTTTTCAGATGTTATCCACTTTGCATGCAGTTATCTAAGATTAGTCATACTATCATACTTTCTCCCAGCACCACCACCAGCCCTGCTCTCACTGTGAGTGAGAGTGTTCATCACCACCCTCTTGTTCAGCCAGCCAGAGCACAGCAGACACAGCAGATAGTTGAAACACTTGCCAGAAGTGGTAAGGAAGGACCTGTCCTGGGTCACAGAGAGGGAGTCAATAAAATGGTTCTTAAGAGTGCAGCCACATAAGCTATACCTCAGCCATGTGATGGAGGTGATCAAAGGGCCAAATGCTACTAAAAGGTCCCACCCTCTTCTTCCTTTGCACTAGCTCAGTGCTTGCCTGACTGCACAGTAAGCTAGTTCATCTCCCTAACCCCTTTCTTCTCTATTCCTACCTATTCTCTTCCTATGAGCTTATTTTTTTTTTGCTATACTGAGCAGCTGGATTACCTCAGTATGCAGTCTCAAGCTGCAGAAGAAGCGGCAGGAGCTAGTCTTTCTAGATAAAAACTATCACAGACCAGACAGATCAAGATATCAACGTGCCTGTTTGCAGTTCAAGACATCTAAATATCTAATAAGCATTCTGTTCCCATTTCCCCAAACATAAAAAAGGTGCAAAAACAACACCTACCTTTTTGTAGCACTAGGATAAGCAGTTATTCTGAAAAGCTTTGAGAACCCCAGAGAAAGGAGAGGCTGTCACCACATAACACGCTATTACTGCATCCTAAAGGTTCAGTCCTACCACAGAGATTGTATCAATAGAGAAGAAAGCCTTCTGTCCCTCTGGAAGGATTCGATATCAGGGTAGCACACAATATTCAGACACACACACCCCCCCACCTCCCCGTTGCATCCTCCCTGCACCAAGAAGCAATACTGAACCAGGGTACTGTTGAAGGGAATAAAATGAAGGAAGCATTGCTCTGTGACATTCCCTGCTTGTACTTGTACTTGTACTTCACTTTCTAGAACAAAAGAAAAACTTGCCACTCAAGAGTCCTGCTTGTTAGCATCAGACATCACTGAAAGATATAGAAAAGGAAGGGCTCTTCCTTAAATAGTATTTGATCAAACAGGCTCCAGAAGTCTTTTGCAAGTAGGTTGAGGCTGAGGGACTGAAGAGACCACCATACATCCTATCAATAAGGAAACAGCTCTGGATGCATTGTCCTGGTGGAGAATTTATATCCAAAAAGCTGTCATGGAAAATACCGGAATTAATAAAGCTGGGGGCTGAATTCAAGAAACTCCTTTTGCTCTGGAATTTCACTTCATGCAGGGTGAGCTCTGAGACCCTTTGGGGCTGGGTGCCACTGCAATACCAGGGAGGACTTTTTCCACTGGCATCTTTGTCAAGATTTTGGCAAAAAGGGCCTGGAAGAAAGAACAAGCCACAGAAGTTCCCAGTCACTTCACGTTCTATGGGTAGTATGGGGAACTTTCAGGAGAAGTGTCATCTCAGGTCAAGACAAGACTGTATGACATCGTCTTCCTCGTGGTGTGAAAGAAGTGTGGTGCTATACAACAGAGAGGAAATGGGTACCTTTCCTTGGCTGTTGTCCCATCTCATGGCTACTTTCTCCACATTAAAACATGAATTTATGTTTTGCTGCAGTGGCTTACTCATCTTAAATGAGCCAGATGTAAGTACTTTTGAGACACTGCTTTAAAAAAGAAAAAAACACCAACTGCACTACCTAATGTGTATCCAGAGTTGAGCCGTGGCATAAGGAGGAATGGCCATCCAACCCACCAGTGGTACACTCTGTTAGTAGCAAAAACAGTTAATTATTGTACCGTGCATACAAGAGAAAAATAAGGAGTGGTCATGTTTGTGATTAAGGTAATTTGCCCCTGCTAGTAGGTGGCTTTTTTTCAGAATTCAAACCCAAAAATATTTAGTATGGTCTTATTCCAAAAATAATGTAGAACTTTGGTTCCTTGTAAATTAGTTACACAACAAAACCAGAGCATTTTAGGAGCAACACATGGGATGAAACTGTATTATTGGAACCTCCCATCCGAGTCACAAGACTTTGACCTTTACTGTCTCCAGCAGAGCGCAAAGGCAATCCTATCCCTGCAGTAAAGTCAAGCCAGAAACAAATTTCAATACCCTACAATTAACCAGTCCTAGGAACCTCAGCCCAGGAAGCAGAGCTGACTTCAAGAGTCCCATTTGTCAGAGGAACAGGCTAAAATTGCTATTCTGCACGCAGGCGACCACGTGGAGACAGGAACCCAAAGCATTTTGGTATGAGACCTTCTGAACCTGCTCTCAAACGGTACAAATGACTCCCATTAACTGCAGCTGACAGGCTGGGGAGGCCAACAGGTAAAAACCAGAGCTCTCCGGCAACACTGCAGACAGCAAAGCAGCTTGTCAGTAAGAAATTTCTCCTGCTGAGGGGCTCCCTCCTCAGTCAGGGTGAGTGTCAGGGTTGAGAGAAAGAGCAAAGCAGCATTCCCAGCAGAGCGCAGGAGGAACGGGGCTGCCAAAGGACGGGTGAGCTGCAAAGAAAACGTGCCTGGGAGACACTTTTCACCCGGACAACAGCAATGAACAAGATGGATAAATATGTTTAGGTGATGAAAACAGATTGTAACATTTCCAAACATTATCAGCTAATAGGAGGTGACTTTTTGCAAAGGTTCTCTAGTAGAAATATAGACTTGGGAAGGAAATACAAAGTTGTTGGCATCTCCATTCAAACTTTAGATTTGTTCAGCAGAAATAAACAAGCACACATCAGGCTCTGAACGACAACAACAAAAAAATAATTTCCAGGATGAAATCAAACAATGTGAAAAAGGAGGGAGGAAGAAATCTGGAATGGAAAAAATCACGAGGGGAAAAAAACTGAAACCCACTTATGCTGTAAATATTTTTCTGCCTGAACAATAAGATAATTTATGGGGTAACTTTGCACTTTTATCAATAAAGCATTTTGAAGGATTAAGTTCTTCAATTCTTTATTTTTCAACCTATAGCTCAAGGTAATACCTCTCATACATTGCAGGGAAAATTTACAGCTGGTCTTCAATACTGTGTCATTTTAAACTACCATATAATTAAAAAGTATATACACACATATATATATGAGGTGTCACGCTTATTTTATTTTGTTTCGCTCCAGAAATATGAATTCCTTCTCTATCTGCACTAGAACATTAGGTTGCAATTAGGTTTCACTTCCTGAGCACTGTGGATACAATTTCTAGCTACTTTGCTTATAAGTTAGCATAGCTTTCTACTTTCAGAGATTTTTTTTTTCTTTTACAGCTATAAAAGCCAACAAAATACGCATCTGTACACCTTATGGGCAGCACAGTTCCATCTATTAAAAATAGCTATATTAATCATTACCTTTTATTAAAGAATTTATAATGCTTTTATGAATGTATTATCAGTAATTCCACGTGCTAAATAGATTGCATCATCTTATTTCAGAAAAACCCCAAATCTTAGCTCCTTAGAGTTACTGCAGATATTTCAGTTATCCTCGCAAATTTTCCCATCTTCTGTGGATGAGAGGCAACACAGAGGCACAGAGCTAAGAGGCAAGGTAAATCCTTTATTTGCAAACAAGACCACGTAAAGACTCACACCAAGTAAGCTTGAAGGGCGCATTTATTTGAAAAAGTTTTGCTGGCAGCTTCCATCTCTTTGCAATGACAGCTGAACTGGGTGCTTGGCGAGTCAGTTATTCCCTCTCCTCCCCTCCCCGTATCAGCTTTCCCTGGGTGCCCAGAGCGACATCCTCGCCCTGCCGTTGGGACACCCCTGGCTGCTGCAGCCTCACGGGGTGCTGCAAACCTGCCCTTCCTCTCGCTACGGTGGAGCACGCATTCCAGAGAAACAAACCTGCGAGTTACCTCCCTACACGTACATGCAGTCGAGAAATTTGGAAAGATGTTTTGCAGAAGATAGAAGGGAGCTTGTGAAATTTCGCAGGTTGAAGCTCCCCTACTTTTCTCAGTGCAGAAAACCACAACAGCTGTTTCAGGTATACCACGAAGAAGTGCAGCTAAGAGAAAGCCTTTAAGTAAGTTTCCCAACGCCTTGAGTTTTGGAAGATAGAATACAAAACTCCTGAAAAGTCACTTTTCATTTCGCTCAGCAAAGACCCTCCCACAATGTACGTGTCCTCACTCCTCTTGCAACGTAAGGTGCACTGAAATCATTGGGAACTAAAAAAAAAAAAATAAATCCGAACGCAGTTACATGGCATGTTGCAAAATGTAGACACTTTCCAGGAGATTCCTTCTTTTTCCCAGCACAGATATTTTCCCCTTCACCTCTCCTTTTAGAGCAATTGAGGCGAGTCTCCCCAGCCACACCCAGAGGAGCAATCCCAGTTCCTCCAGCACAGTGGCTGGAGGTGGAAGCTGTCCCAGGTACAACAGCTGGGGCTTCTCTCTCAAACCAGCACCTTCCCCCTCCCTCCGCCTTGTCATGAGCTGTGCATCCCCAGCAGGGGCCATGGTGGCCCTTCCTGGGTGGGCACAATGGCACCCATCAGAGCTGGCATCCCCAGCAGGGGCCATGGTGGCCCTTCCTGGGTGGGCACAATGGCACCCATCAGACTCTGGCAGAGGCAAAGCAGACGTTGCCTGTTGGGAGCGCTCTGCCAGCAGTCTGGTTGTGGTGCCGGCCTCGGGGCAGAACCAATAGGAAGAATTTTGGGGCGATAGCCCTGCCACCAGCACGGCTTGCTCTGCTGCAGGTTGTGCATTCGAGCAGATGGGTGGCGAAAAGTAGAGAAGTCGTTTTGGCAGCAGCTCCACAGAAAACATCAAGGAGGCTCAAGCCATCACAGGCGACTTCACATCTCAGCTGAAAGCCATGTCTCTGCAGTGTAGCAAGGCACAAAGGATTCTCCTGATAATAAAAATATTACAATTTCCCAAAAAGCCACTGTTCTTGGGGGAGTGGAGGGGAATTTACATGAACAGTCATTTAATTACAGACTAATTTTTGGTTTCCATTTATGTCTCCAAGCCACTATGCCTTTAAAAAGCCACATTAAAATTAACAAATTAATACTAGTTCGTCAAACAAAAACATAAGCTTGCAACAGGAGTAAACTGATCCAGAGCAAACTCAAAGCAATTGACCCCACTTTGCTGGGTGAAAAAATCAGTTTTTCTTGTACACATTACAGTATTTCTTAAATGTAGCCCCTCTTCTAGCCAACTGAAGCTTTGCATTCTAGTGTTAAACCACACTTTTACAGGCTCTACAAGCACACAACCAGGGTTTCTTGGATAACCTGATGTTTGAGGGGGAAAAAAAAAAGTCAATTAAGCCTACCTGACAAGTATTTCCCACAAATGTATTGCCAGGTGCACACAAACACCTAACCAGTTCTTAGCAGTGTTTTACAAGAGGCGAATCTGTGTGAGCTGCAGTATTGCATACCCAGAGCATCCCCCCCCCCCCCCATCTTTTTTTTTCCCTGTACAAAGAGGGGAAATCGTGACAGAAGCAGAGAGAACATTTCAATCCTACAGAGAGAACAAATTGCAAGATAAATACGAACATCCTAAAATGACTCTTCTAGTGAAAGCTTTGTTCAAAAAAAAAAAAAAAAATCCCACTTCAAGAGAGAGAGGGAGGCAGGGAGAGTAAAAAGAAGAGCAGCCCAGGCAGACTGAGTAGGCAGTGCTGCTATGATCTAGACCCCAATGCGCTGGCGAGGCAGCAGCTTTGGGAAAATCCCGCAGGCGGGCCCATGGCCCTGCACTCGTGGGTCACGGCTCCAGATCACTGGCCCACACTCCACTGTGAGCAGTACCAGCCAGGCATCATTTCAAGGGAATCACGCACGTCTACAGAGCCACTGTGCACAGGGCCTGAAAGTGGGTGTCCCCTGCTGCTGCCACCCGGGTCCTCTGCTCAGCTCGCAGTGATGGGGCTGAGCTGGCGGGTGACTCTGTCCATGATAACAAAGCTGGGCAGTTGCTATGGAGTCTCTGGAGCTGTTCCAGGAAAGCTCACTCCTAGAAAGTGCCGGACGAAGCAGAAGTAATTATCAGACCTGCATGAACAGGGGTTCTCAGCCAGGGAGGAGAGAAATCATACAATAGAATCACAGAATGGTTTGGGTTGGAAAGGACCTTAAAGATCATCTAGATCCTCCCCCCCTGCCATGGGCAGGGACACCTCCCACTAGCCCAGGTTGCTCAAAGCCTCATCCAGCCTGGCCTTGAACACCTCCAGGGATGGGGCATCCACAGCTTCTCTGGGCAACCTGGGCCACTGCCTCACCAATACAATAATCAAAGCAATAATAAAGACCAGCTTGACCCAAAAGAGTATTGCAGACATATGGCTGAGCTCTGCAAATCACCCAAATGGGAATTCTCTCCCCTCATGCAGCGGCCGAGCTGCTGCAGTCCATGGCAGCGGGCACAAGATGGCACTTGGCCGAAGAAGACCTAGCACTGCCTTTTTATCCAGCAATAACCATCACACCAATAACCTACACCGCTATTTCCTTGCCTTGCAAACAGGTAGAATTCAAAAACTGGCACCAAGGAAAAATATCACACGTACCAGGTTTTTCTCTTTGACTAAGAAAGAGAGAGGGACACCCGGCATTTCCAGCTGTTAGCATGGCTTTACAAAGCAGCCTCTCAAAGGACGTCAAGCATCACAAGAGATGCTGGATAGGCTGCAGTCCCAGGAAGATATGCAGCAGGGATCTAAGCAAAAGCTTTACGGTGCCACAGTAGAGGTAGGAGTGCGTGTTTCCCTCTACCACTGCAGCCACCTTGCACAGCTGGCAAACCTACCAGGAAAGGGCCTCTGAGCACAGGAAGGTTCACCAGTCATACTTCTGACCACTCTCCAAGGAGAGGACAAAATCAGTTTTGGCTTGGACCTGGGCTTGCCTTGTTGCCGCTTGCGTTCACAGCTATCCATTATCAGCTTGCTATTTTGACTTTACCCAACACACCAGCAACATGAGTGCTAGCATGTTGCGGTTTCTATGTTTTTGTATACAAACAGGAAAGCCAGGCCTAAGTCTGAGTCAGGACTTGTGCCTTCCGCACCTCTCCACAACAGTGTGCTGGAAATTATGTAACAGCTTCACTTCTGGTTTTAAGACGTCAAAGCTCTCATTGGATTAAATGAGGAAATACAGTCCCCTTGCCATCCCTCATGTACAAGCTCTACCAGTGCAGGCAGAGGAGGTCAGGCTGGAGAGGCAACAGCTCTGGGCAACCTTCTGCGTTTGCAGCCCAGGGGTGCTGGGAGAGGTTCCAGTGGCTGGGCAGGGACTGGGTCTCTCTGCCTCGGGAGGAGACAGTTTGGAGTTAATATGCATAAACCAGGCAGTTCTGCTAAAGCGGTTAGATGTGAAATAGCTAGTGTTTCCATTTTCCCCCCTGAGTTTCAAGATTAAAAAGTCCCCGGAGAGTGAAAAGAAACAGTTCATCCTTCCAAAGGTTTTGTTTCAGGCTGTTTGCAGCATCAGAAAGATAATGCATCCATTTATCGACACTCACTAGTTTTATGTTTCAAAAATTTTCTCCACAACCACGAGAGTCAGACAGCATGAAAATGATGGGAGCTTTTCCACAAAAAAACTTTCAGCTGCCCCAGAAAAGTCCCAATCACCAATACACCCTGTTCCTCCAAATCCCAGCCTCTTACCTTCCATGGTCACAGGATTCCTCCCTGTTGTGGTTCAGCTGACCACCAGAGAACTAACCCGGCCGTGAGAGCAGATGGTGCCCTGCTGGGTTACTGAGGAGTGGGTACTAAGTGCCCCTCTTCAGCAGCAGGAAACAATCAGACCAGTTCATGGGCAAAGGCAGTACTGGAAAACCCAGAGCACAAAGCACTGCCTTAAGCTAATGTTACAAGTCCCAACCATCTGGCATTTACACTCAGACTCCGATCCGAGGAGACGGCTTGTACGTATAATAGGGTTGCTAAAGCAGCGAATTTATAAACACAAATCTCCTTCAGAATGAAACGTGTGAGTTCCCACCGGAACCCTTACGGGAATTGCATTTCCCTTTCACATAAAAAACAGACTCGGTAACTCTGGCATGATGATGGTTTGGTAGCAGAGAAAGGCTGCCTAAACCCCATCCATTTCCTAAACATTCCTTTAGCAACTTCAAGAGCTACAGTGTGGTAATTTGCATGAGTTTTGGTGAAAAGGACTTGTGAGGAACCAAGTCAAGTTGATCACAAAGGTAGATGTGTCTCACTATAAAAGCTCTGCTTCATTTTAGTCTTAAATATTCAGTGGTTAGAGAAATCGTGTGCGTGCATGTGTATAAAATATATATAATACAAGAGCCAGAACTGCTAAAACAATGGAAAATGTGATTTTAAAAATTATCTTAGTGGCTCTTGTTACAAGTGCTGTGGCACAAGAAATGGAAACCATTTGAGTCGATTTATCACATCTCAATATTACATGATCCAGCTAGTTGATCTAACTGCTGCTGGGATATTTAAAACTGCATGGTTACACAGGGCTGCAGATCCTTCAGGGTCCATTTCAATCTAAGAGAACAGCAAACATTCTTCTCAGGACAGCTTTCCAGTGGGCTTTAACAGACGGAGGAGGCAGTCCCTGCCAAAAAAGCACTTCGCTGCACTGCCCAGCCCGGCATCCTGCTCCCACCACCCCCCCCCATGTCAGAGGAGATGGGCACAAGTCAAAGGAAGGAGTTGAAAACTTTATTTCAGCTAAATCACCTGATTCTACTCTGTTCGCTTTGGTGGCAGCAGTATTGCTGTAAATCAGCTGGTGTCCAAAGTGAAACCGAGCCCACAGACAAGCGAACAGTCTGCTTCGGCGCACAGAGCATCCTCCCCGCTCCTCGGCCCCAGGATTTCTGAGTAGAGACACTCAGGAGGGAGCGCTAATTTTTATCACCGCCACACGCTGTCAGCCTAGAATCAGAAAGGAGTCTGCATCTTAAAAGCAGGTTTTACCTCACAGTCTGTCCCACGGCCTGCCAGCACCGAGAGTTTTACTTCAGGCTGAGTCTGACAGATGCCAAGTTACTCCTGTTAACACTGAGCGAAAAAAAATCCCAGAAACAAAATTTGAGTCCTAGTGGCTACAGTAGGAGAAGAGCAGCTGCAGGAGAACCAGTACCTCCACACTGGGGTGTCTGTCCGCGTGTGAACAGCCAGAACGACAGAAACCAGGGCGGTGAGAGCAGGCAAGGCCCCGCGCAGCACGCTCCCCGAGCAATGGCCGCTGCGCTCTCGGCAGCAGCATCGCGCTGAGCACCCACACTGCAGCTGGGGCTGAAGTGCTACAGCCCTGCCGTCAGACTGAAGGAGCAGAGGTTTTGCTCCTGCTTTTTCAGAAAGCAGTGCTGGCGATCAGATCCTCCTCTCAGGACGAGACCAGGTGCCCCCAGCTTGGTGAGAGGGACACAACATGGCTACTCGGCCTTCAGCAGCCAGCAGGCCGCAGCATGAGCACTCTCTGCAGCCATCAGCTCTACTCCGAGGAGATCTAATGCCACCAAACCTGGCATGGCTCGGACAGGCTGCAGGCTGACAGCCTGGAGGAAGAGAACAGCGTATCCAGACCCCAGCGCCGGGAGCCAGCTGGTCCCCAGCAGCCCTGGCTCCTCCTGCGCAGCGACACGATGCAGCTGGGTCTGCCTCAGCACTGGAACCCACCCAGGCCTCTTTCTGTACGCTCCAAATTTTCAAAGCCAGATAACAGCCATGCGTCAGCACTCCGCATCCCTTGGGACCACGCTCAGCCCATGCTCCAGTCAGGCGTAAGGGTACAGGAAGCTGCCCCTGGACATCTCCTGCTCAGTCCAGCCTTGCGTACCACGCTTAATGCTGTAGTACTTGGGTACCTGATCCAGACCTTCCGCATTTCAATTCGCTATATATATAGAGAGAGTTGCAACCTTTCATTTGCCTGTTTGGAAATCAGCAGGAGCAGCAGCAGATTTCCACTGAAGCCAGGCACTTTGCGCTACGGGCTCCCAGCCTTTCTGCCAGGCTGCCACCAGACCCCGCTCGCAACCAGCAGCCGCCTCTTTCCAGTGAACAGCTTGTGCAGATAGCGTCTAAAGAAGTGAAACACAACTACCCCTGGGGCAGGAGTTTGCTTCTCGCTTGATAGCACAGCATGGGGGATTTTTTTAAGTCATGTAATCTAATACTGAGAAGAAACAACACTAGGCTTCTTTTTCCCCTTTCTAAACTGTTAGCACAGTACGCAGCAGCATCAGCCACTTCAGAAAGTACTGAAATTTTCTCTCTGTCTCTCTCTTACTCAAAGCAAAGAAAATCCTCTTGTCTACAGCAGCCTCCTTCTCTTTTTTAATCCGTACTACACGGAACAATTTACAACATTGAAAGCCATCAGTGCTCTCACAACCATCCAACACACTTTCATGTGGTTACATTTGAACCTTTGTCTATCTGGGCAGTAGCAGTAAAAGGTAATAACACTTCTCCACGTTCGTCATTGATCAGGTCTTCCCTCATCCTTCATCTTTTGCTTTTTCACAGGTTGCATTTCTATTTGTGGGACTAAACAAGAAACAGTCCCCAGGTTGATTTCCTGCTGATAGGGACTTCCTCCTCTGCGCCCACCCCCAGCCCTGCAAAACAGACAGCCGTTATCTTTTCTCTTCCCCTTTGCTGGCCCCTCTTGCAGAAAACATACCCCATGCTAGAAAAATCGGGTGAAAAAAAACAATGAGAAGGTATCCCATCTTCTTAAAAAGTTCAAGAGAATTCCTTCTTGACCTTGGCAGGCTACTAGCAGCCTTTCTTAAGCACAAAGGAAGATAATCCTTAATTTAGCCCATACACCCATAAATATGATTACTCCCAAGGCTGTACGACCCATATGAAAAAAGCCCAGTACCTCCATCATCTTCTGCAGCAAAACCAAAAATGAAACTTGTAGGTTACGTCCATGTAAAAAAAGGTCCTAAATTTCTTACAGGCTAAAAAGCTGAAGAGAGCAAACCTCAAAAGAAAGCAAGCAAATCATGTAATACCTGAAAATAATCTGTGATGAAGGATCCAAGTTCACTCTTCAGCAGCCGTCTGTAGACAGAAGGAATGCAGCCATGAAGTAACAGCCATTGCTGGTCATTTCCTACACGTACAGCCACACTTTGCTACCAGTCATACCAAAGATACGTGAACATATGGGAATGCGTCCTTCTGGCCACAGTTAGATTTCTTTTACATTTATGCATATATTCTACAAATGCCCACAAAGGTCATTCTCAAATTATGAAGGAATTAAACAATTTCCCTGAAGTTGTCTATTTATAAGCCATACACCTAGAACAAGCAAAAACATTTACACCCTGAATGCACAGAAAGTTGGGGAGACAAATTAAAGTAATTTAGTTTGATATTAATTTTTTTTCTGTTTTTGTTTAAACAAAGCCACCTTTCATTTCACTGGAAATAGCATATCTCCCTAATGCTGTACTTCCTTTTCTCTTGGAAGGAGAAGGTGGGAGGATAAGGAGAGGAGCAATGAAGTGAACACACAAGCAGAAGCTGCGGCTTCCCCATGACTACCACACAAAAAAAAAAAAAAAGAAAAAAAAGAAAAAAAGCAGCTTATTTTTCAAGAAAGAAATTCTAGAAATTTAACCAGGGATGTTTTAAATACATGCAGGCAGAAGCCACCCTAAACAAGTATTTCTGATAGAACTGTTGCATTCTAAATCAGGCTGTGATAAAAGTTTTAAATTCTAATACGTATTTCTGTTTCAAAACTGATATAAAAATCAGAATTGTTTTACATCAGAAGAAGCATTAAAAAAAAAACACAAAGTTCAGAGCATTTGCACTTTCAGATTTCAGTGACTGCAAGCATAAATTGCATGGCAGTAAATTCTGCCTAAAATTTAAAAGGTGCCCAACATTTTCCACTGCAAACCACTGCATTTTCTTACTGTTCTAAGAATTTTGTTTTTCACTAATGTGAAGTACATTCAAGAGTGCTCGAAACGGGCATTTGAATAAGGGACCATCCCGTTCTCATGCTGGGTTCTTACCAACAAGCTACACCGCTTTTTCCTAATCTTTGATTTTCACTGGAACCTTCCTCCCTAACCATTTGGTAACACTTACATCCATTCTCATGCCAACATGCCTTTACTCTTCCTCTCCCGGAGCAGTTATATTCACCCCGCCCACCTCAAAGCACACTTCTTTTTCTATGAGATGGGTAAACCAGGTAAGTATTTGGAAGATTGTTTGCCAGAAGCTCTTCCACTGGCTTCAGCAGAATCTGG
Organism: Pterocles orientalis; assembly: GCA_011057875.1. Lineage (NCBI taxonomy): Eukaryota > Metazoa > Chordata > Aves > Pterocliformes > Pteroclidae > Pterocles > Pterocles orientalis. The sequence continues at coordinate 926,177 of WKFP01014557.1, read as the reverse complement.
GGGACTCTCCACCAGCTGATTGACGAGCCCACAGCAGGACTTCGCAACTGGAGGTTTGCACCCTAGAGAGAAACCAAGGGAGGGGGTCTCCTAATCATGGCCAAGTCACCTCCTGCTTCCTGAAATTCCACCTCCTGACGGCATTTCTTACATTTCCTCTTGCTGTGATAACTGACTTTCAGAGGAGAGCAGTAAAAAAGTATCCAGTGAGACGATATCAAATCACAGCAAGATAAAATCTTGGTGGCAGCAATCCAGAGCAAAATGTTACCACCTGCTCATCTCCTGGTCCTGTCCTTGCTGGCCTACTTTAAAACTCTCCTGCATTTTCCACTGTCAAATAACTAAGTCCTGTGCAGAATGTCCAAGTCTCTTGAAGTACTGCGTTTGCTAACTTCCACCAAGGAGCTGAACGGAGAACTACGAACAAGGAAAATGCACCAGCTCAACCTAACGGCACATGAGAGTTGGCCATCTGACAGGTCTGGCTTTTTGCCCAGAGTCAAGCGAGGGATTCACCTTGTGCACATAGAGCTAACGCTGCATTGGGAGCTACATAGAGTCTCAGCACGGGGCTGCAGGTGTGCACACAAACATCCGTGCACGTGCGTGTCCTTTGCTCCTCAGACGGACATTAATGAGCTACTGGAATGTGAAAGTGGCCTATTTAGAGAATGACATTTGGAGCCGTAACCAATGCTCAGGGCACCTGCAGGAACATTAATCATGTATTTCAAGGTGCATGCTTCCAAGGGCTGCCTGGGAGTGCCTGTCCATGGCAGAGGGCATTTCCCCTCCCGCCAGCAGCACCGCTCACAAAGCATACCTAGTTCACCAAGAATTTCCTGTTGTTCGCCTGGCTCTTGACAGTTACTTTGGTAACCAACATGAAGGGAGCATGGTGCCGCCATTGGGGGCCAGCCCAGGACACGCGGCTGTTCTGCCCAGCATCCTGCCTCCCTGCAAGACTGGGAAGGGGCACCTGCTTGTACCGGGGGGGAAAGCAGGCTGCAGCCCTGCAGTGGGCAATAGTCTGGCAGCCAAGCCACCAAACCCAAAGTCTGCCAGCAGGCTGTGGGTTAAGGTATTTCCAAAGTCTTAGGATGTTTTTATTTCTTTTCACGTACCAAAATACTCATCTCATGGAGAATTAAGACTGCTCCAGGCACTTAAATCTAACTTGAGGATTTCTGACCTGAGCACTCTGAAATACACACTGACCTCACTCAGCTCTCAAAATGAATTCTATTAAACTTTTACCCTTGGGACGAGACCAAGTAGGACTGAGTCTCGTGCCCCGCAAGCCGCATTTATTTTGAAAGTAGGGAAAGGGGTAGCTTAGACTGCTGTTTAGTATGTGCTTAGCCCAAATTGCAATTTGAATCTTGGCACTCAGGAAAAATGCAATGGGGATGGAGGGACATACAGAGGGAGAAGTGCAGACCTGCATGACAGCATTCATGAAAAAATAATATGGATGTAGTGGGAAAGAGAGAGAGAGGAGGAACTATATCCATGAGCTCTGACAATACTCCCCTTAGTAGCACTTGGAACCAAGGCAAGAACAATTTTTTCATTATCTACTCTACAGTCCTATCTATTGCTAACCAAACTTTCCAAATAATCAGAATGAAACCATAGATAATCATGAAACCTCCTTTAAAAAATGATCCTTTTAATCATCACTAGCATCAGTGTTAGAAAATGTTTGTTAGGCTTTTAGGGTTTTTTTATCTTTAGGGTTTGTATTTTCAGGTCTTGCTCTGCAGTTATCACGTGCAGATTAAGCTTTTAAATGAAATGCTGTGTTTTGCTTTTATTGGAAACACTCCACAGTTCTGAGAAGCTTGGGTTTAGAAAAGAGATAGCACTAGCATCACGAATGCCCTGATAAAAACGTGCAAAAAACAGCCAGAAGAGGCAAACTCCCTACGAGGGCACAAAATCCTAATAAACCAAGTCAATACACATTCTGTCGCTGTCAAAGCTACCCATCCACACAAGTCAGAGAAACATTATCCAAGTGCCTCATGCCATTCACTCCACCTGAGAGCAAAAGAGAAGTAAGGCAGCCTGAAACCCCAAAGCTCTGCTTAGCTGCTTTGATCCCTGCTCCTCCCACCAATATCCTTTAACTGCGGCTCTGTAGGGAAACAAAACCAAGCAAACACCAACAAGCAGCAACAAAAACTCCTTTTTCATGCGTTTCAGCAACCTACCTGATATTTTCATTGAGGGTGTAAAGTTCATTGTTCTGCAGACCTCCCCCTTTGAACACATTTATCACTGCTGTTTGAACACTGCCAAAAAAGAAGACAGTACAACATCCATAAACAACAGCCACCAGTGTGATTTAACACAGAGCACAATGTCAGCTAGCCGCCACAAGCTGAGTGGTTGTAATGGGGTGGAGAGGTTAATTGCACTTAAATACTTCCACTCTTTCTGCCCTGGAAATCATCGCTCTTGTTTACCTACGTGTCTCATGGGAGACAGAGCAGCACAAACCTCAAGTTGTGCCTAGAGTAAGCGAAGGAAAGTAATTACAGGGACATTGTTCACAAAGAAGATGTAGACACCAGATATATCTTTAACATGACTGTTTAGGGGATCCCTGCTGGGTGCTGCAGGCCAGTGGCTACGAGGAGACGTAGATTTTTGGCAATATCTTCCAAACACCTCACATTGCATTATCCAGCGATGCCAGCAGGAACCACCCAACCTCCAGCATCTGGCAGGAGCCTGGCTGTGCTGGAAGACATTCTGCAACCAGCATCGCCTGTCAGACCCAACTTTAAACACTGTTAACACTCGTAAGACACTGCTGTAGGATCTTGTACTTCTCTCACCAGCACAGAGGAAGTCAGAATGTGACAGCACACAAGATGGTTGAGCAGGTCTAAAGGCTTGCCAAGGCTAACAAGAGGTGTCATTCTCTTAACGGACATTCCCTCCTGTGGGCCAGTTACGGCATTTGCGTGTTTCATGGACCTCAGCCCACTACCCTCGCACAAAACCGTGACCTTTTTGCCAGGCTACTTTTGTGTGAGATGAGTAAGCTGAGCTAGGTCAGCACGGAAGCGAGGTCTGCGGAGCACAGAGCCGGTGTAAGGTGGCAGAAGTGAAGGTGGGAACACCCACTGTTGTTAGCAGCAGCCCATTAGATCAGATCACGACATCTCACTCTCCACCCTACACATTGTTTTTCCAGTTGCCATTACTGCGTGACAGGCACCGCAGACAGGATCTGGCTGTCAATAGGAAATGCTTGTAGAAGCCACAAGCTTAGCAGTTGTCAGAGGAACTTGACTGTGGTAAAAGCTTCATAATATGCAAATAAATGCCAGTTGTGCATTAAGAAACTGGCCTTTATTACAGTACTAGGAATCTGTTTTTCTAAATGGTATTTGAAAGCCGTAACTGTTAACAAAGAGCAAGTCTGCTTTACTCCAAGACACTACCTCTGAACAACGTTGGCCAAAAACAAGGCTGAACACTGCTAGTTCTAATGTTTTCACCTCCACAGAGGCTTTCAATGCTGGCAAAGCTTGGGTATGCCAAAAAATCCATAAATCCATGCATGCTTATAAACAGATGAGCTTAGCCACAAATGCTCTGAAGCACAAAGATTAGACACGTGCAGCACTTATTGCGGGGCGGCTGCAAGGCAAGAGCTCAGCCTGGGTAGGTCCCACTCACCTGTTCCAGGCAGAGTTGGAGCTGAGCTGCAGAGCCTGCCGGGAGGCGTGGAACCGCGGCAGGTCGCTGAGGACCGGGGAGCTCATGAAGCGAGGACGGGGCCTTCTGAACGAACCCATCTTCTGGAACTGAAGAGCAAAGGACAGAGCTATGGTGAACCCTCCAGTCATAGGGTCAGGTGGAGCTGAGCAGGGGCATCAGAAAGTCTCTTCTCTTGAAGGTCCAAGTGGCAATCTCAGTGATGTCAACGAGTCTTCAAACCCTGCAGCAAAAGCAAAGGGTCAGCCTTAGACTAGCAGTTCCATACAGCGTCAGGTTGTGACATGGACACAGATTGCAAGGTGAGGAAGGAATTTTAGCAGTCCTGCAAAGAGAAAGGAAAAGAGCAAGACAGAGAAGTGAGGGGTGAAAATATCCTATCCCATTAACAGCAGATTTGGGCAAATCTTCTGGAGTTCTTCAACAGTTCTGTTTCAACTAGCAGAGCTGCAAGAACATTTGGCAGCGTGGAGAATGCAGATGTGGGAGAAAGGAGAGAGGATGAAAAGAACCAACGAAACAAAGAAAAAAGTTGTGAAATGGAACAGCACACAGAAGACATAAAGCAAAATCGTGTCTTTTCCACTGCATCTCCAGCAGCAGGTGAAAAGAGACGCTCAGCCAAAGAAATGTTGGGCATGTGCACAGTGCTTCTAATTTGATTAGTGCTCAGCTTCAGGAATCTCTTTCCACTCCCCAAACCATCATTAACTCTTTCAAAGATAAGAGAACAGCTCTCTTCCCACCCGGCCAGCCCCATTTCACGCTGAGCTCCCAGCACAGCCCTGTTGTATTCTGATCCGCACCACGAAGACCTCACCAGCCCTCGCTGTGCCCCAGGCACCGGGCGCCCTGCCGCCAAGGGGGCTAAAAGAGAAAATCCAGAGAAAACACCTCATTTTAAGGCACCGAAACATGCGGTACTGTCATTTTCGGTGCTATTCAAGAAATAAATACAGTGTTATTCCCCCACAAGCTAAATATAGTTTGCACAGATCTTCGTGGAACTGCAACAGGGCTATAAGCACAATTTTTTTTCTGACTTTAGACAACTCCTGACTGTCTTTCAAGATGACAAAGCCCAGACAGTCTTTCACGACATGAGCGTAGCCTTGACTGTTGTTGCCTGAAAGAGCAGCAATCTGTTGATTCTGTGGCTACTCTGTTCCAATTGAAAAAAAAACAAAACAAAACAAAACAAAAAAACCTTCTAGAAATTAAGAATAACTGTAAACTAATACAACCAAATCAGCAGGGTCTTTGTGTGCATTTTGAAATAACAGCTCATTTGACATTGTCCACACATTTTCAATCTGCCAGCAATTTCTCCGTTGGCAATTGTAACCACATCAGAAATCATCAGAGGAAAAAAGCTACGACACCTCAGAGAGCCAAGGGCAGGCTTTTCACACAACATACCAAAAGGTGTCCCCGAGGCAAAGCGTAAATATAACGGATGTTTCTGTTGCAAAACAAGTGTTTGTGCCAATGTTTGTCATCTGCAAGTTCCAAAACTGACAGCGTGAGGAGCTGAATGAGTGGCAGCTCACTTCCCCCAGCAGTGCAGTAACATTTCTAGCTTAACAGTTTTTACACAGGGCAAACAGCATATATTTTTCAGAGTTATAAAATGCAATATGTGTTGCTTTAGATCCATTGCAGGCATTTAACAGGGCCAGAAAGCAGCAGTTAAGATGCCTGTGCTGGCCCACAAGCCCACTCCTATCACCATTCCAGCTGCTCTAAGTACACGAGTATCCTCCTCTCCAGCACTGAAATCATTTTAGAAAGCTGCGTGTAGATTAATTTGAGTTAGATGAAGTTGCAAGGGGAAAGTTTAAGTTCAGAAATGTAAATCAGAACAACAAGCTCTGTGCCTTAATATACAGGTATTTAAAGTTTGTAAAACGGCAGGATGAGGAAGGTCTCTCCTGAGCCTGGGCGATGGATTTCCACAGCAGCAGAACCGTGGCATTACCCAGGGCCTCACGGTGCTTGTTTCTGCTGACAGAAACATACACACTGTTTTCCTTAATCTCTGTTCAAGCCACCCAGAGAGATAATACCATGCTCTTCTCTGTGCAGAGCAGATAAGACACTCCTCTTCCCCATTCCTCCCTCAGCCCCAGGCTGCAATCCCGTTTGACTGTCAAGTCAACCTTACTTGAAGTTCTCATCAGGAATTTAAGAGAAAATCTTCCAACAGATTCAGAGTCTTATTTTTACTTCTTCAGTATTCAACAACACAATTCTCTCCATCTCATCCATACCGGTAACTGATAAATGGCAGGCGCAGCAAGCTTTCTCTGAAGGCAGGCTAGCCACCAAATGGTATCTGAGCATAACTGACCTTCGTGTTATCAGAACTGCAAATGCCAAAATCTGGGAGTAGGACCCTCCTCTCCCCATGCCCACAGCCTATTTAAACTATTTTCAGAATTTCGTAAAGCTCAGAGTAACAGAGCGTTTACTAGAAAACAGGCTTTTGGCACAGGTTGTTTGCAGATCATGTGCACCTCGAGGTCCAACAAAGCACCCAAATCCAACCAAACACTTCCATCAGACCTGATTTTCCTTTCACAGCAACTCATTCCCCCTGAAAGTTTTCCCCAGAGCAAGGCAGCCTTGTAAATACTGCTTCGTTTTCACGGGGAAGTGCCATCGGCAGTTTGTTGGCAACGTCCATTGTGTGCATTCTGCAGTGTGCAATTTTTTGTCTTTTTACTGAGAGAAACTACCCTTGTGGCAAGAAAGGCATTAACATAGTTATAGGTTAGTAAAAAACCCTCATGACATTCAGGCTATTTTAGCTTTTGGGAATGAACAGTATTTGGCAAAATGCTGGGGAGAGCAAGGAATACTTTTCCTCTTCAATTTGCCACGAAAGCTCTCATAGAATTACACAGAAATATTCAGAAAGAGATCCTGTCATCCTAGAGGCCTTCAGTCCAAACTCCCTCACATCTACAGTGTCGTCTTCCTAGGATCAAAATGTTTTACAAGACTACAAAACAAAACCTACTTCTAATAATCATAGTTCTATTATTTATCAACCACAGAACTAGAAGAAGCTTTACCGAGAAGCCATTATTATTTTTCCCCTTTGGTACAGACTGAAGGGAGACACCAGGGTGCAGCATGTTCTAGCCACGGAGCAACACTCTCGCTTCTGATTCTAAAAGGCACAAAGACCTGGAGACTAAAGCTCATGGACTGCGCAAGAGATCCAGCCACACCAAGATAATCTCTCACCGCCACACGCTTCCGCTGCTGGGGCAATGCTCTGCATGGCATCCGGGCATTTCAAACTGCTTATCCTCAAACATTCCCCACTCTCCTTATCTCTTAATGACGCTGTGCATCTTTCTTGGCAAGAAGCTTGTCATAAGTAAGTCAGAGAGATAGGTATTGTTCTTCCTTCCCTTCCAGCTCTTCTACCCCCTGGTCTTTTTTTATTTTTCTCTTATCCTTGATTATCATCTCAAAATCCAGCTATCAAAACCCTCTAGATCTCTAACAAGGGAGATATGTCGTCCGTGTAAAACCCAGGTCTTCACGTGAGCAAACTCTTCAGAGCTGGAAGTCAACGTTCTCAACTGGGGGAGTGAAGCAGGATGATGAGTCAATCTGACAACAATGTAATTTCATCCACTTGTAATTCATGACATCTGAATAAACACTTTTAGGATTAATCAGAATCTTTAAAGAGAAGAATCTAGCATGGAGACAAATCCTTTTCCAACACACATAGATACAGGCATTTATAAAAACCTTACAGTCATCAAGTTAGGATTTTTTTATCATTTGTTTTCTGTTAGCCATGAAAACCAACAGAAATAATTTTAAAACATTTAATGAAAAGACCTTTCCCTCCCAACAGACCATAATACATCTGACTGTTGGGAGGAAAAGCAAGATCAGGCGATACACCTAGATCTCCCTCTTTCTGTTAAGGAAAGAATAATCCAAAGAAAACATTGCCGGCAATTCCTCCAAATCATGCATCTTCATGACAATCTTGGGCCAAACAAACACAAAGCCGCTGGTAGCTGAGACTTAACGAAAGAACAGACCATTTTAATTTCCTCTGATGCCTTCTCTGCAAGACTCAGAGCAACAGCCACTAATGGAAGTGACGGGGCAGCAAAAACTACAACCGTATTTGCTTCTTAGATGAAAACTTGCACCAACGGTACTTCACACCAAATTCACACCAAAAAGCCACAAGCCAAAAAGTGACTTTAAACCAGATGGCAAGGGAGGGAAAGGGAAAGCAGTGAAATCACAGGACCTTCAATTCACCCGAACGAGCATTTCCTAGGTCTCCTGAAAAAGAGAAACAGCTAATGAGGGGTTATCCAGATAGAAGTGATGTTTTGCCATTTAAACTTTTTTTAGCGGTAAAAACCATCCCCGTCATGAAGAAAGGCATCCACTTGCCCATTTTCCTCTCCTTTATATGCTTTTTGCAATTGTGACATTGATGACCTGTAATAACAAAATACACAGCATGCACCAGATTTTTTTGGTAATGATTTTGAGTGTGAAAGAAGCGTAATCTTAAGAAAAATCCCCCCACTGTACTAGCCCTACAGATCCATAATGAGTGTTTTCATCCTACCACAGACCCAAAACCACACAGAGAACTATCTAGATTCTTAATAGCTGATTCTCCTTCCAGCCCAGTAAGTCCTTAACAAAGTATGCAATTGGCAAAATTCTTGAGTTCAACTGACAAGATCTGAAGACACTATTTCTGACAAAAATCCTTCATTTATTTGTTCCACAGCCATACTGAGAAGTGGAAAAGCAACCCACAACCTGTAACTTCAAGTCTTTTAGGTCACCGCAACTACACATGCGCCTGCATGTACTTAGGAGCAAAGATGATCAAATCAAGATTTATTCAGTAACTAACAAAGGTCCTTCCTCGTTAACATTGATCAGAAGCTTAGACGTATGTCAGACGCTACTGAAAGCAAGAGTGTAAAAAATTTTGGAGGTAGTCTGGGGCCCAATCTCAAGGCATAGTCCTTCCTACACCCTCATCCTTTCACGCCTTCACACCTTTGAAAATCTGGCTCATGGAAATTTTAGTGCTTAATCCACAGCCAGTCAAAAACAATAGGAGTCATAGAATCATAGAATCACAGAATGGTTTGGGTTGGAAGGGACCTTAAAGATCAGGTAGTTCCACCCCCTGCCATGAGCAGGGACACCTCCCACTAGCCCAGGTTGCTCAAAGCCTCATCCAGCCTGGCCTTGAACCCCTCCAGGGATGGGGCGTTCACAGCTTCTCTGGGCATTGGTCTTAATATTGTTTGAGTCAAGCCCTGAAACAGCAAGGAAAAGTGCAGATACTTTATCTTGTGAGCAGCCACTCACCTAAGGAACAGCATACCTTCAGCTGTGCCCACACCAGCACCAGGAGCACAGCCCATACTAAGAGACATTCCCAATTCAGGAAGGTAAATGGAAGAGTGCAAGACCAGCCTTCAGGTCTGACAGTCTTGTCAGTAGGATTGATTCAATTTGCAAACTTTAAAAGACAGCTTCTTCCACCCATATATGAATGCCACTTGTTTCTGAAATCCCACTGACAAATCTAGCTCGGCAATTTTGCAAGAGAAAACTAGTGAGGCTCAGAGATGGCAGGCCACCAACATGCTCCGGAGACATGCCCCTACTCCTCAGTGCAAGGGCAGGATCCCACTGGGAAGAAGGGCTGGGCCCCAGGTGCTGTCCCATGGGGGAACAAACACACAGGGATTCCTCCAGCTCTCTGGGCAGCTTACATGCCAGCTGGCAAATGCAGGACTTCGGCCAGCCAAAGCGCATTACCTGCAGCCCCATGGCATGCCTCCCGCCAGCCCCTGGTGGCCCCCACCACCTCTGCCAGGGTGGCCCACTTGGTCACCCCACGCCCCTGGCCTGCCCTGCCCACCCTGCACCCTGGGCAAGCCTGAGGTGCCCCAGGAAGGCTCAGCCCCAGGTGGGTGAGCCACTCAGTCCTGCAAAATGTTCCTTTCATCAAGAGCTCTTGGAGGATTACTAAGAAGAGTAGAAATAATTCTCTCAATTTGCTGGCTGAGGAAATGAAGTTGCAAAGCCAGTGAAGTGACTTACCCAGGTCTTCCAAATCCCAAGCCAGGGAGTTCACCAGACAAAAATATCCCTCTACGCTCCTTTAATTAAGCTTTTCAAATTATTCCACAGAGTTGGAGAGGACAAGGATTCATCTGATCTACCTCTGACTCAATACCAAAAGGTGCTGGGTTTTTTTAATTATTCTTTTGCTGGGCTACCCCCACCATGAAAGCAGCAACTTGGTGCCCCATAAATAGTCTGGAGGTGTTCTACTGGCTTTCCCTATCCTTAATGAAACTCAATAGATTGTAACTGCTGATCTCCGGCTCGCCGGGACTGGCACGGCACACTGAAACATACCAAACGCGCTCCAGTTTGCTGAAGGGGGAGCATTGCCGGGAGGAATGCTCCTGTCCTGTATGCAAGCTCCCGATTTATTACCAAGGATTACATAACCTCAGTTTTGCTTTTACATTCTACTGACCTTCAGGTTTTGTCTGTTTTCCACTACACGGTGTTTTGAACCTGCTGCTTCTCACGCTTGCAGTGGTGTTTTCTGCAGGACTGCCTCACTTGTCCACAATGACTCTTTAACCTGAAGGTCAGTTTACGTTTGCTAACCACCAGCTCTTTATTCCCACATTTAAGTATGTAAAAGAAGCTACATTAACAGAATATGGCAAAACAGCCCTCTCGGTACAAAGCCTTGGCACTCTGGTACGCACCCATACATCCAACAATTTTACTGCTGGTCTTTACCCAAAACAAGATCGCACCTTCCCTGTCTTCCTAGTACACACCCACTCCACAAACGAAACCCCAGCATCCCTGCCTTCCTTCCCCATCTTTTGCCTATTCCCTCTTCAAATCGGACCCACATCGTGCCTTTATTCATAACATACCTCAAACAAATTCACAAAGAGATCTAACTTGGCCTTTGATAGGAGACATTTGAAAAGAAACTCAGTGGTTTCCATTTAGTTATGCTTTCAGTTCCTGAGACTCAAAGTGAAACTCTGCTTTGAGTTAGAGAAGATACATGAGAAGAGGGAGAAAAACCTTTGCTTATATCCCACCGTGGTCTGAGAAGCTTCTCTGTAGTTCAGAGATCACTACAATCCCTTTGGAGACTACAACCAGTTAGAAGTAAGACTGCTAGTTCACACCCATATACATGACAGTACAATTCTTCATTGAAAAATGTAAGAAATTAATGGCACAGAGCGAACCATTTCAGTGTGAACTAAAGAGATCAGATCATAGTAAAGCTCATACAGAAAAAGAAATATTTTGTAGGATAGGACTAGCATCTAAGATAACAAAGTTACACTGTCTCTACCACAGGTTTTCTGTGCTATTTCAAAAACATTACTTAATTCTCTAGACTCCCATCATTCAGAAATGGAGAAAATTGTTACGGCTATTAAAAGGCAGCATGTGTTTGCAAAACACTCTGAAAAGCTTGGGTGGAGAACAGAGAACACCTCATTAGAATCACTCAGCTGATCAGTGTGAAGCTAGAGACAAATGTGAATTAGATGCACTAACAACTGGTTTAATATGGTTGAAACAAATTGTGTTCCCTGTATAAGCAACTACCACCCCAAAAACCTAGTTATGAAAGGCAAGAAAAACATAGTGAAGTTTCAGAATCCCAGAACTGGATTGGGACTGAAAAAGACAAAGAGGTAACTCTGGTTAAATAAGAACCCTATGTAATAGAAAGGAGGAAGGGATAAGAGGGGGAAAGTGGAGATATGTCACCATGTTCTGATTAACTGAAAGTGTCAGGGTTTTTTTAGGCACTCCATAAAGTTGTATCCATGACAGCTACAGTAGCCATCCTTTCAAAATGAACTCAGTACAGCGCTGTCCTAATCCATAGCAGCTAGCACATATTTTTTAAGTGGTAAAACATAGCTCACTTCAGACACCAGAGCTAAAATCATAGAATCATAGAACGGCTTGAGTTGGAAGGGGCCACCAGCCTCATCCAGCCTGGCCTTGAACCCCTCCAGGGATGGGGCATCCACAGCTTCTCTGGGCAACCTGGGCCACTGCCTCACCACCTGCACAGGGAAAAACTTCCTAATGTCTAGTCTAAATCTACCCGCTTTCAGCTTAAAGCTGTTACCCTTCCTCCTGTCACTACACTCCCTGGCGCAGAGTGCCTCCCCATCTCTCCTGTAGCCCCCGTTCAGCACTGGAAGGCCACAATAAGGCCTCCCCAGAGCCTTCTCTTCTCCAGGCTAGACAATCCCAACTCTCTCAGCCTGTCATCATATGTGAGGTGCTCCAGCCTCTGACCATCTTCATGTTCCTCCTCTGGACTTTCTCCAACACATCCATGTCCTTCTTATGTTGGGGGCCCCAGAGCTGGATGCAGCACTGCAGGTGGGGTCTCATGAGAGCAGGGTAGAGGGGGAGGATCTGTCTCCTCCTTTGACCTGCTGGTCACACTTCTTTTGATGCAGCCCAGGACACGTTTGGTTTCTGGGCTGCCAGTGCAAATTGCTGGCTCATGTTGAGCTTCTCATCCCCCAACATTCCCAAGTCCTTCTCCTCAGAGCTGTTCTCTATCCATTCTCTGCCCAGCCTGTATTTGTGCTTGGGATTGCCCTGACCCACGTGCAGGACCTTGCACTTGGCCTTGTTGAACTCCATGAGGTTGGCACTGGCCCACCTCTCCAGCCTGTCCAGGTCCTTCTGGATGGCATCCCTTCCCTCCAGCATGTCGACTGCATCACACAGCTTGGTGTCATCAGCAAACTTGCTGAGGGTGCACTCCATCCCACTGCCCATGTCTCCAACAAAGATGTTAAACAACACTGGTCCCAGTACTGACCCCTCAGGAACGCCACTTGTCACCGGTCTCAACTTGGACATCCAGCCACCAACCACAACTCTTTGCATGCGACTGTCCAGCCAGTTCCTTCTCCAGCGAGTGGTCCTTCTGTCCAATCCATGTCCCTCCAATTTACAGACAAGGCTGTCATGCGGAACAGTGTCAAACGCTTTGCACAAGTCCAGGTAGATGGACCACTGCTTTGTCTCCAATTCTTTAGCAAGGCTCTACTCAAGCTGTTAAGAGTCTAAAAAACACAGCTGATTTCATAGCAAAGCAGTGCTCCAAAGAGCTCAGGCCCCCAGTTCAGAGGCCTATAGAATTCCCAGGCCTACCAGTCTTAAGCTCAAGCCATCCATGAAAACAAGGAAAAAAGATGAGACACATAAATAGCTATTTCCTTCCACGGTCAGGAATACCATTTAATAGACGCACTAGGAAGTGCATCCCTACCGGAGCAAAACAGGAGAGGAATGTATCGCTTGAATGACACAAGTATGAGTAGGATATCAAACTTTTTGCTGTAGAAAAGGCCTTTGGATTGAATTTACTAGTATTTTCCAACCCAGAAACTAACTTAGCAGCTTCAAACTGTTTCCAATAACTCCCAAGTAGCATCTGCTGCAAAATTCAGGAAATGTGTGCATTCAAAACAAACTATAAAGTTCATTGAACAGTCTGCAGAGATCACAGCAGTTTTGCTTAGCATTCGGAGAAGCTGTTGGCTTGTATTTAAAAAGGAATAAAAGCCCTAGCTGCTCAACAGGTAAACTGTTCATATTCGGGGGTTACATGAGCAGCAGAAGTGAAAGAGCCCTGCTCGCCCACTTCACACTCCCTTCGGATTTTCACACGTGCAGGAGGGTATAACCCTCACCAACAGCCATTCCTTCAGCATGGGCTCTAAAACATTTTCACAAAGCTCAGAGAAACTTCTTCCTTTTAGACCTTTCCTTCCTTGGTCAAATGTGGTGAAGTTCATAAACTAACTCATAAAGTTACAAGAGGGGATCAGACAAGGTAGACCCATGGAGATGCTTTCTTAAAGATGCCAGGCAGAAGCAGGGAGGGGGGAAACACAGTTTCAGAAGCAAAAAAGTCATATCAGCCTAAATGTAATGCTGTGTTTAATTTTCTACAAGTGTTAATCAGAAAGCATGCAGGACACACTTCATCAAAATCAACTGCAACTATTTTAAGAACTATCTCTGCTGCAACTAGAATGACAAACTGTCGTCTTTGTGCTTTCTCGCATTTTGTACTTAATCCTTTGTGTTTTTGTTTTCACATTCCTGCTGCTGTTATTAAAAACATAAGTTTAACGCTGGGGTTATAAAACATGGCAGTTAAATAGCCTGCTTATACACCACAGCCCACTCTCAGCCATCTCTGGTATAACCGCGTCTTTGCTAAAATCCTCAGCACAATTTTCCTTCCTCTGAGCTGCACTTAGCCCCAGCTCATGTAGTAACAACCAATTGTTATCCCCTGCTGAATAAACCCTGGAACTCAGCACATACTTAAATTCACATCAGCAGAAAAAAAGGAGTACAAAAGGGGAAAAAAAATCACAAATACTACAGGTGCCTAGAAAAGTCACATATGAGAACTGAACTCATTGAAAATGACTTACAAAAAGGATACAATTCTAGTACTTATTTTCCTGCTACTTCTGAGCTCTTGGTGATGCATTCAAGTCCCATTCTTCCACTCTTTCCATAAGAATGGAAGAGACATCCACTTATTTCTCAAATAAAAGGTTAAGTATCTCACCTATTCTGTGTCTTTGGTTGCTGGAAATTTAAGGAAATTGAATTCTTCCAAACGGGATTGAGGAGTCAGTAAACACTACCTGTGTTCCAGGTGAACTTTGAAAGTGAATGTTGGGAGTCTTATCAGAGTCTCGGCTGATATCAGACAGCCCATAAACACACTTCATAAAAATGACAGAGAATTTTATCTTGAATGCTGAAGAAAAATGCAAAACTGTCACCTTAACTCTGCTGTAAAACTGCCAAAAGGAAATATTAGTATTAAACTGACATAGCAAAAAAGATTCCCACATGGGCTGGAGTGCACTTGAACTTCCCTGCCCACCCTCGGCACTGCCAGCTTGCAGGTGACATCCACACAGAACCCAGTGCAATGCACCGGACCTGGCTTGCCAGCTATTTCACCCAGAGATTTGGGACACCCCCATCACAGACAACCACGGAATAATCTGCCTCTGGAAAAGTTTCTTCCTAGCTTCACCAAAAAGCAGCTGTTTTTTGACCCAAGTCCAAGAATTTGCCTCCTTCCAGTATGTTATAGAAGTCCATGGCACTAAAATCTCAGCCAGAATGCCACACGTTGTCTATGAACTCTGTATCAAAAGGATACATTGCCTTGGATTACTGTGAAGTCTGCTTTTTCTTGTGTTTTGGAATACAAAAGAATCATATTTTATTTTTTTGAGTTCAGTGCTCTGGTAGCGCTTTTAAGTTCATTAATCTCTTACATGTTACTAAAAAGAAAAGTCACAAACCTGCTGTGGCAATCTCTCTGCACCGTCTGTGACAGGTCAATCAATCACAATGGTCTCTTAGCTGTAAAAGACATAAATAGCTTTAATAGGAGAAATTGAATCTGATTCTCCACTCACCTACATCGAAATGCCATTAGATTTGGGTTGCTAGCACAGATCTCGTTCTCAAATCAACATCCTTCACATGGCTGTGAAATAGCTGGCGTAACCTACTGCACGTATTTTCAGCTATAGGTCATTTTGTTGTCGCTAAACTGCTAACAAAGTTCTTCACAGGGGTCAGAGGACAGGATTTAACCCTAGCTGGGTGGTTTCCTAGTTTCGGGAAAGTCCATTTACCAGGAGAGCACAATGTCTTGTGTTCCCTGATCTATCTATACCATTAGGGACACAGTTGGCCTGCAGCATCTGTTTTAGGAAAAAAACTACATAGCCCACACATCAGCTTCTGTGTCTTGTACACGCTGCCTCACCATGAAATAAGATCTATGGGTATATACATTAAATATGCATGCACATACAGCACTCTTGTGCACGGATCCAGGTACCAATGACTTCTGCATAACTGAAACCTTTCCTACCACAAAATTGCAGCATTGCCTATGAATACGCTCAGCACTTGTTGCTGAGAAACAAAAAATCCCTGCAGTCAAGACAGCCTGCTTACATGAACATCATCATATGACTGGAAAAGGCAAAAAAAAAAAAAAGAAAACTGGGCTTTGGACTGTTCTTTTCAGCACAGACAGCCAGGACTGGGGTCACTGCTGGCACACGCGCGGCTGTGGCCGATGTCCGGCGGAGAAGAAAGCGGCAGGGGCTGGGTTTGGCAGCTGAAGAAACCGAAGTGTAGATTATGTCCATGAAAGCGGAAAGCACTGTCGATATTCCCAGGACAGAGAGGCTCAGGGCGCTTGGGGAAACACGGGTGGCATCACCACGGGGGTGAGGCCCAAGGGAAGAGAGACAAGGATGGAGCTCCCCTTCGCTTTTTGAAACAGCCTGCTCCCAGCTCTTCCCTCTTCTTGCAGCAGCTACATGCCAATTCTATTTATTTAGAGAAAGAAAGAGGGGAGAAAAATCTCTTTCCCTTCACCCCCCGTTTCAGAATTATTGTGTCGCCTGGGGAGAAGGGTTAGACCGAGACATTTGGTTTGGAAATGACTCACTCGGCAGCGCCACGGAGCCGGAGGCTCTATTTTTAATATTTTTAAATGCAGAACTCACAGAGGTTTTATGCCTGCGCTTTGCCCCAGAGGCACCACCGGGTGCGGGGACCGGGCTCGTCCCGCTCCCTCCCGCAAACCGCCCCTGGTAAACAGCCCCCTCGCACCGCCAACGCCGCCCGCCCGCCGCCGCCCCCCGCCGCTCCGCGGGCAGCGCAGCCCCGCCGCCGGCCCCGCCGCCGCTCGCACTCACCCGCCGGGCTGCGGGGCGGGATGCGGGGAGGGATGCGCCCCTCCGCGCCCCTCCGCGCCGACCTGCTGCCGCCTCCTCGCTGCGATCTGCCGCAATGTGCCACCGCTCGGCCAGGGTTTCACGCTGCCTGGCAGCCGGCCAGCCTTTATTTTTACAATCTGCCTCTTGCTGGCTCCTCCCAGCAGAGACAAAAGGCGGCCGGGCCGAGCCGAGCCGGACCGGAGCAGCGGCGAGGCCGCCCACCTCGCTGCGGGGTGGGGGAAGCCCGCTCCGCCCCTCCCCGACCCGTCCCGGCAGAGTCAGGAAGTTTAAATTCTCCTGACCTTTACCGAAGAAAGGGAAGGGACAGGCTGGGGGAGCTCCGGAGGCCCCTCCCGGGGCAGGGCGGGCGGCTCGGACCCCGCGGGGCGCTCCCGGGGTGCCCCCGGCTCGGCCCAGGGATGCTGGAGCTGGCGGCGGCTCCCCGCGGGCCTGGCTCGGGGCGCGGAATTTGCCTTTACACCGAGCTACGGGTAAAGAAACGGGGCTCAGCGCGGGGGAAGGGGATGTGCCGCTCCTTTAAAGATGGGGCTCGTTTTGTTTTCTGATCTCCCGGTGCTGGGTTCCTCTGCAGCCCCGTGCAGTTTGCTCTGGCACAAGCCTGCAGCAGGTATCAGCCAGGAAACTGGTGAAAAAAATAGTCACGCATAATTCAGGGTCCTTAGAGAAATTTAAAAACCACAATTAGTTGCAATAGGCAAGCAATCAATCGCACAGAACGTGTAACCCAAATAGTGATGCCAGCTTTTGGAGAGCTACTCATTAATTTAAAGCGCTGAGGTTTTGAAGTGTTCAAAAGAGACAGACCAAATTTGTAAAATAGTATTGTTTTCTCTAACAGTTTGAGAGGCTTTTGTGAATTAGTTTATGCATGCTACTGCTGATGCATGCTAACCTAATGTGCTGCTTGTTAAGAGAATTCAAACTGTAACTTCCCAACTTGAGTTGCATCTGGTCTGTAAATGAGAAAAGCTGATGCTGCACTGGAACCAGTATGGCAATCCATCAGCCCGTGCTGGGGTCCTCTATCACTTTTAAGTTGTTCTGTAGATATCCATAGCAAGCTGAGATGAGGACCCTTGCATATGTGTTCGTAGGAGAGAGATTTTCACGTCTCTCTTCCTATTTCTCTGTCTGTAGATGTGTAAAACAACGACTCCCTGAGGTACTGTGAACCTTACCTGCTGCCCATTGCTACTACTAGTTGTACAAATAGGAGTTACTATTACGAACATGAACTCAGTACCAGGGGCTTGCAGGCAGGACTTTACGGCAAGCTACATGAACACACACAAAAACATATTTCCCATTCCACGCTGATGTGGTATATGATGAGAGCTGGTACCTATTCAGCACATAAAATTTTAGTGCATCTGTTAATCTAACAGCTAAAAGTGCATATTGTCATTCATCCTGCACACGCTTTCCAAGCCAACAGTTCCTCAGTTTTCAGAGACAGCATTGCTGAAGTGGAGTTTGAGCGGTGGTCTCAATCTGTGGCTCAAGATATCGCCGGGCAGTGACCGCCACTCTGGGTACACTGACTGCAGAAGCAAGGATGTGATTCCTCACAGTGGAACTGTTCTCCACGGGCTAGCAAAGATCCTAACTGATTTGTAGGTGAGGAGAATGGTGACCTGACATACCTGATCAGGTGGCATGCTCTATCTGAGAGAAATTCTCAGGTTTTCTGGAAAAAAAAAAATCACACAAGCTGCCATCTTTTCCCAAATTTTAACTCACATGGTTATGAATCAAAACCTGACAATACTTTTCAGAGTGGGACAAATACCTGCACATGCAGAGTTGCGGAACTCCGTGTTTATGAGGGGGAAGGTGTTTGCCATACTCATGTGGTTCCGGCTTCAGCACTGCCACCGAGGGACACCATTGCCACAACACAGACTTACTGTGACCATCCTGATCTATGTCTGGACTCCTGCTTGTGGGAGAAGAGGGAGAAAAGAGCTGAAAAGATCCCTGCCACCGCACCAGGAGGAAGGGGGAGGTCCTCTTGGATTTCCTCATTTGGAAGAAGTGGAAAGAGTCCTCGCCACTGGGAGTGAGGGCCCCCAGTTATCTTATGCAGGAGCAGAGGTACTGGGAAGACTTTCACATACAGCAAGGGCAGACAAGAAAGACAATCAGAAACATTAGCCCAGCGGAGAGAGAGAAAAGACTTAGACGGGATGCATTTTACCTAACTTTAGCTACCTGAGATGATGCAAAACACACCTAGCTTTCAAAGTCAGGGAAGGTAAATCCTGCTCTGAAGCTTACCCGAGTGGAGCAGGGTTGTGAGGGAATAGCGATTTGAAGATAGAAGAGTTATGTTTAGATTGACAGATGAGGAAAATGACCTTTAATAGCTCCTTTTTTCCCTTTTAGCTTTGGTTAGAGCAAAAAAAAGAATGTGGTTTCCAAAGCAAGCTCCTTGCCTTACACAGACAAATGATAATTTACAGACATCTGCTCTCATCACCCAAGGCAATACATGGTGCAAAGGGACCGTTGTGTGCTTCATGTGAGAAGAATCGACTCTTCTGTGGCCTTCTTCAAGTCTACAACATCATCTCAGACAACTGAAAAGCAGGAAAATTGACAACATCGATTATGTTGCTACAGGCATATATATCCTGAACAGCCTTCATTTCATTTCTGCCACTCTGCCTCAACAGCACACATCCTCTCTGCAGCACATTCTGCAGCAAGCCAGACTTGAGCACACACACGTCCTGCTCTCCCACAGCCTGGGGTTCGGTAAGAGCCAAACCACAAGAGTGGTGACTAACAGATGTGACCTTTTGTTGGTTTGCTTTATAATGCACTTGACGAGGGGATGAATCCACAACATACCACCTCTGCTTTGCTTTGGCTGCATGATCCAACAGGTCTTCAGCATCACGTGCTTCCCAGAAATGAGTTCTGGGAAAGAACCCCCAGTGTGGTCTATGAGAGTCATCATTTCTGAAGAGCAGTCCTAATTCTGGCGCTAATTGTCAGAGAGCTGAGGGTTGCAGCTGAACCAGGTTAACAGGTCACTGTCCTTTGGTTTATTCTCATCCTATCTGCCCAAGATCTAGTTCCCTTTCCAGCTGCTGGGATAGCACAGGTTTGCTCCAGCTGTCCGATGAGAAAGAGAGAGAGCGTGCAAACAAGTGAGAAAAAATTTAGTTCAGCTAAAATGGATGATTTTGACAGCAAAGGATTAGGCAGTAGCTACACTTGAAGTTACCCTGCAGATTCTGGCGAGAGATGGCTGGGGATAATCTGGGAGCAGCAACCTCCGATCCCAACTCCCGCAGCGGGGACGAGAAGTCTGGCAGTCCTCAGTGACACTGTGCAAATTATGTAACAATGCAGTTCACCTTTCTCTTGGGGCTGTAGCGAGAAAATTCCATGTACCAGTGATGCTATGAAGCTTAAACAACTCTTGCAAAGAAAAAAAAAAATTTTCTTTAGTTGTCTCTTAATATTCATTTTTATGGTTTCAAGCTTGGGGAGGGGAGGAGAAGGGAGGGAAACACCTCATAGGTTGCATTATTATATTAATTTTACAAGTCAAAGCCCTGGTACAAATGATATTCAGGAAACAAAATGTAATTCCACAGGGAAAAATGCAACTATACTGCATCTGGAGAAAAAGAATTCAAATCACAGCTATTCATGGGGAAGAAGGATTCTTAGAAGCTGCAAAGCTGAAAGAGGCCTAAAATAGCTGGAGAGCAGACAGTAAATTAGACATGCCTGTAATTTGAGATGACAGGAGGGGAAAAGGAAAAAAGGAAAAACAGAAAGAAGAAAACAATGGGCTAGCAGAGTTCATAAACAGAAACTGTAACAAAGGCCTCTGTCAGCGGTATTGTAGTGGAAACCCTGCGGAATACTGCGTTCAGTCCTGAACATCTTCTCTTCGAAAAGACATCAGCAGACATAAAGCAATGATTTTTTTAGAGAGGCAGAAGTGATGAGGATTGATTTAGAGACGTCGTCATATGAGTTGAAAGAGTGAAATACAGCAGTGCATGGCATGTAGGACACAAAGCTACAAAACGTAGGCACCATGGGAGACAACTATTTAGGTTTGCAGAAGTGAGAGCGTTATTATTGTGAGGAAGGAGAAACTAGGATGAAATGAGGCCAAAAGTTTAGGATGAGTGCTGCTACAATGGCTTGGCTGCAAGATCCACTGCCTGGTGGAACAGTTGCTCCGGGAGAATTCTTCTTGTGGGATTTTAAATAAGCACAACACTAGTGTTTATCCCTTGGCCCACCAAGCACAGTAGGCTGGTTGATCTTTTACAGAGGAATTTTCCATCTCTACTTTCCGTGTTTCTAAAGCTTCCTCCTCTGCAGAGCACTGTTTGTCACGTCAGTGGCAAACCTCTGAGGAGAAGACAAACAAACTAGCCCACAGGGAAAGAAGATCTACATGAAGAAAAGAACTGAAGCATATTTGTGTGTGATACTTTACAGTCATACCACAAATTATAGCCAGGCAAAGGCAGTGGCAACCAGTCTTCCTGACATTGACTTCTGCTAGAAACCCTAATACAAATTTCCAAAGGACACAAGCAAGCAGAACAGACTCTTCTTTCCGTCCTCCTGCCTTAATTCTTCCCATCCCACTCCTGACTTCATTTGTCTCTCCAGTATATAAAACCAGTGCATGGCTGTACTCTGTACTCCAGTCCTATCTCTTCCTTTTCCAGTTTACTGTACTTCACTATAAATGACCCCATCCCATACACGTTTATTTGGACATTGTTTTTAACTGGTTTTAGCTGAGGCCTTGCTTTCTCTAGGTCCTCATATTCAGGCAATGTCTGATTTTGCAGATACTTTCTGTGTGCCTTCTTTCAAATAATGTCCTTACTTATCCACAGAGCAATATCTCTCAGCCTGCCTTTAGTCACTTCATATCAAAATTACTGTGATATCTTTTTC
The DNA here is from genome assembly GCA_011057875.1 of Pterocles orientalis. Taxonomy (NCBI): domain Eukaryota; kingdom Metazoa; phylum Chordata; class Aves; order Pterocliformes; family Pteroclidae; genus Pterocles; species Pterocles orientalis. The sequence goes on along the minus strand of WKFP01014557.1, from coordinate 904,575 downwards.
CTCCAGCTTTCAAAAATATCATCTCAATCCTATCTATGCAGAACAGTGCTACAAATGTCATCACCCTTGCCTCATGTCAAAAGCAATGCCTCCTACTTTCCGTACGTCTCCTGCCCTGTCCTCTCTGCTTACCACCACAGCTCTCAGCCTGTCTTTGGGAAGTTTCTCACATCATAGTTTCACTGAAATTAGCTGTGCTTGCCACTGAAAAAGCCACCTCACACTCACACTGGCTTTGGCCATGCGCTCTGCCCAACATTGTCTCTCCCTTGTGCCGTGAAATGTCTACGTGACTGCACAGCAGATTGGATCACAAAGATGAACTGCGCTCCAAAAGTCACACCGTCCTCGCACCCCACAAGGAGCTTGACCTGACTCTCCTGTTGATGGCATTGGAAGAAGGCAGTTTGCCCCGTGGTTGTGTGAATCGCACAGTGACACCAGCCTAAGAGCCAAGGAGAACCTCGGTGTGTGTCCTTAGTTTGAGGACAGCCCCGAAAGCAGCACTGCAAGCTTCTCTGCTGTGTGCGCTGCCTTGTTGGGAGCCTGCTCCATGGGGCTCACTTCCAGGTCACTGAGGATCTGCAGGCTGTGCCAGTAACGAGGTCACTGCAGTAGGTAATTTTGGCAAGGTGACCAACAGCTCAGCTGTGGAGAAGTCTGATATTCCACGGATCAGCTGTCTGCTGGCAACAACTTTTGGTTATATTGTCTTTCAAAGCTCCAGAGTACGCACAAGGTGTAAGACATCTTTCTTATGGCAAAACAAGTGAATCACTAGGTGTTAGATGACTCTTACTGGTGAACGGATGCCAAATCACCGCATCGCGTTGTTCTGACTGCAGGAGGTTCCTAAGGTGCCTTCCTTTATTCATCCCTGACTCGCTGTGGTTCATCTGTCGGTTTTCAGTCTGTTTTTTTCGCTTCCTACACCTCACTTGCTGACCATGCGATGCTCTGCAGGACAGAAGCACGCCGACACAATGAAAGCCACTACCAGGGGTAGAGCTCTCTTAGCAAGAAAAAATAAGCTTTCCTCCTTAAAACATCTAAATGCATTCAGCACTGTCACTTCCATGCAGGTCTCAGAGCCAGCTGAAGTCAATGAACCTGTGTGGATGCCAGTCACCTTCTGAGCTGACTGGCACAAGAAACAGTTTAGGCAGGGGCCAAGAAGAAATCATGTGTCACACCAGAAGCGATCACAGTGGCTCTGCCTATATTTACAGTCAGAAAGAATGTGGGAGAGATGCGAACCCTCCCAGCCATCCCGCAGTTGGTGGTATGATGAGCAGACATGCCTTCTTCCCTCGGAGCGGGTTTCTCATTTGTTGTCGTGCGGCGTACGCCAACGATTTGGTGTAGTCGCTGACAACTGAGCCTCACCTCCCAGGGGTGGCCTGCCTTCCTTGATAAAGGGAAGAATAACAGAATGCAGACAGGTGGCATCATCTGAATTCACGGCTTTCCAGCTCGGTGCTTATTTACTCATCTGCTCTTGACTCCGGCTGGAAATGCCGGGTCATTTCTTCCAGATGTAGCAATGCTGAGGTTGAGCCAAACTGGAAGACTCCGTTAGTAGCTGAAGGATCTTATTTTGTCTGTGCTGTGAGGGAGAAGGCTGGGCGGTGCCGGGGCGGGGAGAAATCCCTTGGCCATTCAGACTTTATCTACACAGAGACTGGCAGAATTAGTGAGTTATAACTCTGGAACCACATCCCTCATTCTCAACCAGTTAAACTTTTTGAAGAGATGCTGTCACCTGGCATAGGAGTGTCAGTGACTTCCGGTACAGAAATGATGCATACAGTGAGGCTATCCTGTAGAACTAGAGAGGCTGCGAAGGCTTGGTGGACAAAGGGAGGCATTTGAAAGGTGGACTGCATGTGAATATGCAGAGTAAGATGCGGATACCCAGAATATCCCAAATTACCTCGTTATCAGATAGAGCCTTTGTACCACAAAGGCACCATAAAGTAAGAGGAAGGACAGAAGATGCTAAAAGTGCTAAAGGTGCAGACCACACCTCAATCTTCTGCACAGGATGAGCCTTTGCAAGCCAGTAGGGTGTGTGCACTTGTGGACTTCAGCTTGGAATTGCCAGAATTAATGCATTTAACTGGAGAATCCCATATGCACGTGTTCATGTTGCTTATGACCGATACTGTAAGGTGGCCAAACAGCTGTGCATGCAGGCACACTCTCCTCCAGGGAGTTAACATGAGTGTTTGAACATCCACTGTGGAATCTGTGTCTAGGGCTTTGCATTTGTGTGGAAGAGAGCTGTATCCTAAGTGCGCCAATATGAAGCTGAGCAAATCAGTTTGACACATTTCCGGTTCTCAGAATTTTTCTCAGTCTCTCAAGTTTTTGATTTATTTTCAGAAACTCTCCACAGAGACTGTTCTTTATGTGGAACTTACCCTTCTGCCAGGCGAGGTTGGAATTTCAGCCATCCATAAAGGAAATCCGAGATTTTGTGTGTGTGTGGTGTGCCAGCTCACTAAAACTGACACAGGACCGACACTCGGGCTTTGCAACCAAAAAAAATTCAACAAATAAAACAGTCTGCCTCTTGTCCTTCCCGCCATCTCTCTCTCCCTCTCTTCCCCACCATTGCTGAAACATGTGAAATCTAAATGGCAAAAACACTCCAAGCAAAGCGCAGTTGACTCTGGGTTATTGCTCACCGGATCCATGCGCACCATGCCCTGGGCAGGCATCCCCTCTTACTCTGCAGTACAAGGCGCATCTGCTGCCTCATGGCTAAGGAGAGGCACATCCTGAGCTGTGGCAAAAAAAAAAAATTAGGCGTCAGTAAAGCAATGCCTGGGCGAGCACTGCCTTCCATCCCAGGCCAGGAGGCTCCTGTGCGAAGAGCCACAGCCTGCGGTGCTCACCTGCGCCTGGGGAACGTGCCTCGTGCAGGGGCTCTGGGGCGGCGCGAGCCTGCGGGGTGCTCAGGGAGGGAGGGGTGACACTCAGGCCCCAGGCAAAAGCAAGTGGAGCTACCTGCTGTCTGACAGATCCATTTTCATCCTAAATGATCGACGTGTTTAAAAATCAGTAGTTCTACCAGTGAGAGGCACTTGCTTAGTCCAGTTGTTACAGGCGACTGGAAATAGGGAACCTGTCTGATTGCACAAACCTCAGCTCGGTCAGGCTAGAGAGACCTCAACCTCCGTTTTGTTACTAGGCAGTGTAACATACTAATGGCCAGAATTTAGCCCAGTTTTCTGTCTCCACCAGTAGCCAAAAGTAGATGCCTTGGGCGGACCATAGGAAGAGGAAAAGCATATGGAAGGATGACTTTTCTCAGTCATCTCCACCACTATTTTCACCTGCATTAGCTAAGTTAAAGCTAGCAAGAGGTGCTCCCTGCACTTCAACCACTCCTTCTCTGCAGTTGCAGCTGTATTTGAATTTATTTTCACATTTATGTTTTCCAAAATCTGCAAAGGACAGATGTCTTGCTGGGGAAAACCCCGTGGCACGAGGATGGCACACATTCCTGGGAGGAGGTGAAGAGTTAACCAGGTTAACATGAGTTAAGCTGTACTGTTGCCAAATATGCAGCCACAGCCTGATCTGCAAAGTCAGTGTAGTAAATTCTAACTAGCCATAAAGTGATTCCACATTGTCCCCTTCTCTACACACAGTATTAACCAAAATATTAACCAGAATATTAACCAAAAAAAGTCGTCCTCTGTTATGTAGGTTTAAGCAACGACATCTTCTGTCACCTCCAGTACCCTTGAAAAAGACATTTTGGTGACATAAGGGTATTTTTTTCATCTGACGAAAGCTGCAGTACGCAGCACTCCTCAGGGAAATCACAGAATCACAGAATGGTTTGGGTTGGAAGGGTTTAAGACCATCGAGTTCCAACCCCCCTGGTTGGAGCTGCCGGCTCCTGGTGGACAGGACACAGATGGCTCCTGCAGTCTTGCGTGAGCCTGGCAGCAGGGAAAAGAGGGCAGAAAAAACCCGGATTAGCAGTTGACTCCGGACGATACAGATTCTTGTAGCTGCGATGTGTCGTACCACTGCAGTGAGCTTCCAGTGTTTACTGTACACACACAAACGGGTACACAAGGAGATAGGCTGTCTGAATAAATCAACAGAAAGGGCCAGGGTCCAAGTCTGACTGAACAATAGACTGGGGAGAATGCGAGCCTCCTCTTCAGCTAGACTTCCCTCCAGGAAACCCAACTCGGAATAAAATCCTCCTGTATCCTGTGCCCCAGTCTGGGGGTGTTGACTCAGCTCCAGCTCATCGTGTAGATTGCATTTGCAAGGAGGTGAGTGCAGGCTGCTGACTGCAACCAAGAAAGTATTCTGGAAGAAACCTCCCTGCTCTAGAAGGGAGGAGAGTTGCCCTCAGCACTTTGAGAGAAGTTCACCTGTTCACCTGTTATCTCCTTGAGGGTCGGGAGGCTTTGCAGAGGGATCTGGACAGGCTGGGCCGATGGTCTGAGGCCAGTTGTATGAGGTTCAATAAAGCCAAGTGCCGGGTCCTGCACTTTGGTCACAACAACCCCCTGCAACGCTCCCGGCTCGGGGCAGAGTGGCTGGAAAGCTGCCCAGCAGAGAGGGACCTGGGGGTGCTGGGAAACAGCCGGCTGAACATGAGCCAGCAGTGTGCCCGGGTGGCCAAGAAGGCCAACAGCATCCTGGCCTGCATCAGCAATGGTGTGGCCAGCAGGACTGGGGCAGGGATTGTGCCCCTGAACTCGGCACTGGTGAGGCCGCACCTTGAATCCTGGGGTCAGTGTTGGGCCCCTCACCACAAGAAGGACATTGAGGGGCTGGAGCAGGTCCAGAGAAGGGCAACGGAGCTGGGGAAGGGTCTGGAGCACAGGGCTGATGAGGAGCGGCTGAGGGAGCTGGGGGGGTTCAGTCTGGAGAAGAGGAGGCTGAGAGGAGACCTCAT
>WKFP01014557.1:791460-895428 GCA_011057875.1 Pterocles orientalis | reverse complement strand
ATTGCTTCTGCTCAAGAAAAAAAAAAAAAAAGTCCTAGTATGAACTGTTGAAAATGCAGCATATTTTTCTGTAGCTAACTAACATCCCACTTTCTCCAAAAACTGTTTCACATTTACTTAGCAATGTAAGTCCGTACATTAACCAGTATCTTAAATGCCTTTCGTTTTAGAAATGCAGACAGGAAAAATATCAAGGATGCTATGAGCACCATTTTTCTCTAGGAGTTCTGCCCCCACCCCACTTTACTGAGTTAAAGCATTTCCAGACTATATTTCTGAATTAAATGTAGCTGGGTACTTAAAAATCATGCTGAATCTTATCATAAAAGAGAGGCAAATGCTAGTCCAAATCCAATCTGGGCTGCAATATGGTGATTTTTACTTAGGACATGGGATTCTTCACGCCATTCCCCTTTTTTCCTCCTCTTCCTAGAGTTCTATTGTAATTTTGTGTGCTGACTCAGCTGACACATTCCAGTCTAGAAGTGGCTGAATTTTCAGCAACAATTGAAGTGTTTTCCGGTTACGTAAGTTATGAAATAAGAGAATAAGAGAATAAGAGAACATCTTTTCCTCACCGTTATCCATACGTTTTCCAGCAATGCTATGTCACTTGCAGTGGTACCGTGTAAGCACCAAGTCCCTCACGGTAACAGTCTGTGGAGGAGCAGAAATTCCACTTGGTCCATTTCATATATGGGGAAGATCAGAGCAAAAATTAGGAGCATTACTTTGAGCAGGTCCTCTCATCTTCTCTTAAAAATCAGGCAAGGTTACATCTGCATGGTAAGGTCAAGTAGACCAAGAATCTAGCCCCTGTGCTCCAAAATCAGCCCCTGATGCGAAATGAAACGCAGGCTATTGCCTGTTGTAGTATACACTAACTACACTTGTCTAAACCGCAAAAGTTCGTATCTGAAGATACAAAGATTCATTCTGCTCCATTTCTAGACATGCTGATTCAGAACAGTTGGTGACATGAAGCCACCTGACTACCAAAAACCTGTGTTTGTCTTGATTTAAGCATGATTTTTACTGGTGGAAGCAATTTTTATCGAAAGCAGTGCTTCAGCTCCATGGTATTTGTGTCACTGCATAATGAGGTTGCATAACGTTACATCTCTGTTTACCGGCAAAATATCACAACGTGAGGATTCAGGTGGCGATGCTCCCGTGTAGCGTTGGCAGAAAGAGTTACAGGCAAAAGCAGAGAGTTCTTTAAAGTGTGATTTACACCACTGTATTTACATTGCCTTTTGTAATTACAGGTTTGTATGTTAGGTGGATGCACTGAAACTATAAAATCAGCCACCGTTATCCAGCCTTTTTGTTGCACACATAAATTCTCTTCCTGAGCTGACACAAATCCTCAGCAAACACGTAGTTGCCAGAGGAACACTGAACCGATAAAACCATGTCTGCAGTTGTTTTCCCTGAGCTCCTGTTCCCCAGGCAGTGGCTCTCGTGCTGATACAATCTGTCACGGGGAGGATGCACAGCCTGGGTAAAAGCAGTGACGGGGCAGCATCAGCAGCTATAAGCCAATGAATGGCTTCCTAGGGTTGATGTTACACTCGTGCTCCTTGGGTTTACCCTTCAACTAAGGTAATTTAATAACCATGTCAGAAGACCTTTTTAACAGAGAAATACTAGGGAGCCTGGTTTAAACACCAGCTATCAAAACAAAACAAATTCTAGCTTCAGCCACATCACTTTTGAAAGCTGTGACACTCCTCAGTAGCCCTTCGATTCAGTCTGTGGTACCATGAGGCACCATGCATCAGATGATGCTGATCTGTGGCGTTGTACAATGCTGTCATTGTGGGGACAAGGAATGAAGTCGGATTTTTTGCCAGATCTGCCAGCCAGCAGGAAACAAAACAGCAAGCACATCAATGCTTAAGTGCTCTTCTCAGCATGGCAGGAGATTCAGATAACGCATCAAACTACGTATCTTGGGTGCCAGGATTAAATACAGCATGTCCTAAGAAGCTGGAGTTTTTGCAAGCTCCATGCTGTAGTTTACTGACAGGAAAAGACCATAAATCACCATAGCCATCAAATGTTCTGATTAAAAAAAAAATTCAATTAAATTAAATTAATAAGAAAATACACTTGTGCTTTTATCGCAGTGTACCCCACTGTTCCCAGGCTGTTCTAGTTCTTCAGCAGGAGGGAACTTGTGCAGACTCCTGGAGGAGAAGAGCGACGTGGACACCAAAGGCTGTCAGAGACTGAAGTGAAATGACATTTTTATGTTTTGGCCAAATCTGGCTTTGGGCTTTCTTAGTGAGAGAGCCTTCTGGGCTGTCATATCAAACACAAACCCAAAATGCATAGGCAGTGGAGCCAGGGATACACATCCAGGGGAGATCACAGGGATACGGCCCGGGAGTGAAGGGCCTTGGCTAGGGACAGAGAAAATAACAAGAAGGGTTTCTTCAGGTACATAGGACAACAAAGGGAGATGAAAGAAACGGTACCTCCCTGATGAACAAAACAGGAGACCTGGCTACAACCAACATGGAGAAGGCTGAGGTACTCAACAACTTTTTTTGGCTTGGTCTTCACTAGCAAATGCTCTAGCCACGCTGCTCATCTCACAGAATCCAAAGTTAGAGACTGGGAGAATGAAGTAATGCCCACCATAGGAGAAGATCAGGTTTGAGACCATCTAGGGAACCTGAAGGTGCACAAGTCCACGGGACCTGATGAGATGCAACTGTGGGTTCTGAGGGAACTGGCAGATGAAGTTGCCAAGCCACTATCTATCACATTTGAGAAGTCGTGGCAGACTAGATAATTTCCCACTGACTGGAAGAGGAGAAGCATAACCCCCATTTTTAAAAAGGGAAAAAAGGAAGACCTGGGGAACTACAGGCTGGTCAGTCTCACCTCTGTTCACGGCAAGACTGTGGAGCAGAATCTCCTGGAAACTATGTTAAGGCACATGGTAAACAGAGAGGTGACTGGTGACCGTCAACATGGCTTCACTAAGGGCAAATCATGCCTGACAAATTTGGTGGCTTTCTACGGCACAATTACAATATTGACAGAAAGGGAAGAGCAACAGACATCATCTACCTGAACGTGTACAAAGCACTTGACACTGTCCCATATGACATCCTTGTCTCTAAAATGGAAAGACATGGATTGATGGACTGCTCAGCGGATAAGGAACTGGCTGGAAGGTCACACTCAAAGAGTTGTGGTCAACGGCTCCAACGTCCAAAGGGAGAACAGTGATGAGCAGTGTTCCACAGGGGTCAGTACTGGGACCAGTGTTGTTTAACATCTTTGTTGGAGACATGGACAGTGGGATGGAGTGCACCCTCAGCAAGTTTGCCGATGACACCAAGCTGTGTGGGGTGGTCAACACACTGGAGGGAAGGGATGCCATCCAGAGGGACCTGGACAGGCTGGAGAGGTGGGCCAATGCCAGTCTCATGGAGTTCAACAAGGCCAAGGGCAAGGTCCTGCACATGGGTCAGGGCAATCCCAAGCACAAATACAGTTTGGGAGGAGAATGGATTGAGAGCAGCCCAGTTCTCCCAGCCCAGGAGAACGACTTGGGGTTGTTGGTTGATGAGAAGCTCAATATGAGCCAGCAGTGTGCAGTTGCAGCCCAGAAACCAACAGTGTCCTGGGCTGCAACAAGAGAAGTGTGACCAGCAGGTCAAGGGAGGTGATTCTCTCCCTCTACTCTGCTCTCATGAGACCCCACCTGCAGTGCTGCATCCAGCTCTGGGGTTCTCAGCACAGGAAGGACATGGACCTGCTGGAGTGAGTCCAAAGGAGGTCATGAAGATGGTCAGAGGGCTGGAGCACCTCCCATATGATGACAGGCTGAGAGAGTTGGGGTTGTTCAACTTGGAGAAGAGAAGGCTCTGGGAGGACCTTACGGCAGTCTTCCAGTGCTGAAAGGGGGCTACAGGAAAGCTGGGGAAGATCTCTTTATCAGGGAGTGCAGTGATAGGCTGAGGGGTAATGGTTTCAAACTGAAAGAGGGCAGATTTAGATCAGATATGATATTTCCTGTGGTGGTGAGGGTGGTGAGGCAGTGGCCCAGGGTGCCCAGAGAAGCTGTGGATGCCCCATCCCTGGAGGGGTTCAAGGCCAGGCTGGATGAGGCTTTGAGCAACCTGGGCTAGTGGAGGGTGTCCCTGCCCATGGCAGGGGGGTTGGAACTTGATGATCTTTAAGGTCCTTTCCAACCCAAACCATTCTGTAATTCTGTGACTCTGTGATTCTATTATTTTTCTGCTACTTGGGTCCTTTATGGCCCAGCGCAAGTCAAGAGGTATTTCTGCCTTGGCCACCCTGTCCATGGTCCCACACTCCTGTCCTGCACTGAAAAGGCCAGTTCACATTCCTTCCTCATGCCATGCTTGCCTGGGAAGTGCTCACAGGCCAGCTGGCACCCAGACACCCTCACCCTGGTGTATATACATATATATATACACACGTATGAACACTGCTGGTGGGTCATTCTGTTCAGTGCTTCCTGCTGCAAGAGTGCTCACTGTAAATCCCCGCCTGTTTCTGACTGAAGCAGTCCCAATGGTGGCCAAAGAAATGCAAGGTTCAGGTCTCCTCTGCTTTCAAATGAAGGTTGTTATGTTTCCATCCAAACCCCTCCTTTGGGAACGGGATCTGTGAGACACAATGAATGCACACGCAATAGTTACAGGTATTTCTTCTAGAGAAAGTTGGTATTAATTTCAGGTAAACATGCTGCACTTACTATGGAACAGATGATTTGCATTGGAAATTAAGATTCTTTCCAGGTATCTTGCATAATCTGCTCACAGAGCTTTCTTAAAAGAAAGGTAATTGGTTTATCCTCTCTCATATTTCATTCTGATCCTATTGCTAAGAGGCCAGCAGAGACCTAGGTGGATGTGATTTTTTGGTGGCATAATGTTTCACATAAACATAATCTGAAGTTTTAACGTAATTAGATAATTTCTGCTGTTCTGAGGTGAATAGAAACGCAAGCATAAAATGAAGCAGCTGTCACAGCAAACAATGTGCTCTTCATTTATGATAGGCATCAAGAAAATTGTATTATTGCCCCTTTGGAAAGGACTAAATCTAGGTGAAGATGATGACCAGCTCAGGCCAGCGCGGTTAGTACTGACACAGTCGTAGGAGTCCTCACCAGAGCCCTTCTTCCCTGTGCGAGCATGCACAGAGGCTGCAGACACAACTGGCTGGCCGTGGCAGGTTCAAGCCACCGCATGGCACTTCTTGCCTCTGACTAATTGGAGATGGTAGGAATTTCCATGACAGAGCACATCCATAGTCCACAGCACTCATCACCTCACACAGCCCGGTCACTAGTGTCAGATATTTCACAAAACTCTGCTGAAGACAGTCAAGTATAGGCTGCCAACAGGAAGCTTCTTTGAGAGGCTGGCTCATGTTCTGAAATTATAGATGTACAAACACAGCTGCATTTGGGGTATTTCTACAAGGGCAGAGGTGAAACATCTAATATACCTCTATATAGATATGAAACACCCCTCTGGGGATTTACTGCTTACACCCAAGGAAGGGAGCAGTGGCAAGAAGAGATAAATAATGAGAAATCAATTATGTTTTAAAGAGATCTAAATTTTAATAGTCTACAGTGATGTTAATAATTCAGGGAAGGGCATTTTTAAAGCATTATCTTGACATTTGCCCTTATGTTGCCTTGGTAATTTAAGCATGTGGTTGTGATGAGGTAGAGGTTTAGCAGAAGAAAGAGGGATATAATTTATATTCCAGTTTCTTAGTTTTTACAGTTCTGCTCTTCTGTTTTGAGGCATTACTAGAGACTTTTCTGAGTGCATGGGTATACTTCATCTTTTCTGAGTTTTAAACCACCAAAACAGAGCAAGAAACTGCATTTTGATTGTTTTCTGTTGCAATTATATGCACGATCAAGGCATTGTTGAAATAAATTAAGGCTTTATGATTTTATTTCTATTTCTTAGCACTTGAACATCTTTGAACTAGCCAGCATATTAACACAGAAAGAAAAGACAATCCTAGCTAGTAAGGCAGAAATAAGCTCTTCATAATTGTCATTTCAAACCGATAAAAGGCAGCAATGGCAACAAAAGGGGCTTGAATTACTCCAGCATTTCCTTTATAACTATGAACCCTTGTGCTTACTGAGATGTAATTTAAACCAACAATGACCGTTCTCTTGCCTGTTCTCATTCAAAATGAGCTGATGGGGTTGTTGTAGCCGTTCTGGGTCACAGTCACAACTTCACAGCTGTCCTTCCCTCCCAGCTCTGCGGGCAGCCTGAGCCGCAGGACCAGGGGCACAAGGTGAAGGTGGACATGCAGTTCCTTGAAGTACATCAGCACCTGAGGCTGGTTTGATCTGCCACTGCCCAGGGCGCACCCAACAGCCCAGCACATGTCCCACATCTGCCCTTCTCACAAGTGCGAACCCAGCTCACCACAGCCAGGTGAAGCGGTGGGACGCTGCCCTCCTGGTGCACTTTGTATGACGCCCTGCAAACCTACAAGCGACTCACTTGGCAGAGGGCAGCAGCTCCGCATGCTCTATGCTTACACTACACGCCTTGCTTTGGAGGACATCACAGGGGTTTATTCACAGGCGTTTGCTTATCTGCTGACAGCATTCCCATCGCAGGAGGATGAGGCTGTGTGTGAGTGGCTTCCTGCTGGGAGGCCCTGGCACCCAGTGGTTAAAGCAGGCAGTGCAGAGGACAGCGAGCAAGCGGGGGTTAGGCTGTGGAAAAGTGGAAGGCAAGCAAGAAAATTCAGCAAACTAAAAATGGTTAAGCAGAGACTATAGGCTGTGTCACAGCGACCTTGGAGTGTGCCTGCAGCTGACTACAGTGGGCTGTGGCGTAGCAAGACTTTGCAAAGAACACAGAATATTCATTCAGCTGATGAAATGTTCCTACAGGTGGTTTATCGATACTGGCGTCGCTGCATTCCCAGAGTTGGTCTGTGACGTTTAGAATCACAGAATCATAAAGGTTGGAAAAGACCTGAAGGATCACCAAGACTGGCCAGAGGTCATCAAGATGGCTAGGGGTCCCACGGATCTGCAGAAACGGCTCTCCTGCCAGTACGGGTTCCTACTAGTAGGTTCAATTAACTACTTGCTACTGAAGGTAAGTTACTCTGTTGGAAGAAAGAAACCATGCAACTGCAGTGTGCATGCTTGAGGTTTGCTGTTTTACATACCATGTCTTGAAGGAGCCCTTTCTGGCAGCTGTTGTCAACTGCAGTTCACCAACGAACTTCAGCATGTCTCCTTGCTACCTTCCCCTCCAACTTGTTGCTTGCACAGCGTGGCCGTCACCTTCAGAGGCTGAAAGAGAGAGCTGGGAGCCCATGCTGGCTGTCTAGCCTCAGCATGGCTAAGACATGCTGAGAGACACTCATCAAAGGGAGGTGGGGAGGAAGAAACATCCCCTTCCACGAGTTTGAAACGTTATATTTATGCTTTGCCAACGCTGAGGCTTTTTTATTTCCAGTCTTTAACATCACGGTGTATTTACCCACAGTGCCATGAAAATACACAGGAATGCCATGGTTACAAGCCCTGTGAAAGCAAGTTCCTTCTCTATCTGTATTATAACAACAGTTTTAATTTACATATTATTTCTTACAAATTATTTAATGTATGTATTATTTCTCCATCCTGTTTACAAGTCCACAATATGAATGCTTGCGAAAGATATCCCCAAATTTTTGAGAAATCAACTCAAAGAAGAGACAATAAACACCCTCATGGTAGTAAGATTCCATCTCTAGTAATACGGATGTGAATAGCTGCTCCTTCAGTCCAGTTGTTACAGCTGGAAAATATAGACAAGATTTGGTCCCCGCAAGCCCTTCCTCAGGATATTTGCAGGTGGGATGTTTGAGTTCTCGGTCCACACGACTCCTGGCTTGCAGTGCTCTGAGCAGGGCTGGACCCTTGTGCCTATTTAGAGACCACAGCTACCTCCTGTCTGGCAGCTGGAGTTCCTAAGTACGAAAGGGCCAAAGCAGACATCAGAAACATCTGAACCAGCTACCGTTTAGAAACAGAGCTTTATGTTCTAAAAGTCTCTCTACTTTTGAGATTGTGTTAGAGCAGCTACATCAGCACAAAGGCTTTCTTACAGCATCTAGTGAGTTTTTCAGCTTGCATTAGGTTCCTGAGCATCTTAACCAGCAAAATACTTTTCTTTTGATGCAGCTGGATCTACTTCAAGTGTTTTGCCAGTAGACCTAAACTGGTCAGAGGGCACAGTGTCTGCTTATATAGCCAACACTTCTATGCTGGCAGTGCTTCACATTTCCAGCCAGTTCGATCTTCCTGGTTGAGGAGGCCGTTATGGTTTCTCTAAGTTCATCACTATTTTTATGACTAATACATCCTTTGGAACCTTACATTTCCTACTGAAGGGGCTTTCTGCATCCTAATAAAGGATCACATGGCAGTGTAAGCAACCTGTGTTTCAGTCGTTGATGGGTTTCTGCTCCATCCATTTTGCAAGCATTTTTCTCCCACACTTTGAATGGAAAGTGAATCCATGTTGTTTGCTTAGTTTCTACATCGATCATCACCTTCAGGACATGCTTGGTTCTCACTTTTTGAGCCAAGGTGCCAAGACACTTGCTATTGTCATGCTTCAGGGCAGTTTTCAATCATATTTAAAGTTGCAGGCCACTCTCTTATTAGTATGGGAAGCATCAAAATTGACTACAATGTTTTGTCAACACAGAAATGCTAGCTAGAAAAAAAAAAATCACAGCTCTTCTGGCAGCACCTCCAGCATGGATGTGAGTCTGCCCCCAGCTGAGCGATGCAGGCAGACTCAGGGAACCTGGGGGCGGGAGAGATGCCTCTGGCCCGGGCACTCTGCACCTCCCCTACAGGGCTCTGCTGATGTACCTAAGAGAACCCATGTTTTCCAGCCCGAGGACTAAAAGCCTGGATTTTAAGCTTTTATGGCTGCTCCTGAACTGCAGTCTCTGCCCTAAGGCATCTGGTGACTGATGTTCATGGGTGGACAAAGAGACCATGTCTACTGGAAAGCTCATTTTAACTGGAGCAAAAGGAGTGAGGACAAGAACACCGAACATTGTGCTAGTAAATTAAACATAGAATCATAGAATCATTAAGGTTGGAAAAGACCTCAAGGATCATCAAGCCCACACCACCCAACCCACTAACCCATGTCCCAAAGCACCACATCTACATGTTTCTTGAACCCCTCCAGGGATGGCAACTCAACATGCTCTGAACCGCTCTCTGGCCCACAGACCAACGGGCATAGGACAGTTTGCAAGAGCCGCTCAGCTCTTGGCCCCTTGGACAGGGTGGCCAATGCACGCTGCTCGTTGGGGTTGCTTCCTAGTCCATGCTGACTCCGACCCATTCCCTGGAGCTGCTTGGGACAGTGACAGTCAGTATGAGTGGAAACCACACCAGAAACAGTGCTAAGAATGTGACAGTCGAGGCCTCAGGAATGTTCCCTGACACTGGTTCATTTACTAGTGTTGATACAACCAGACATCTGGGGGGAAATCTGCCCTCCTGGTAAGCATCATTCCCAGTCACAACAACGAGAAGAAACTTCTGCCCTAGCCCTGGCATGGAAGGACTGACGTATCCATCAACATGTAAGATAGTACAAATGAGACTTTAGAAAATTGGAGACATTTCAGGAAAGTCTTGGTTGGAGAATATGACTCCAAGTAAGCAGCCTGTACTAGTAAACCCCATCTTGCCTTCATGATCTGTGAAGCTTTCTTTCTTATTATTTGCTGTTTGTTGCTAAAGAAACACTGTTAAAAAACCACTAATGCAAAAGTAACTTAGGAAGAGCTGTCTTTCCCACTTTATCTTGCCTGATCTCTAAACCAGAACCGCCTAGAATGTCAGGGCAAGAGAACAGCTTCACTTTTCCCTGCAGCAGGGAAACTGCACACACCCAGCAGGGTGCGGTTAGAGTACAGCCCTGCCTTGCGGCAGAAAGCCCATAAGGAAGAGATTGTTGTTCTGCAACAGATGCTCCAGTGAATACACTGGAGGGAAAAACCGAATAGTTCTTCCCATCAAATGCTTAATATCCCAAGGATTTCTCTCCTAGGGAGCCCTGAACAGTCTGAGTGAGCTAGAACTGTGTGCTGCTTTCTCTGGAGCGTAAAAGGTTGCAGTTCTCCAGCCAGGAATTGTTAGGGGAGCTAAATTTATTCCTTTCCTTTTTCACTTCTCAAGGGGGGGGGAAGAAAACAAAACAAAACAAAAAAAGGACTGGCTGGAATGGGTTTTTTCAAGTTATTGTCTTGCTTTTTATGCTTTTCTTAACCTTGAATATATTAGGAACAGCAAGACAGACTTTTCCTCACAATACAGTCCCCCTCAGACACATTTATTTTGGGCTCTCAGTTTAGCTGATGCACCATAACAAAGATGATAGTTTTGCAAAATGTTTATTTGTCATTGGAGTTATATAGCTATGTACAAAAACACAGAGCATATTTTACACTGACTTATTGACATTCTTCCATTCAGCTTTCTATCTCTTGATTTTTGCCTTGCGATATCACAGAATTTATTCTGTCATGACAGCTGACTTATGTTGAAGATAAATACTGCGTACATGAAATGTGCACAGTTCTTTCAATGCCTCATATATGGAACACACACAGTTCTTCCTTTTGCCTCCCTCCCATTTTTTTTCCTTCCCCCTGCCCCCCCCCGCCCCCCCCCAAAAAAAACCATAAAAGGGTTGGCAGTACCTCTCTATCAAAAAAGGTGAATGGCACACAGACAGCTTCCCTCCTGATATTTTCCAGGTAGGGAAAAGTTTCAGTCCATCAGAGTTCACTGTATACATACCTGACAACAAGGGAATTCCCCCTGGCTATGCCTTGCCAAGTACCAGCAGATACAGAAAACTAGGACAAGGTGATATTTTAAGTGAAAAGGCAAATTAAGAATTATTCTAGTACTGCAAGCCCCAGGAGGTCCCCAGCCCCCACCAGAAACATCCCACCTAGCCTTCAGAAGTCATCCCTTCTTGCCTCACCTTCCCTCTTCATTCAGCCAGGGTCCCTGCTCCTCTCTCCCCACATGAAATACCCATTATGGGGGTTTTACACAGCTGGGAGCAGACAGCAGGTGAAGTATACATACACACACACCCACGTCCCCATGTCCAGGAGATCCTGAATTTAGAAAGGCTTAAGAGTCTCATAGTCCAGAGACCCCTCACTCACCCAGCCCCCTGCTCTGCTATTGCCAATGTGGTATTTTTACACAGACGTATCTGCACTGCTTCAGGATGATTTGCAGATACCCCAGGCTGGCTCAAGCAAAAGAGAGTGCCGAATCAGTCAGTATCACCCAGGCCTGAGTGCAGGCAAATTTGCCCAACTCAGAAGCGGAGTTTAATTTTCAGACTCGGTGACTGGACTAACAGCAGTTTAGCTCTTGAGATTCAAGCCAATTCCTGCACATAGCGCTGTGCAGACACATCTGCAGGCTCAGAGCTCACAGCCAAGTCCTACTGAGTGATAGAGACACAAAATCACAGAAAAGAAGGGCTGTGAGAAGACCTAAGGAGGTCATCCAATCCATCTCATTCATCTAAGTGGGGTTTTTTCAAACTTGGAGAGAATTGCCTTTGGCACAGCAGATAATTGAACTGGGGTTTCTCAAAACTTCCTGATAAGCACACTGATCACACGGCCAGGCTTCCTTACACAATTCAGTCTCACCCTTCACCCCTAATAATCTATATTTAGGAGATCTGGACCTTGAAGACAGCTACAGACAGCACCAAAGAGACCACAGAGAAAGGAGAGAAAGGAAGAAAGGAAGAGAGAAAGAAAGAGAAACAAGGAAGGAAGGAAGGAAGGAATCTACTATCTACTTACCCTCAGACAAAGCATTTTATTAAGCACTTCTGTGGGCTTCTGACCATGAGCTGCAAACAGGATTTCATTTTGTATATTAAATCAAACCTGTCATTATTTCCTCATGACTAAAAGGCGCCCGGAGTGAGGAAATGACAACAGCAGGAGGTGGACTGGAGAGCAAATTCAGTACCATGCCAGCTGTGCTTACTGGCAGGCAGCATCTGTGTTCCGAGTATGTGACTCACTGGTAGATGTTCTCTCTTGCCACATACATCTGTGATAGTTAGCAATGACAGTTATCTACTCCCCCCTGCCTGCCTTTGCATCTCTCCACCTACTTGTTTGACAAAGTTACTCTGTACAATTTAGTCACTAACCTAGGCATCAGTCTGATTCCCCAGAGATACAGCATTTCTAAAGTTTTACTGCTTAGAAAAATTCTGCTTATGTGTGACTCTAGAAAACGCTAGTTTTATTGGTTTGGGAACAAGACAAGCAAGCAGATTATAACAGGTCAGTGATGCAATTACAATATTACGTTATATCCTCTGCACAATCCCTAAGTTTCCTTTAGGTTTACTTGCTCACATTGTAATACAGTGTTGTTTTTTCATACTGCCTTCATTCTGTTTATCCTTTCACAACCTCTAAACTTACTACTGATGTTAATAAATGCCCACATCTATTAATGCAGGACTTAATGTTAAGACAGTTATAATGTTATACCTTACCTCCCTGTCACTTAGGTGACAAAAGTGACCTACTTTGATTCATCTAAAGAGTGAAGCAGGGTCAAGAGAAAATTATTCCAGTTACCTAGCTCTTAAACCCTTACCTCTAACCACTACCCCCCCTTTTTTTTTCCTTCGGGGTACTATTGTTTAGCCCACTAACTCTGCAAACTTTTCATTTTGGAAACAAAATTTAGGATCCCACTGTCCTTCCCTTCACTTTCTGGTGTATTCCAGTGTGTAGTTTCCAAACAGTGCTGCCTGCACTCAGTTACATCTGTTGGTGACACAGTGCCAGAGAAGGCACAAATACATGTCCCAAACCCCATCAATCACACCTATTAACTTCAAGGGGTCACAGACGGTAAACTCACACCCCAAAACAGTGTTCCCTGCTGCTCATGAAAAAAAATGGCAAGTCAAATCCTTTCCTTTTGGATTCTTCTGCCCTTTCTGCTTTCCCAGCACGAGAGAGGGTCATCAGTTCCTCTGCAAGAGGAAGCCCTTTCCCCCACTGGGCTTGTGAAGCCCAATGCCAATAACAAGGCCAAGTGCAAGGTCCTGCACATAGATCAGGGCAATCCCAAGCGCAAATACAGGCTGGGAGGGGAATGGATTGAGAGCAGCTCTGAGGAGAAGGACTTGGGGGTGTTGGTTGATGAGAAGCTCAACATGAGCCAGCAGTGTGCGCTGGCAGCCCAGAAACCAACTGTATCCCGGGCTGCATCACCAGCAGCATGACCAGCACGTTGAAGAGGAGATCCTCTGCTCTCATGAGACCCCACCTGCAGTGCTG
The DNA here is from genome assembly GCA_011057875.1 of Pterocles orientalis. NCBI lineage: Eukaryota > Metazoa > Chordata > Aves > Pterocliformes > Pteroclidae > Pterocles > Pterocles orientalis. The sequence continues at coordinate 882,006 of WKFP01014557.1, read as the reverse complement.
CATCCAGCTCTGGAGACCTCAGCACAGGAAGGACATGGACCTGTTGGAGTGAGTCCAGAGGAGACCACGAAGATGGTCAGAGGCTGGAGCACCTCCCCTCTGAGGACAGGCTGAGAGAGTTGGGGTTGTTCAGCCTGGAGAAGGCTCCGAGGAGACCTTATAGTGGCCTTCCAGTGCTGAAAGGGGGCTATAGGAGAGATGAAGAAGCTTCTTTATCAGAGAGTGCAGTCAGGATGAGGGGTAACAGTTGCAAGCTGAAAGAGGGGAGATATAGATGAGATCTTAAGAAATGTTTTCCTGTGCAGGGGGTGAGGCAGTGGCCCAGGTTGCCCAGAGAAGCTGTGGATGCCCCATCCCTGGAGGGGTTCAAGGCCAGGCTGGATGAGGCTTTGAGCAACCTGGGCTAGTGGGAGGTGTCCCTGCCCATGGCAGGGGGGTGGGACTTGATGATCTTTAAGGTCCCTTCCAGCCCAAACCATTCTGTGATTCTATGATTCCATGAATGCCAGCAGCACTCACCCACTCGCAGCTGGTGCTGTGTGTCACCCTGCTCACCGAGCCGATGGCAGTGAGGATGGGGTGCTGCGACAGCGGCAGGGACAGGAAAAGATCACAATTACCAGTGCCCTGGAAACACACGTGCTGGGAATTACACCCGACAAAGAGACAACTATTTCTCTCTCAGAAGAGGCCTCATTTAAATGCTGTACAAGGTGAAAGATACAGTTTGCTAAGATAATGGTCCCTATCCTTGCAGCAGCGCCATGACAAACCTTTTGTCCTCACTTCCCCCTGGCTGAAAATAGAGCGTTTACAGCTGAATTCCCCATACAACATCGACATTCGCACTGGCGGTAACAAAATTAAGCGATGGGAGAGGGCACGGCCAAATATCCCTCGTCCCGCGGCCTCACAGCCGGGCTGCCGCCCGCCCTGCCCACCGGCGGGGCCGCTGAGCCCTCCCCGCGGGGCCGGCGCTCGAGGCGACAATGACACCGAGCCGCCTCCAGCGCTTGGGGACGCCGCGCCGCGCCCCACTCCGCCCGCCTGCGCTGACAGCGCCAAGATGGCGGCGGCGCGGCCGCGAGAGGGCGGTGCCCGGCTCAGCTGACAGCGCCAAGATGGCGGCGGTGCGGGAGGGGGAGTTCGCCGCCCTGCAGAGCCTGCTGAAGGTGAGCAGGCCGCTGCGCTCCTGGGGGACGGGGCGCCCGGCCCGGCGGTGGAGGCCGCCCCTCCCGGGCCGCGGCTGAGCGCCGCTCCGCTTTGCTCCCCGCCAGGCGCCGTCCAGGGACGCCGTGCGGCAGCTATGTCAGGAGTGTTTCTCCAGCCCGCCGGCCGGCCTCGGCCTCCTGGCGCAGCGCGCCTGCACCGGCCTCGCCGCCGAGCCCGAGGAAGCGGAGCAGGTAGGAGCGGGCGGGACGGCGGCCGGCAGCGAGCGGGGTGCCGCCGGGAAGGTCCCTTCTCGCCGCGCGGACACGGGGCACGGAGGAGGCCGCGCGAGGACGGGACCTGCCCCTCCCCGGGCCTCGCCGTGCGGGAGGGAGCGGAGCGGAGGAGCCGCCCGCAGCGGTGCGTGCGCCCGGGCCGTCGGGAAGTTGAGCGGCGCCGTGGGGGCTCGGAGGGCCGCGGCCGCCGCTGTAAGGAAGCTCGGTAAGAGCCGTCCTCCCCCGGACAGGGCCTGACGGGCAGGCGGGAGGGCAGAGCAGGAGGTGTGTGCGCTAGGGGACAGCGGGGACCTGGGCTCCTTCCCTGCTGCGGCTGTCGGGCAGGTGTCCGAGGCGGTGTCGGTCTCGCTGGAGAAGCCGGGTCTGTGCTGGCAGCTGGAGGCCAGTCCCGTCTGTAGGTAACGCTTTCCAACCCAGCGGAGCCCTTTCTCCTCTTCCTTTCCTACAGCTGGTGTCTGCTTTGCACAGCCTCACCAGGCACGTTGTGTACCGCGGCTTGACAAGCGCAGAAGATATCCTCTCTCTCTTTCCAGAAAACTTCCACCAAAATCTGAAAAACCTTTTGACTAAGATCATCTTGGAGAATATGTGAGTGCTACCCACCTGTCATTTGCCTCCAGCTGGAAAGTTAAAGCCCCTGTATCTGGTTTGATAGTTGGCAGCATGCAAAGTCTCATTTCTGTTAATTTTGTGTGTGCCTTGAGCATCGTCACACAGGCTGGGATGAGCAGAGTTGAGTGAAATATGTCAACTGAGTGGCAGATTATAGCGGTTTGGTATGCTTGTACATCTCACTGCTTGGTAGCCCACTGCTTTAATAAAACCAGGGAGAAAGGCACATGCCATCAGTGAGCCACACTTGGAGGAAAAACCATAGTTGGTCACCAGTTTGCCTACCGTTGCCCACCAGTGACAGGCAGCCTTTCCTCAGCACTCGGTAGCATAGGCAGTCTCTCTGCCCTGCTTACTGCTGCGGCCCTGGTGACCCTCTGTCGGGGATAAACTACTCTGAATGCTTTCCCTACCTTTTTTTTTCTTTTTTTCTTTCTCAGAGCAGTGCTCATACTGTTTTTCTCTTCTCTTTTTCACAGCTCTGCTTGGAGGAATGAAGCACAAGCAAGTCAGAGTAAGTAGTAGTTATGTCTTGATGCAATTAATGTGTCCTGATGTGATTGGAGCTTAGAGCTTAGGATAGTGCATCGCAACGTGTTTTCATAGCGTAGCACAGGGATACACCCATTTGCCTTAGATGAAGCTGCATGATGGTGGCATCACAGAGCTTAGCAGAGGCCAACAAGCTTGCATTCAGATCCATGCTGCTGTGCTAATGTTTCCAGTCCTCAAGACAATTTCATTTAATGCTCAGTCTGTTCCTGCCTTGCAGAGAGCCGTGTATAGCAACTATTTGCAAAACTTTGAAAGGGAAGCACTCTGACCTCCGCGTTCAGGTCATTAAGTGATGTCCATATTCAATAACTGTGCACTGTAAAGGTTATGTATATACTGGGGAATACCTTGTCTTTTCCCATCTAGTAAATTCTGTGCATTCTTTCTCTTCCATGCATCAGAAGGTACACTGCATATTTTCATGTCTGCTTTTTTCCCACCTTTCTAAACAATTATGTAATTAAGGAACGCAGACTTTAACAATAGCGTCATGGACAATAAGTTACGTTCCGGTTAGGTGTTCATGGAGCTACACTCTTGTTTTCTTTACACCTGTAGCACTTAGAGGCTTACAAATGAGAGCTGATACGTAACAGTACTTTGAGGTCTGCATGGATCCTCTTTATCCTTTCCTTTGCCTGCAGAGGAGATAATGTCCAACAGCTAAACAGTATGGCAAGACTTGAAAATACACTATCCCTCAAAGTTTTAATGGAGTATAAATAGGGAGAGGGAAGAAACTATTGCGTAATGCTAATACAGTAAATACAGCAGTTAGTTACACTAAACAATGTTATGGTGTTACCAAGACACATAGTGCTTTTTCCTGTCTCCTTAACACCATCACGCATTAGAGGAAATGAGAGCGAGCATGACACACCAGCATGACCCACTAGCTAGGTCTTCACAACCCAGAAGCAAGGCTGGATGCGTGGCTCTTGGGGCACCACCCAGGACCTCTGCCTAGCACTCATGTCTTTGTATCCATTAGATGAATATTTAACCCTGTTAACCCCTCATTCCTGTTGGAATGAGATTGCATTCTAGGAAATGATGGATTCTTTGAGTAATGTATTCACAAAATATCTGACATACATTACACAGGGACCAGGGCAGTGATTTAAAGAACAGATTGATCTATGCTAACATAAAAACATGGATGGTTTCCTGCCCCTCCCAGGCAGCCAGCAATCAGTCTTTGCAAATTAACATACAAGGCTAAACAGATGCATTTTATGTTGTTGCAAATGCTGCCAAGTGCTGGCCCTGACAGACTGTAAACTAGAGTTTGTTCCAAAAGCAAGAGCTGGGCAGCCAGTTCTGCACTGCCCCCTGGAGCTCTGCCCAGGGGAGCAGGAGGGAGAGCCTTTCCCCGGGTAGAAAGAAATTTCTGTAAGCACTGTTAGGAAGCAGCTTGAGCATCTGGAGTCAGTAGGAAGGCTAGCAATCAACCCTTGGGGAGGCAGCTAGGCATCTTATGATAGGCAGAATCCAGACAGGCTGCAATTGCCTATTAAAAGACAGCTCTTTCCTTAGCACTCAGCAAAGGTTTAGTCTTTGCATCTTCATCCCCCTCTGGTACCCTTTAACAGATGTCAGAGAACTGCTGACAACCAGGTTTGATAAGGCTTTGCAAAGGCACTCAAACCTATCAAGCACCACAGCTGAGATTTTAAACTGAGGTTGAGAATAAACAGTCACCTCCCCACAGATCTTTTATGGGGCTGGTCTGACCTTTCATTCAGGCATCTTTGGAAATCCCTAGCTGACATAAACAGGAACAATGTTTCTTCATGCACCCTGTAGCTGTTTATTCTGACATGGTTACAGCAGTTAAGCCCGTTAGCTGCAAATGCCCTTTTCAAACCAGAAGGGGTTGTCTTTATTTCCTTGGTGTGAACTTACTTCTAGTGAGAATTTACTGTTTTTCCCAGGAAACTGGATCCTGCACTTTTGAACATAGCAAGTATAGCTCAGCTCTCACCAGAAAGTGGGGTTGAAAAAGGTGTGAGAGGTGTTCCGAGTTTTATAAATATGACAGTACCAAAGTGGGAGTGACTTTAAGCGTGCCCTGTTAAACTGCACCTTGCAACTTGTTTTCTTTACACATATTTTAAACAAGTAACTTACCTTACAGACATTTCCAGATTTCTGGATTCTGGCGGTAAATTGTACTTTACCACGGGGCAGTCAAGGATTTGAGCCTCATCTTTTAACACTTGCTTTTTTTTTCGTTGTTATCTGGTTGGATAAGTAATTATGCTTTCCTCTGGTTTGCAGTTTGTGTGAGAAAACACTTGTAAATCTGAGATGAAAATGGCAGTACTGTTTATTTTTCTGAGTTAAAATGTATTTTTTTAAATGAAAGTAGGAAACTTGTTTTGTTCAAACAAGGAGGACAGATCTCTGCATGCCATCTGTCTAAATACCTGCCTGCATTTCACTTGTTTATATTCTTCAAACATTCCTTGTAATTATTACTGGCAGCTGAAAGACACTATTGAAAACCCATCATGCTCCCAGGAACTGACAAACCGCACTTGCAGCCTGTTGGTGCCAGGGTTTTGTTGGGAGAACTTTAATCTCAGCTTTTATGTCCGTTTGCGCAGTGCTTAGGGACTCTTGAGGGCTCATAGTGCAGTGAGCTCCATTAAGTACACACCATGATGAAAGAATATTTCTATTTCCTCTCTGCAAGAGATAGCTGCACAAATTTCTTAGCAGCCAAGTCAGACCTCTCCTCCTTCCCTTGGAAGGCTCATGGGGTCTCCAGCCCTGAACTATTGATGTCAGTATTGCATCAGACTCAATGATTTCTGTTAGGCTACATCTAACTAGGATGATATCTTCGATATTTTTTTAAAAATTGGCAGGATATGTGAAGATTGCAGTTTATGCTGTACTGCAGGATGCTTTGGTTCACAGGTTGGGGAACTCAAAGTAACATTTTATACTGCTGGATTTTAAAAGAGTGCTTGTGTGCTTTCTTATCAGTTACGGAATAGAGCAATAATAAGGATGTGGGTCCCAGAGCAACTCATGATGAAAGACTAGTGGAATGTTGCAGGCACCAAGGCAGGGGATGAAGAGGTGGAGAAGACATCTTACTGCTCCCCTTCTCCCAGCTGCTTTGTGAATTTACCTATGCTTGTCTTGCACTGTACCATCTTTGCATGTGATGACGGGAGAAGCTTGTTTGTCCTTCCAGTATCATGAGGAGGTCTTCAGAGACTGGCGTATTGCAGAGTAAAAATTATGTGAAACCACATAGTAGCACTGAAGCTGTGCACTTCCCAGGGCCAGAACTGGAGGCACACGTACGTCATGGCAGTTACAGGTTCCAGGATCTTGTGTCACTGTGCATTGTTGGGCATAACAGACTCATTTTTTTTAATCCCTCAGTCTCCCTGCCTCGGCTGGTCGACATGGACTGGAGGGTGGACATCAAGACGTCTTCAGACAGCATCAGCAGAATGGCAGTCCCTACTTGCCTGCTTCAGTTAAAGGTAATGTCCGTGGCTGTAAAGGAGGCGGGATCAAAATAACCAAGTCCAACGCATGACTTACCAGTGGTAGTGCAAAACAGTTGAGACAGGCATCTGATGCTTGCCTACTGCCTGGCGGGCAATTAACAGACTTTTCTCAGAGATGATCTTTGAAATACCTCAGAGCCTGGAAATGATATCTCTGATGAAAGCCCTCTTTCTGTTGCAAGGGAGAGTTTTCTTTGCATGAGGATGCGAGAAGGCAGCATATTTGTTCCTGGTCATCAGGACCTGTCTGTTCTCTACAGAAAGAAAGAATATAAATTAGGAAGTCATCGCCATTTAATTCTAAGCCACTCATCAGCATGTTTAGCTGACTACAGTAGTTGGGAAATTACTTTTGCCTTCTAATAACGTCCTTCACTGGCCACATCTAGCATTTGGGGAGTATAGCTAACCTTACTGCTGATATTCTGCAGAGTTCTGGATCTCCCCAACCAGTAAAAATAGGATGGGTTGGTTTCAGAGGAGGAGAAAAAAAAAATAAAATCTAATTTCTGTGTGTGGGATGGGGTTAAGTATCCTATGCGGTATCTGCTAAGATGCTTTTGATATGGAGGTGGCTTCCTGCCGCAAGTCTCTTCAAAATTTCCCTGTACTTATGGTGATATATGCTTACTTTCACTCTGTCAATGGGAGTGCACTTCACTAGTGAGGCACACAGCTTAGAAAATGTGCTATGGTCCTTCAGGATGGAGCTGGATGCCAAATTTAAAGCATTTTTCTTTATCTAGTAAACACTGACTTTCATAGTAGCACTGGAAAAACACATCTATGAATTTTTCATACAGCTAACCTCTGCATTCCTGTTTTCAGATTAAGGAAGATGTTGCCTTATGTGGAAATAGTCCTGTTGTTTCTGCACTGACTGTGGAACTGAGCAAAGAAACCCTGGACACTATGTTAGAGGGTCTAGGAAGGATCCGGGACCAACTTTCTGCTGTTGCAAACAAATGAATACTCAAAGGCCTGGATTCCAGCAGCGAGGAGGGGAAGTATTCTATGTCTACACCTACAGCTCTCATAAGTTGCATGAATTTATGTTTTAACAAAACACAATTCAAGAGGTTTCTTTATTGAGTTAATAAGATAGCTTATGAAAAGCTAACACTTGAACATTCCTTTGTTGTGATGCCCAAGCGTTTTCCTAGTACGTTGTTTAACAAAAGCTGGTCTTTCAGAAAAAGATTTGAGGGCTCACAGTGTAGCTTACTCACAATGGTCATAACTGAAAATAGGAAATAGCTGCAGCCAATGAAGCAAATGCTATCTCTCTGCCCTGAAATGAGGATCTAAAAGGCTAGAGCTGGTTAATACATTAACCAGCATTCCAGCATTAGCAGGCAAGGAGGGTGCCTCTCTCTGGAATGTGGGTGTACTGAGGTGCGTGCTGGATGGAGCACTCTCTCCCTCGCAGTGAAGCACAGCAACACTGCAGATTGCCTTATTTCAAAGCATTATCCTATAATAACAATTATGCTACAAGACATTCCCTTCTGATCAGCTTCATAGCACCCTTTGCAAAATGACTAGTCTCTATATCTTCAGCAGTAAGTCATTTCCTCCTTGTGTTTGAAAAGAAAAAAGGAGTTCAGATAATACATGTTTGGGTTTATTGGACTCTGGGCTTTGCCTTCGGTGCATAAAAACCAGACTGGGAAGGTAAAGAATTGAGAGCCGTTGTCCGTACTGTAGGAAAACCTTCTGTGGCAATATGTGCTTATACTTCCCCAAAGTGTTCTGTTGTTTGCTTGTATAAATCTTCATTTAATTAAAAAATGAACTGCTAATTGCTTTTGTGAATCCTTTTCACTCTAGAAGAGATGTTGTCCTGGGTTACCCCAGCATCTTTGTGGTGGTGCCCAGTTTCTAGGCTGGCTTAATGGATGTTCACATTTGTTGCTGAAGAAGGAGCTTTTGTTTCCTGTTCAAATGGATTCATCTTTTAAACTGTCTTCTCTTCATTATAATATCAGGGCTCCTTTTTCCATGGACACCAACTCTCTGCCATATTACAGGTGATGACCCTGACCTAAAACTTTATAAATACATGTTCATTGAAAGTGTGTAGGAGTAAGTGCAGAAAATGAACAAAATTCTGACTCTTCTTTCTGGTCAGCTTCTGTAATGCTCCAAACTGGAACACTGGATCCAAATGTTTTGTTTATGGCAAAGTCCCACCTCTCATAAAACATTTGGCTCTCCTTCAGACACAAAACATTATCTCTTGTGTTTGGAAACACAAAATTGTTTAAGAAGTGTGCATAAACTACAGAGCTTTGTTAATTAATTTTATACATCCCCACAGAGTGCAGGCTAGAGTATAAGTGTAAATGCAGCCTATGCTTTAAAAGTATCAAGGTAAACTGGAAAATTTCATATGTAATAGGGAGATCTGAAAGGAGAAGGTTGATACTCAAGAGTCTGCTCCATAAGATTCAAACTGTGAAAAACATCTGTAACAAACGTCTTCAGTTTGAGGAAGGTTTGCTGCCTTTGCAGCCTAGGCTTTAAAAATTCTCAAATAGTTTATACTGTACTGTTTACTTTAGAAGGTGAGAATCACTGAGGAGGTAAATAGTGCATAATGAAGTAGTTGTAGTGTTAGAGGAGCTGAGGAAGTCAATACAGAGAGGAAATCCTTGAGGTAAATACTGGAGTTACAGTTAAAATGTTGCAGGGCCTAATGAAGTGAAGAACTGATAGCTGCATAGAGTTCTCATACAAAGCTATTACACAGCTGTAGAATAGTTGTAAAGAACAGAAAGACTTGAAACTGAAAAGACTTTTCCAGTGTCAGAGTGGTGCTATCTGCAGGTAGCTGAAAGTTGCCCGTGGAGACAATAAAGGGGGCTGTCCACAGGATGAGAAGCGTGACAAGCACCTGATGGCTTCAAGGGGTATATCTCAAGTCATTCTGCAAGAAGATACTGGGATTGTCTAGCCCAACATTTAGGAGGCTATGAGAGCCTGCTTTCAAAGCTTTGCCTGAAGTGTTGGGTATTTTCTTGTTGCCTCTTACCATCTTTGCCGGAAGAGCTGAGACTGCTCAGAAAAAGGTGTATAAAACGAGAGAGGCTGAGTAGGATTGTCATTACCCGACCAGCAAAACTACTTCACATTACAGTCCTACTTACGGAGACTGCTACCCAGAGAGAGAATAATATGCCTGCTATTGTAGGCAATCATATGTGATCTTTTTCACAAAATTATTGCTCTCTTAAAATCAGTTAGATTTTTATCCTCCCTCCGCATCTTGCTGCTATTTGGTAGGCCAGCCTACATGTGTTCAGCACTACTTTATCATCGCCTTGTTCCTCTGCCAACACTGTCGTCTTCGGCTTGCTTCTCCCCTACCTTTCCATTTTTCCCTCATACTTACGAGGCAGTGAAATCCCACTTTTGGTGGCTAAGCCTAGTAATCTCTATATTCTGTGCCTTTCAGCATTGTAGTGGCCATTCCTTGCTGTCAGTTTGTCTCTCCCTTGCATGGGGTCACCACAGGTGTTCATACCTGGAGAAGAAGAGTCCAAGGACATTAGTGAAGAGTAGAGCTGTGGTAGTATGTGAATCACCTGAATGCACTCCTTCCAGGAAACCACAAGCCTTCGTTGTGAAGTGGAGCTTAAAAACATCTTCACAACAGTACTGGAGGAATAGAAAAGCTGCTTCCTACCTGGATGGACAGTGTTTATCCAGTGATAATTCCATTACACTAAGCAAAACAATGATAAATTTATTTGTAAAACACAAGCTTGCAAGTTAAATTAAAATTGGAATTTCATAATTCAGACATTGTGTTGGATCTGACAGTGTTGAAAAAGCATTTAAAACATTAAATCCTATTTTGTATTATTCAAAACAAAATTTTGTTTCCTCTTACTACAAGAAAATGTCTACTTCGGGGTGTTCAGGCTAAAAGTTGTATAGATGTGATTAGAAAGAAAATGCCTTTATGATTCTTAGCTACTACTTCATTTACATATTCAAGCTCTTCCAGAACTATCATCTATACACAGTTTTTGCTTTGTTTATCACTGAGGTGTTACTGTTTCACTTCAAGCAAGTTATTTTGTTACTAGTAATTTGGTTTAGATTTGTTTTGCCCTAAGTAAAAAAACGTTAGTTTCAGTTTATTTGGTGTAAAATTTTCACTGGAGATAATTTAACATTTTACATGGCCCCCCCTGCCCAGATTAGGAGTGGAAAGGGCTTTTTTTGATAACAAATCTGTGATAGATCTCATGTTAAGTGAACAACATCTCTCTTAAAAATCCCAACGGCCCAGCTTAATCTCAGTTCTTGGTACTAGGACCAACAGATCCAGCAGTCATTTCCTCAGCTGCTTTACAACTATAGTTATTCTGAGTCATAATAACCCCTACGAAAGTCACCAGTTTAATGAATCCACCAGTCTTTCTCACGTACCCCTGAACAGATTCACCTCACTAAGCTGTAGGTGCTTATGGGTGCAATAACTTGGTGACAGCGCTGGCAGTTGAGGAATCTCACCTCCCCAGACCCTTTCCTAACTTCTTGACCCCTTAGTCAGGAACTTTATTCCGCAACACAGTAATGACACTAACGTTCATATATTTTGCCCCCATCTACACAGATGTTGTGCAGGTAGTTGCTGATTTTTTCCTCTGTTTTTAATGTAAGAGGTAAATAATGCTTGGGACATTGGAATAACTGTCACCTCCGACGTGTAAAACTTGGTTAACATTATGTAATTTAGTCTCCAGTTGGTTTGCCATTTTCCAGTAGCCATGTCAGGAATATCGCTGCACTAGCACTGCCCTGTAGCCTTAGAGTGCAACCCCTTGGCTCGCGCCCCACCAGTACTCAGTAATCCAGCCCAGCAGAGTCAAACAGCTCTCACGGTTTGCGTTCATCTGGCCCCTGCTTGAAACCACTACAGCTGCACGACGAGCACTGGTGAATTAAACCTCACAAACTACAGCAGGGGACTTCTGTAGCAAGCCTGATGAGAATGTGCCAAAGGTCCTGAATTTTGTAGTTACACTCAAAAATCCATAGGTATCCTCGGAAGCCTCGCTGTAGACATCAGTTTTTGAAACGACACATAACTATCTGTGAAAACCAAGGTGTTATACTGGGACTAGTCAGGGACTAGGTCATCTGCTAGCGCTTTCATCATGTCCCTGTACTCCACAGGGCCTATGTGGCGGTCACTAAGCAGTCCTTGCCATTTTAAGTACACGAGAACCTGACTGTTCTTGCACGTGCTCAGCACTGTAAACCTTTTTTCTGGAGTTATTCACACACAGAAAGAAGAGGGACCACATTAGGGTTGGGCTGGCATTGCAAGCTGGCAAGCTTCCTAAGCCTTCTCCTACAGCCTTGGTCATTCACAAAGAAAGAAGAGCGAGACTGAAGGGAAGGAATGAAAGAAAATAAACTTTCCTGGAAATGTAAATGCCTTTCCCCCAGGAGATGGCGAGCTTCATCTCCCATTTCTGTGGCCTCCCCAGTTCCTCTGCAGGAAGCAGCAGTCTGGGCTGTCATTTTCAGAAGCTGGGAAGGAACAATCGGGTGTCTGCAGTAGCTCAAACAGAACCATTCAGCTGCAAAACAGAAAGGGTGAGATTATTCACTGGTCAGCAAAAGGTCCCTCATCTGCTAACACACCTGTGGGTGGAGGCAGCTGAGTGCATATTAGGGGAAGCTGGCGGAGATGGTAACAGCAGAGGTTCTCTGCAACATGCCAGTCACTTCAATCACAACGAAGCACAAACCCTTCCCTTTTTTTGCCAGGTTAGATGCAAATTCCTCCAGGGACAGTTTTGGCAGCCGCAAGGCAAGGGAAAGAACAGTGTTGTGTTTAAAGGGAATGTTTCCAAACTGGCCCATCTCAGATGATTCAAGTTTTGCATAGATGTGTCTTTAAATAGCAGAGAGCAGGGCACTGTGAAAATCATCTCTGGAGAAGTATGATGGGGGGAGGGAGAGTTCACTCTCTCCCAAGCATGTTACAAAGCACAATGGTATCCTACATATTTGATCTTTGTTCTCCCTGTATCTACAAATTCTCCTGTTGCTTTTTTGCTCACTTTTGCTGGTGCTGTTAATACAAGGCCTGGGATGAAAGCATCCCCCTCTCCTTGCTGACCCTCTTCACCCCCACCTCCCAGGAGGCATCATCTTGCTGGTCTGAGCGAGGAAGTGCTAATGCACACCAGCACCACTGACACACCGCAAAGTGCTGTCTTTTGAGAAATGCAAAGGAGCACGCTGAACAGAGACAGTTAAATAGCATCCTGTTTGCATCCTTACTCTCTTCTAGGTATTGCTGTTGTAAAAGGCTGGTTTGGAACAATAGTAGGTATGGCTTTTTTTTTTTTCCTAAGGCAGACACAGTTTTTCAAAGTTGACAGCATCCCTTTATGCTGATGAGATAGTGAAGGCTGAGTGCCAACTAGCAGCAGAAATATAATAGCATCCATTAGAGCTGTTAGCCAGTCTGCCGGTGCTTCTGCTTGTCATTTAGAGAGTTATAACTCAGCCATGCAAGATGAGATGCAGGAGAAACTTTACACTGAGAATCTGGATCTTGCAGTGGGCTTTTTAGTTTCTTACAAAAAATAAATACCAAGTTTGCTTTGACACTCTGGACCATCTTGTAAGGAAGAGATAAGAAACCTAAATGAGAAGACTGCCTGGCCTTTGCACTGACAGGGAACGGGGCTTACTGGAAATGCTGACATCTTAACACCTGTATCAGTGACCATATGTCCAGGGGTGGCCAAACCCCCGATCTGTGTCAGTAAGTCTCGAGGCAAATGTTACCATTGCTTCCAAACAAAGCACTACACAAGTCAGCGAGGCTCACTGAGCTGTGTCTCTGCTCCACGTAGTGGCAGTGCTCAGCCTGCAAAAAATTCACTGGAGGTTTATGACCAGAATCAGTAAGTTACGCACTGTCTGAAGTATTTGCTTCCTTAGTGCTTTGTGGCATTTAGGTGTTGGTGCCTCATTCCCAAGCCTCTTTTTCTATTTATCTCATTTCTATGCCCACATAGAGACATGACCCTTACTTTTGATTAATATTTTTTTATAACAGTCTATTTGTAACTAATAACAGTCAGTATTATTCCATGCTCTACTAAACCGGAATGGCAAAAAGTCAGATAATCTAGCAAGTTTGAACTGGATATTGCTTTTGTAAAGACATACTTGATGAGAAATAAATAATCAGAAGATCAGAATGAAATCAAAGAAACACAAAAGCATGACCGAGTGCATTGCATAACTGAGAGTTAGGGGAAGTGCGTCTAGCGATGACTTTTTTTTTCCCCCCTTCCCTGAAACGGACAGCATGAAAGTGTACTTGGCCATCTGTGTCTCGGGATGTTTTCCTTTTCCTGGGCACAGATGGTCAACTTCAAACATCACGATCACTCTCATCTACCACATCAGCCCTGTAAGCAATTGTAGTTAGAATTCCTACCCAGTGCTTTCCAGTCACCTTGTTTCTCCCTTTGGTGCTGTCTTAGAAGTTCTGGCTAATACTAAAGGCACCAAAATAGACACATTCAAAGCTGCCCTTGTGCGTATGGTAACATAGCTCTCAATAAAGCAAAGACCCTTTAAATGAAACGAAAGCTGGACACATTTTTGCCCTGTCCTCAAGCAAGAAACAAAACCCTTTTCTATACTTTCAAAAAATAAAATAAATTAGCCAGAGCAAGAAATCTAACCAAGATGCACCTGTCGTTCCCTCCTCTGTTTTAGTTTGCACACCACTTCTCCAGCCTGCACGGTCTCCGAGGCGGAGACCTTGTCTTCACAGTGCTGGGGAGGGGGACAACACTGCCGCGGGTATGCTCATCAGTAACAGCGAGGAGCCCGTCCCTTGGCTGTAATGCATCGCCGAGATAGTTTATTTCAGCATCAGATTTCAGGCTTTCTAGTTGCTTGACACAGCAGTGATCTTATCTTTTCCTAGATAAGTAAGGCTGATCTATGCAGTTTAATGGGGGGATTTTGTCCCCAGTGATAGCTCACAGAGGAAAGGTCTGATTTTCAGACATGTGAAGAACTTTCTTTGGAACTTCAGGTACTGCTGATATACTTCTGATAACCCTCCCTCTGGGCCCATCCAATCTGCCATATCAGAAGGGATCCCAGTACAATTTTGCCAAAGAGAAGTAATTTTGGTGGCGTTTTTGGTTAAAATTTCTTCTTCCTCTAATCATTTGGTACCACACTGTCGCCCTCCAATCCAGAGCAGACTGCACTCCAGCAGTGAAGGAACAGCATCCCATTTCAAGAATTCAATAATAATAAATGAAAAGTACCAATTTTTTTTTAAAAATGATACAGACTATCTTAATGCGGCTGTTGAAGCAATAAAGCAAGTTATGAAGTCTGCAAGTAACTGAAAATGAACTTGACTCTCAGGTGATGAAATTCAATTCATTGGGAATTCTCCAGAGAGGGGGGAAAAGCTTTCGGGATGATGACTGCATACAAAGTAAATACCCTGGTTACTAATGATATTTATTCTTAAGTACAGGCAGCTTATTCTCATCAGCAGCGTTCAGGGGAAGAAGTATAATCCAGATACTCTGGACCACAGCCTGATTTTGCTTAGACCCCTGAGCGCCCTACAAGAAATCAAACTTCTCACAGCTACTGTATGTCAGCTTACACAGAAAATGTCACAAGCTCTTTCATAAGTATAAAGCAGCCCTTCAGCCAGTGTTTCTGCCTCTCTTCCTCCCCTTGTGCCCCTCAGGAGCCCTCCGAATGCATCACCAAAAAGATAACTCGTCTCTAGAGTCCTTGTCATTACATGCAGCTATAACGTTACCATGCAGTCCTACTGCATTTCTGAAAATAAAACGAAAGTAAACCCAAGCCATCTCCACAGATTCACCCTGTTACCCTCCAGCTCTTTTTCATGCCTTGTTAGCATCTTTACGTCAGGTTTAGAGCACGGTCTGAAGGGCAGGTCTGCTGCTGGGACTCTCTGGTGTTAATCCTGCCTTTGCATGCCTGGGACATGGCTGCAGGCAGCACAGGGCTCTGGGAGTGGCCAGGGGGGCAATGACAGCATCCGTACTGCTCTGATGGATGGCTACAGCTCACCTTTTTCATTTGGTGCTAGGGCTAGGACCGTGTCCTGGTTTCAGCTGGGACAGAGTTAACTCTCTTCATATTAACTAGCAAGGGGTTACGTTTTGGGTTTGTGCTGAGGAGAAGCTGATCACACACTGATGGGCAGAGCTGCTGCCAGGACAGTCCAGGACTTTCCAGCTTCTCTGCTGTGCCCGTGTCTGCAGGGGCAGGAGAAGCTGGGAGGGAGCACAGCCCCCATGACCAGCCCAGGATTCGACCTTGGGTTTAGGACTGAGACCCAAAATGGCCAATGGTCTGTTCCATCCCAGACCCGGCATGGCCAGGAGAGAGGTGCGGCTCTGTCCAGAACAGCGCTCTCTTGCTCTGGGTTGTCTCCCTTTGGGTCACCACTCTCTCAGGGTCATCTCAGCGGACACTCAGGCTCTTATCTCCATTCTGGGATTGCAGTTTCGGGACTCTCCCTGCTCTGGGATCATTAGCCTGGAACATGCTGAGCCTTGGTCATCAGCTGGTGAGCAGTGTCACTGTGTGTCACTTGTTTGTATATTTGTATATATACTATTATTTCCAATATTGTTGTAGTTCAGTTAGTAAACTGTTCTTATTTCAACCCACGAGTCTCTTTTCCCTTCACTCCTTAATTCTCTCCCCCATCCCCAGGAGGGCAGAGTGGAGAGGGTGAGTGAGCGGTGTTGCAGTGTTTTGCTGCCAGACAACGTAAAACTACAACAGTCCTTTTTGTCACCCAGCACGGGGCTCAAAATACTACAACAGAGCATTACAGGGAAAAAAAGAAAAAGAGTGAGTGAGGTGGGAAGGGGAAGGATCAATTTTACTACACTCTTTGTGAGCAACGAGACTGAAAATGTTCAGCAGTCAGCCTAGAGAGGAGAAAAGGCAGGCTGAGATCTACCTACACTGCAGTCCTATTTTAACACCCGTTAACTGATTGCTAACTAACCTAAATAAGATTAGACTTAGCAAAATAGTTTGTTTAGGATACCTATAATCAGCTGAAAAAAAACAGCTTATATTAAAAAAAAAATATGTCTACTAATTCTGGCCTGACCCAGAAAGGCTAGATCCTCCCAAGCCATGCGATGTTTAGAGTACGCAGCGGATGCTCCTAGCCTTGCGAATTTCAGTACCGAGGTCGGTCAGCTGTTCAGTGAGCCGCACTGGGGACGGCAGCAGGGACTCGGGCAGCAGTTCAGAGGGGAGATCTGAGAATAGACAGTGCTTTAAACAGACAATTAGCAGTCAGTATTTGCAATTTAGCAGGCAGCAAGCAGGAAGGCTTCCAAATGAGAGAATTAACTGCTACATAAGGGCTTTGTGCTCTAGCTACTAGCTGGCAGCAAAATTTGTGCTGATTCTGATGCAACAAGCTTTAATCCTGCTATGTTATCAACACTGTGCATTTCCAGGTTTAAACACACCCAGTAGATAAAATGTCCTTGAAAACTCACTCTTTAATTCCCAACACTTCACTTGAAAACATAATCCTAAATATCACATTAACCAATAGCCACAGTATCCTTCATCCACTCTGGGACCCTTTTCTATTTCATATCCGCCACAGCATCACAACCCGCTGAAGTAGCCCCGAAGTGCTGGTAAGAGGCTCAGTGCAACGCTGCTGAAGTCAGATGATGGATGACCCTGCAACTACACATCCTAATGTTCACGGAGACAACTAAAGAAGCAGGAAAATGGACAGGCACCGTAGAGACATTGTCACACACCGTCATCTGATCACAAAGTGAGATGCGTTGTCACAGAGAGTTTTATAGTCTTATGGTTCATGCAAATCTCAGGGTTCGGCCACACAATCAGCTGCTGAACAAGTTCATTAGTGCAGGTCAGCTGAGCCATGCTAAATCCCTGGTGCCTTCTGCTTCCAGCGGCAGAGAGCACACCACGGCACCAACTGAAACTGCAGCAAGAGGCAGCTTCACACCTGGCACCTTACACGTTCAGACAGAACGGGGTGAGGTTGGAAACACCAAGGCCATACTGTATCCCCTTCTGAACAGCCAGGGCTTATCTGTCTCATCATGTGGTAGGTTTTTTTGCTAGAAAAGGATTCACAGGAAATCAACCCACTCAAGCATCCATTCACCTGCTCTGCAAGTTTTCTGAACTCACTCCCTGAACTAATGGTTGTAAGTGGTGTCTACTCCAACGGCCAGCTTGGCTTGGAGCTCGCCGTGCTCAAGAGATGTGTAATTTTGCAGCACGAGCCACACAACCCCCTGTTGCAACAGAGACTCCTTGGCTTGCACGGACAAGCTCTTTGATGGTGAGTCAGGGGTGTGGCTCTCATGCCAACACCACCTCTCGCACACTCTGTCCGCCTCTGAAGATCTGCGACTCTTGGCTACAGCTCTTGCTCACAGCCAGGCAGCAGCCTGGAATGGTAACTGGGGATCATAATCTAAGCAAGCAAATCCCCGGGGCTTTTGTCTCTGGCTGTTGCTCCTTCCGCATTATCAGAGTCAGAGAAGATCAAATGTGATGGCATCAGCATTTAGGGCAGTGGGCAGGAAAGGGCAAGGAACACAGAAAAGTTTTTGGGAATCTGGGATGGGGAGGTTGGCATTTGGTATTTCAATAACAAGGCTGCCAACTTCAAGATAAACTTACGGGTTGCAAAAAGACCTCAAATTAATTCCAACACTCCTCTTGGGCTCATCAGCCTATTTTCTTCTCTGCTCCTTCACCCAAAAGCAGTGTGGCCCCTGTTGTGTAGGAGCCCCAGCAGGGAGGGAGGTCTGTTCCCCTCACAAAACTTCTGCTGACAGGGACAGCATCTGACCTGACAGGGACAAGCGGCCTGGTTGTAAATAAGTGTTTGTCCTGGGTTCAGCTGAGACAGAGTTAACTTTCTTCACAGTAGCTAGCAAGAGGCTGTGTTTTGGATTTGTGCTCAGAAGAAAGCTGATAAAAAGTGATGTTTATGCGGCTGCCAAGGTCTTTCGGCTTCTCTGGCTGTCTGCAAACAGGAGAAGCTGGGAGGGAGCACAGCCCCAGCAGTCAGCCCAGGATTTGATCTTAGGTTCGGGACTGAGACCCAGAGTGGCCAATAATCTATCCCATACCATACCCGTCATGCCCAGGATAGAGGTGAGGACCCTCCGGAAGATCGGCCCTTTTGGTTCCAGATCTCTTGCTCCGGGTCATCTCGCTCCAGGTGGTCGCTTTCCCAAGGCCTTCCCCCCCCACCCCGGTCAGCTCTGGGTCTGGGACGCTCGGACTGTTCTCTCCGTTCCATGAGTGTGGTTTCGGGACTCTCCCTGCTCTGGGATTGTTAGCCAGGAACAGGCTGAGCCTTGGTCATCAGGTGGGGGGGCAGTGTCACTGTGTGTCACTCATTTGTATATAGGATTATTTTCAATATTATTGTAGTTTAGTTATTAAATTGTTCTTAACCCACGAGTCCTTTTTTCCCTTCACCCCTTTAATTCTCTCCCCCATCCTCGGGAGGGGGGAGGATGAGCAAACGGGTTGTGTGGGGTTGGCTCCCAGCCAAGGGTAAACCCATCACACAGTGTTTCACACGACCACTTCCAGCTTCGTATATAAATTATATGTTACTGAGCAAAGGTACTTGCACATCTTAGACTCACAGCCCTGCAGAAAGACTGACCAGAGCCAACATCAGCAAAAAGGCAGAAGACATACACACGCTGATGAAGTGATCAGCTGATGCTGGGATTTTCAGTTCTGTTTGCAGGAGTTCC
Source organism: Pterocles orientalis (assembly GCA_011057875.1). Classification (NCBI taxonomy): domain Eukaryota; kingdom Metazoa; phylum Chordata; class Aves; order Pterocliformes; family Pteroclidae; genus Pterocles; species Pterocles orientalis. The sequence goes on along the minus strand of WKFP01014557.1, from coordinate 863,001 downwards.
CACCAGTGAGACAGACAAACAGGACCCTGTGATCTGGGAGTCCAAAAAGCATCTTCTATCAGACAGAAAGGGCCAATGTTTCCCTCCTTCTGCCATCTCACTCTGAATTCCTCATTTGTACATGCTTGGCAGTGAAAGGGTTAACTTGGAGAGACTCCCTGACACCGTCTTCCGAATGTGACAGAAATGTCAAGTGACCCCCCTGGTCTAGCATGTTCGCTCAGACCAGAGGCTGCTCCCTGATTAGCAATGATAAATTCAAAGCAGATGGGAAAACTCTGCTCCACTCTCTGATCCAGCTTTCAAAGCCCTTTGATTTCCGAATCCCTTGGCTGCTCTTTGACTTTTCTCGCCTGTCAAATTCCCTGGCAAGATTGATAGGGTCTGGACAAGAGGACATCAGTGCAAATTCTGGCACCGATACTCTCCCCTGCCAGATTTTCCACCTCTGACCATGTTAATTGCAGCTTCTCTCTCTGCCTTTGATGTAAAGACCCTTTGATTTTTTTTTTTCCTATCCTTCCTCCATCACCAGGTTACTACAACACTTTACTCCTTACCATGTCTGCATCACTTCTCTCATACACAAACTGTTGCCTGCATGTCCCCAGGCCAGGCTAGGAAATGCTCAAAGCTACAGTAAGGTTCTTCAGAGAGCGTGCTCTGTCTTTTCCACCCGAAAGCCACGAAGTAAGGGCAAGTTTGGAAAGGACAGCAAGATAGCAACCGAAGTACTAATAATATCTGGAGAAGACCACAGCAAATGTAACATCAGGACAGGGTCAGTGAAGGAGCGAGATCATGGAATAGAATCACAGAATCATTAAGGTTAGAAAGGACCTCAAGGATCATCAAGTCCAACCCAACACCACCCAACCCACTAACCCATGTCCCAAAGCACCACATCTACACGTTTCTTGAACCCCTCCAGGGATGGTGACTCCACCACTGCCCTGGGCAGCCTGTCCCAATGCCTCATCACTCTTGCAGTGAAGAAATTTTTTCTAATCTCCAGCCTAAATGTCCCCATACCGCAGCCTGGGGAAAGGCAGGTGCTGTGGAGCGACTGGGACAGGAGATGGGCACACCGCCACTTCTGACAGCTCTTTCCCTGCGCTGGCACAAGACAGTTCCTGCATCCTAACCTGTGCCTTGCTGCCTTTTCCACAAAGACATTTTTCCCAGTGCCCAGCCTGGATGTGAGTTTTCAGCCGCCTGCTTCTCATCTTACCCGCGCAGTGGGAGCCCAAGGGACGGACCCTCGCCCCACTCCCTGCCACCACTGAATTCTCCTCTCATGTCCCCTCTCGCAGCTCCTGAGGCTGTTTGAGAGGGCCCTGTGAAACGAGGAGGACAGAAACAGTGATTTACTCGAGGTCACCCTGGGGACCAACCCTCCCCGGAGGTCCTGACACCTTAGCATCCTTCTGGAGGCTCAGAGCCGTCCACCGTCCCCCTGCCCCTCAGGAGAGGCCCATTTTTAGCTGCTACTGTCCTGCCCTGCTCCGTCCTGTCCTGCCTCCTGCCCCACTAAAATCCCCTGCACGACTCCCACCTCCGAGAAAGGAGCTGTTTCCACAGGCAGAAACTCCGGGGAGCCCCAGCAGTAGGTAGGGGTCCCCCCCTCCACCCCTTTCTTCCCTCAAAGCTCAGCTTGAACAAGGCAACGCTGGCTGGCGAGGGTCGGCATCCACCATTTCCACCTTGGAGAAGCAATCTCGCGTTTCCCCATGGGTCTGTGACCTTGGCGGCAGCCGGTCCCTGCTCCCCACCCTTCTCCGGGGTGCTGCAGGTGCTGCTGCTCGCCCGTGATGCAGGACGGGCCCACACGCCATTGGAGGCTGTGAGGAAACACTCCTGAAGCTGGGCAGGGCCTGGCCCGGCCTGTCAGGCCCTGGCTCTTCAGGAACACCATGGAAAAGTTTACCTCAGCAAGGCGAGCTAAAATGAGAGCTGCTGCACTGCACACAAACCTCTAGGAAATCCCAAGGAATAAAATCAGCCTCGAATTGCGTTAACCTCAGGTTTTGACCTTTCCCAGAGCTCCTGACCCAACAGTCTTCCAGAGCGCGGCAACGTTCCCTCTTACACATCGCTGCGAGGACTCCCTGCAAGAACACAGCGACACACATGGCTGGAACGAGCGGCTGGCATGAGGCACGCTGGGCTGCGGGGGCACGCGGGGGCTGGCAGAGCCGGGCTGAGGCACAGAGATGGCGCCTGTGCTGGGAGCAGCTCTCTGCACAGCGGCAGCAGGGCTGGGCTCGCAGTGCACCGCTCAGCAAAAAGCCGGGTCCGTGCCGTGACAACCGACCACCTGTTCATCAGATTGGACTAGACGCGCACTTATGCCCGGTGCTTGGGAATCCACCTTGTGCTCAGGCTGGGTCACCTCCTCCGGCCTGGGGGGTACACCAGGATAAAAGCTGGATCATAATTTCCTCCTAGCGTACATACAGGAGCTGAAAACCTTGAGGAAGGGACTGCATAACCGCCTGCACAAGGATTTGGAGCTCGGACTGCGTAACGGTTGTTCCAGTTCTCTGCAGAGACAGCAGCGGGTGCGCACACAGAACCGATGTGTGTCTGTGCGAGAGGAACCTGCTCTTGATGAAGTCGCGTGTTTATGTAACCTAGTAAAAGGCACAAAATGACACTCGAGTTTCTCTCTGAGACTAAGCAGCTGCCATGGTTGTTCTGGCACAGCACCCCTGCTCGGCCACCGGAGCACCCATAGCTCCTACTTGTCTCTGCTGCAGGAGATGCGATCATAACGATGTCAATGATCCGAGAGAAGGGTGCAGGGGGACCCAGGGCACCTGCCACACAGCAAGGGGAGGTGCAAGGTGATGCTTGAAGGCTGCGTAACTGCCATTTGATGATTACAGAGAGACTGAAGGTTGCTCTGCCTTCCTCCTCGTTTCAGGGTGCAATCGCAGGGACAGCAGAAACAAGGAAGCGTTTTGTTCACGGCAAACAAAAGCCAAGTAAACAAAACCGATTTCTAGTTCAGCAAGCTGGAAAAGAGAAACATTTGGCTGTGTGTTAATGAGGCTGCTGTGGAGACTTAGAGCACAATTATTTTTTACTGGAAGTATCAGAATGTCAGGCACTGAAATACCAAAGCTTTGGAGATGTGCAGCTTGGATATTGATTTACTTGGTACCTCCACGGAGTCAAGTGAAAATGAGGGAAGGAACTACTCTACAGCCAAGCGTGCTTCTAAAACTCATTCCTTTCCTACCAGCTTTGGTAGCTGGGCCTGAAACAAAGGTGTCACCTCCCCTCTTCCCACCCTGAGGGACTTAGTTTAAGTGAATTACTTGTAATTTTCCAAAACGCTCAACACCCAGGTAACTGCTTCCAGTGCCACGGTAGGGGCCAGCAAAGCGGGCTGCAACAAACTATGCCAGGGGAAGTGGGTGTAAGGGGGGGATGCTCCATTGCTCCAGCAGCTGAAACCTTGGGAAGAGCAGCAATCAAATCAGTTTAGGGTTGTTCCTCAGCCTGCAATCTTGAGGCAGATTCCACTACTCTATTTTTACTTTGGAGGTGAAATAAGGAAATTATTTGGTTTTGTCATTTTCTCTCCTCAGAGCATCTTACGAACCTTAAGCCCCAGGGTTTGTAAAGCAGCCTGTGATCGATCTCCAGAAAGTACTGCTGAAAGGCCAGCTAGCGGCATCAGAACAGGCCGGCATGGAGCACAAGGTGGCCCAGAGGTGGTGCAGAGGGAGCAGAAAGAGGGGAGCAATGCGGCAGCCAGCCCCAGGGCCAGCGTCCCCAGCCCCTGTGCTGGCTGAGGGAGGCGATACTCAGCTTGCCACAACCCAGTCTAACATTCAGAGAGTCGCAGTTTTGACTGTTGCCTTGGGCCCTCCAGACTCTCTGTCACAGCCTTTCAAATTGCATTAGTTTGGGAAAGAGGCAAACAAAGTTGTATTTTTTTTTTCCCAGGCATTGCTTAAAATAGAAAGCAAACAAATATCACTGCAGACACACACAGCCCCGGAGACAGCAGGGAGATGCGCAGGCACAAAGGCATGCAGCTGGCCCTGCGCTTCATCAAGACCACAATTCCCTATCTATCACCCCCAACATTTTCAGGAGAAAAAGTGTTTTTTTTGATATCAGATTATGGAAGATAATTAAACACCTTTCTGCTCGCATGCTGGGCCATTTGGTGAATAACATGAATGCTATGGTGGGTTGCTCTCAGTTTTCCATCACTTTCTTTTCCCCAGTCTCCTGTGTAATTTGCTCTGTCTGGCTATTTCAAAGCACTTCTTTATGATGTCCTTTTCCTCTGTTCCAGTCACCATCTGTTTGTTTCATTAGTAGTCTCACTTTGGGGACAGGGTGTATTTAGGAGGGCATTCAACATCCAAAAATTAAAAGCCTTGAAGTGAACATGATTCAACTGGAAAATGATGAAGTGCTGCTCTTTGGCATTTTTCAGAAGCTTGTCTAAAAGCATGCCACTGCTGATTTCTTGATACTTTCCCCTTCTCTTTTACCTTTCACTGAGAATCACTGGCTTGCTTGCAGACTAAAGAGGACTCAATTCTTCATGCACTTCACAGAGAGGTTGTTAAATAATCAGGCTAATACCCCATGGGTTCACTTATTTATCTGAGTGCATGGCTCAGCAAAGAAATGGGATGTCACTGGACACAACCCCAGTCTCCCCAGAACCACCAACCCCTTCCACCCTGCCTTCGTGGGGTCAAATCCAACAGAGATTGCTCTAGGCTAGCAGCTCAGAAGCCAGCGACACGCTGATTAACGAGAGGGCGACACACAGTTTATCTAGAAAAACGCCCAACGCCATGTAATAAGCATAAAACCGGGAGCATTTGTCACCCCCAGGGCCAGTGCCACAGGGAAGACAAAGGAGCATTTTTCATGTCTCTACTGGGGAATGTAAGGTTGATGGGACACAACGGCAACTCATGGATCAATGAAAAAATCGGAGTCATTTCTTACTGAACCAGAGGGGGAGCAATGAATTCGGCTTCGTGTCTACATGCCCCCCTTGTTCTGCAGCGCAGGATGAAAAATAAGCCCAGACAGAGAAGGAAAAGGAGAGTATTGCACTGCATTTGATTATACTGCATTGCTTTTGATTTTTGGGGGATGAGGGTAGCTTGGCGGCAGAGGGAAAACGGAGACCAGGCAGACTAGAAGCATGAAGGGTCAGACAGTGATTTGTTTCGTCACTGGGCCATTAACTCAGCAGTATCCATCCCAGATGTTTTATTGTTTAGATCCTGGATTTGAAAGGTTCCTCCTTCAGTTTTGACTCCTGGACTCACCAGACTACAGCTGAAGCTATAATTTCCGACTGGATAACGAATCACTCAGAAAACACAAACACACCATAACTAAGGCACTGCTCATCTGCATGAGCCCAGGGTCCCGCTTGCAGAGAAGTGTGCCACCACTGCTCTCTGCATGGGCCACTGACTGAAAGTATGACTGCCCTACAACGGGAGAAGTTGTGCCTCAGGCACCAGGGATGCCTGCTGTTACCAAGCCACTGTTGGTGTGCTGCTAGGGAGGGACTTCTCCAACCTGCCACCTCAGAAGGACGCTTACTTGCTTCCTCCCACCCACTGCCTACAGATAGCAATCCAAACAGCTGGTCAAGCCACAGCAGTGCAGCCAGAACTGCTCCGTGCTGGCCAGCTTTGTGACAAAACTATTGGAAACAGGATCAGCAATAGCGTGGCCAGCAGGACTGGGGCAGTGACTGTCCCCACGTACTTGGCACTGGTGAGGCTGCACCTCGAACGCTGTGTGCTGTTTAGGGACCCTCACTGCAGGAAAGACACTGAGGTGCTGGAGTGCATCCATAGAAGAGCAACGAAGCTGGTGAAGGGTCTAGAGAACAAGTTTTAAGAGGAGTGGCTGAGTGAACTGGGGTTGGTTAGTCTGGAGAAAAAGACCTTATTGCTCTCTACAAGCACCTGAAAGGAGGTTGTAGCAAGGTGGGTGTTGGTCTCTTCTCCCAAGTAGCAAGTGATAGGATGAGAGAAAACAGTCTCAGGTTGTGCTGGGGAGGTTTACATTGTATATTAGGAAAAATTTGTTCACCGAAAGGGTTGTCAAGCACTGGAACAGGCTGCCCAGGGAAATGGTTGAGTCACCATCCCTGGAGGTGTTTAAAAGATGTGGAGATGTGTCACTTAGGGACATGGTTTGGTGGTGGACTTGGCAGGGGCAGGTGTACAGTTGGACTTGATGATCTTAAGGGTCTTTTCTGACCTAAATGATCCTATGATGCCATGATTCTAAACCCCATCATACAAGAGGGTACAAAGCCCATACGAGATAGCCTCATCCCAAATTGTGATAGGAATATGGGCTGTGAATATATCCCAGAAAAGTTCAGAGATGGCCTTTAATTGCTTGTATTAGCTTGTATCAGCAGAGGACCTTAAAGCAGTCATGCAAGCTGAGGGGAAAGCAATGGCAGAAGGCAGTCCTCAGACTGCGCTCGCCAAGAAGCACCAGATCTTCACCAAAGGGACCAAAGCTGACAGAAGAGATCTAACCACAAGCACAAATCAAACAAGAAACTCTTCAGAGCATCTTAATAAACTCTCAGACTGAACAGAGATGAGGGTAGTGGCATTTTCCTAGCAGCTGAGAGTGGTGGGGCAAAGGCCCCCATGGCCTTGGGGATCCCTTGTAGGCTCCTGCTTGGCTGTGATTGCAGAAGGCTCACATCACACTCTGCTTCCACGGAAGTAAGTGCCTGTTTCTTCAAAAGAACATGAAATCCTCAGGTGTGCCTGTGCAGGCAAGTTCTGTGCCACTGAGAAACAATGGATAACCCCTGAGCTGCCGGTGCCGCCCAGCACACCGTGCACAAGAATTAACCTCGGCATGGGGCTTATAAGCCTCATTACCCAGCAGCTTCACGGAGGCCCCCCCTGCCACAGCAGCATCGATTTCAGCTCTCACGCTAGCTGGGATCTCACCGCACACACGGCGTACGCACATCCCCAGGAAAAAAGAAGGGTGAAGGCCATGTCTGCCTTGGTACGATTAGCAGGCAGCAATGCTCTGAGCTCTCGAGTTCCCTGCCTCCCTCTTCCTCCCCAGCCACGGCCTCATCCTCCTGGGATCTGGCGTTCAGTCCTCTGTTTTGGTGTCCCATTCACACCTTCCCCCGACAGCCTGAAGCACGTGCTCCAAGCCCACCGTGCACAGCAAATGCTTGTCTATGCTGCAGCCAGCCTACGCTGGAAACAGAGCTCCTCCGCTCACTCCAGCAGATGAACACAAAAAGTGTTATTAGCATAGAGGCAGGCTCTTAATAACAACTGATAGTTGCAACTTAGGCATGATTAATGAAGGGAAGGGTTAACGTCAGCGTCTGTGTGACTGAGGCTGTCAGTGGGGATTAGGGGAAACACCCATCACATCTCCAAGTCCTGGTCTGCTTCCACTTTCTTTTAAACAGAACATATTTTGCACAGTATTCAAGTAATTTGGCACATTCATTTTTTATATTTTTCATTTGTCTTTTGCAGATCCATGGTTTTTTTTTTTTTTTATTTTCTTCCTTCGGTCATCGTCACCATGGGAAATTAGCTCCTAGAGTCTCACTAATTCTTTGCTGGCAGTCTTTAACGGTCTCAGATTTCCCAAGGCATTTCATTCAGCTGGTGACTGCCAGGCTGGAAGAGCACCAGGGTGCTCGCCCCCTCCACCTCCCTCCTCAAAGCAGAGATAAGAGCACAGCTATTCTAAAAACAGGAGGTGAGATTAAAGCACCCGCTTCAGATCAGATGCTGCTGTCATTCCATAATTAACTTCACCTAAATTTTCAAAGGAAGGAAAAAAAACACCATCCAAAAATAATTTCAAACCACTTTCTTGCCCACATGTTAGTCATCTTGTTCTTGATACTAATATCAAGAAAAGAAAGTGGGGACTTTCTTTTTTTTTTTTAAATAATATTACCAAGCCACTCTTCAAAGCACTATCTTGAGTTCATTTTTCAAATGCCAGCACAAAAGGCAGCCAGGTCGCTCTCTCCTCTCTGTAGTTCCCTGTATCCCTTTGGGCTACTGAGACACTCAGGGTCAAAATGACATTTCTCCCTCCCACCGCCTCCCCCTTCTTTCCCCATTGCAGAAAGCAAAAATTGTTGGTGCCAGCCACCCGACAAAGTGTTCCTACAGCCCCTGTAGGAACCTGTGCCCCTACCCCCCATGCACTGCGATTGCAGTTTGCAGCTTTACACCAGCATTCCCTACGGCAAGCTACTTCCAGTACAGCCCAGGTTCCTGCTGGGAGCCACGCACAGTCCACATATTTGTTAACCTGTGGAAACCTACAGAAATACCTACTCTAGGTTAAGTCCCAGCCTGAAAACTTATTCTGGAGCAGAATCCTCCTCTACACGAAGAGCTCTACAGAATAGCTGTTTCAATAAGTGTGCAAATACACATAAGGCAAACAAGTACATAGAGGTTAGAAGAAAATATGGAATTAAAATATCTGTTTCTGTTTTGTGATCACTACCTGAATTTTTGCAAAAAGGAAGAGAACTTGAAACAGTTACCTGCAGGTCCAGACTTACCTCTTCTGAAAAAATCTTCTGTAAAACTGAAATGGATTAAAAAGATTACAAATGGATGGATAAGACAGCACTCCCCAGTGGTCAGGAGGCTGGATCTTGGAAGATTCTGTTACTCCTGAAACTCATCTTGATGTCTCTCTCTGTCTCAGGTAAAAACCAGTGTAAATCTTCCCTCTGTCCCTGCAACTGATAAAAAGGAAAAGAGAAACAAGAGTGATTAGTTGCTTGCAATACATTTCAACAAAGCAGCCAGAGGATTTCTATCTAGCTCCCTGAAGGAAGGCGACAATTGGTCTAGAACCATTTTCACATGTTTCAGATGTCAGATACCAGACAGACCAACTCGCGCTACAAAACCTAACAGCCATTGCTTCCAACTGGGAGTGCTTCATCAGTGCCAGCTCCCCGGGCCCACAGCACAGGAATTTCTAACCCTGACCTGCAGCCAGCTCCTAGACATGGGCTTTGCTGATGAAGAGCTGCTGCGTCTCTCAGATGCACAAGGTTGTTGTTGTTGGCTTGGTTTATTTTCCTCTAGAAGCTCAGGTATGATTTTATCTTATGTAATCCACATCTCAACCAGCATATCTAACGTAACACCTTGAAAGCGGATATTTAAGCCAGCTCCATTATTTCTGAAGCAGAGCACCCTCCAAATCCACTTGGTTCTGCTAACTCCTCTGCTCTGCACAGGCTGCCAACGGAGAACAGTTACAGCAACAGATGCATGGAGAATTTTTGCTCTTGACTTTGCACCATATTTCAGTCAACAGAAACAAGCGAAAGAGCAGCCAACTATCGACCATGTTTCCTTCGTCTGCAAAAGCATTTACTGTGCAGCATTTCAGTATTTCTCATTCAGTCCTACCAGCTGGGACACTTAAGAAACCTCCAGAAGGGTTCTGTATCAAACAGCCAGCCTCGCTGCCGTCCCCTGCCCCACACCTCTGCCAGCTGGCGCTACTTTGGATGCAGTGCTGAGTGAAGAGCATTTTCTCTGTCACAAACAAATGAGAAGAAAAATCTACTGTCAAATAAAGCATCATACTTTATCACTGCGCTGTATTTGTCAAGGAAACAGCAGGTATCCCAAACCAATGCAATAGACCCTTCATTCCTCAGGGTGAGCTGAACTGAGTCTGAACGATCAGGAGACTGCTTGTAAATCCACAGGAAAAGATGCCGAGCTCAGAATTCACTGCTGAAATAAACTGCTTATTTAATTTTTAAGGTGTAAAAATTAAGATCTTTAAACAAACCAAAGGAGAGAGAAGAAAAATGATTAATCAGGAAGCTTAGCTGGAGAGTATGCTATTTATTTTCATAACCATCTGTCTTCTGAATCAACATTTCTCAAGCATAGCTCTTGCTGGGACACGACGGAGGGAGCCAGGTCCGAGAGCCCAGCGTCCCCTCCCCTGCGGAGAGCCCGCTGTGGCAGCCTCAACAGCTCCGTCACCCTTATGCCGCTGGTGGGAACTCTGGATCCACAGCTACTTATTCTGGGGCAATGCACCACCATCAAAGATTCCCACCTGAGAATTTCAAGGAGGGTATGTCACTTCATAAATCAGGGTAATGATAGAACTGACAGGCCTTTGTGAAGGTAACAAGTGCAGATGAGTCATGGAAGTAAAATATGTCAACCTCTATATACCTACACAACCATTTACACACAACGTTTGATCCTGTTCTCCTTGGTCTGTGAAAGTAACTTCATAACATAGGGGTACTTCTTAACCCTAGTCCTTGGAGAGACAGGACTGTCTCTAACGCAGCACCTTGACAAGAAGAGTGGCTGTGATCCTGATGTCAAGTGGGGCTGGATGGTTCCCAGGGTGGTGGTGGTGCCCACACCAGTCACCTGCTGGGAAGAGAGTCCTGCTGAGGGACTTGAGCCAGACACACCGCCTTCACAGGGCATCTCCGCTTCAATCCGCTACACGGACCGTAGACCTGGAGATAACCAGGGACGTTGTGCCGGGAACATCGGGGAGGGAAGGTGGCAGGCAGAACGGGGGAGGCAGAAGCTAATGCTAAAGGTCCCGTGGCTCTGCTCCTAAATCCATACACAGCAACCAGCACACATCTCTGCTGACGCCTCTAGAGTATTTGAATAAATTTGGAAATATATGTATATTTTTATACAGACATGTATATGTGGGTTTCCCATATCCACTTTGGGGTGTTCAAGAAACGTCTGGATGTTGTGTTGAGGGATATGATTTAGTTGGGAAGTATTGGATATGGTTGGACTGGATGATCTTCTAGGTCTTTTCCAACCTTATAATTCTGTGATTCTGTGTGAAAAATATGTTTAAAACCCAGAAAGATTGAACAAAACTTATCACCGAATGCAAAAGAAGTTGGAAGAAGCCTCATGTAGGAGAGGCTAGAAAACAACTGAGACTTCATGAGACAGGAGACATCCTCGCTTGTGAACAGTATTAAAACACCAACTTTATTCAGGAATACAGAATACATTTTTTAAGATTTCCAGTTTACAAAAGTTTAAGACAAGGTTGGGTTTCAACATACAACCTCCCTTAAAGCTCCTATGTAACAGCACCATTTCAAGTTGACAAAACCCCTCAAATCAGAATAAAAAAAAAAAAAAAGAACAAATGAAGGCCACAGTCCTGTACTGGGATACACTCCGGCAGAATCCAGCACAGTATTGAAATTCTTTCTGCAGTCAGAGATTTAAGTCCACAGGTACAATACAGCCTTGTGTTAATAAAAAATATTTCAGGTCTAGTATGAACTGCAAGAAGAGCACTTGTCTCACCATTTAGGTTCCAGGCACTATACGCAAAGTAGCCTCCTATGAGCAACAGTCACAGACAGTACTTGCCATTTTGTCACCACGTGAAAAATACAGTATTAAATTCTTCCTTTATTTATACCATTTGAAATATTCATTCAAATTAAATTCAGAATCGGTGTCCCTCTATCCTTTCCATCGTTAATAATTTCTCTTATCTACTAGAACCATTTGTCTTTCCTAAGATGTCTAAAAAGTAAAGCACACAAGATTAACAAGCTGCAGCATTAATTAAAACGAGTGCCATCATCTCTTTCCTCCACCCAGCTTCTAAATCTATCACAAGGGCCCTGTTAGCTGTATCAAAGTGAAGTGGTGTAAATAAAACTGATTTGACTTAAAAGGAGAGGAAGAATGAACGCAGAGTTATTTGAAAACCGCAATGCGGCGTTGTCATGTATGTCACCGTAGACAAGAGCCGAAAAAATTATTCCCAGGCTCTCTTTTAAAAGCATTACTGCCAGTTTTCCATTAGCACAATACCAGAGAGGTAAATTGTAATTTGCCTTACAAGTAACTTCAGATTATTACCAAGTAGCTTCACTAATGACCTGATTTTAAATACACAGCACTCTGACTTCAGCAGAGGTTACAGACACTCAGAACTCCTAGAATGTGTTTATTTATTTTTAAATAACCCAAATCTTATTTCTTACAGGCTAACTCACATTCCTTCATTTACCTCAAGCTGTCATTTCTTCAAATGGTTTTGTTGGAATCAAATTCCTGCAGTGAGGAGAACGACTCGTTACACTGGTCATCATTCAATACAGATACGGAATCAGAATTTGGCTCTGGAAGAAAACTTCCATTGGTTTTACTTTTCTAAGAATAGGTCTTTGAAATAACATGCATTTTTTAAAAATATTAAGAATAAAGGAAAGCTGCTGGAAGACTAACCTCAAACTAAAAGCTTAAGAGCAACTGCCAACAATACAATGATCATTTCCAATTTGACTGGCTGCTGCAAATGAGTCCTACTACATGGTATTTCATGAACATTTAGCATTACACGATGCAAGATTTTCAAGAAAATATTTGATTTAATCAACACAGTTCTTGCTGCCATGTTTTTCCGAAGATCCCACTGAATAATGCAGTATAACGCTGTATTAACACCAGCAGAAGTGACACATTCTAAACAATTTCTGTGTGATACTACAGCAATTTCTAACGACACCAGCTAGCAAATCTGTTCTACACACCAGAAAACTGGCGTAAGATGAAAACCCCTCTTCAAGTCTTAGCATGCTTATTTGGAACAAGATACTGAACTTCTGCACTCCTCCATGGCCCGTGGTCCCCATAAGTAACAACAAAGAGGAAGACAAGACTTGTTTCTCTTTTTGGATCTCTAGACAAGGATGCGTAACAACACCCAGAACTGTAGTTAACAGCCTCCCAAATCAACATTCAATCATAAAGGCACAATTTTGTTTTGTAACTTGTGTTCTCAAAAACAAAAAGATTCCTATACAAAGATAAATACACCCTTAGCTGGAAGGGGAAACGTCACATCATTTAGAACGTTTTTTCCTTCTCTTTTTTTGTAAAGTCCAAATGGATTATCTTAACGCAAAAGTTACACTAATATATACAACCTGAAAGAGTATATTTTTAAAAAATATATATATATATATACATACATGAGAGTGACCGACACAGAAGGCAGAAGTAGGCTACTGTCCACTCTCTTCCTGCTTCTTTGCAAGGCGAGGCAATGTTTGTCAGATGCCATAGGAAAAGGATATTTGGTTTGCACACACGCTGGCGTCTCAGAACACACGTGGTGAAATGCAGTCCCTCGCCTGAGGACCACGTGCCGTGTTCAGTTACACCAGAAATGATGATTTAGTTCCATTAACACAGCCTGAGGCAACTTTAAAATCAAAAAGATGTCTAATTCTAAAGAAACGACTGCAAACTCTTCAATAGTGTATGTTTTAAAGTCCAGCATAATGTTTTATAAAACTACAATAGAAAAACATGAAGGCTAGTTCTGCTGCAGCATTGTGTAGCTGTCTGGCAGAGCAGAACCTGAATGAAAGAGAAGAGGGACACCAGGGTCCTGTGCCCACAGGAGACCCCCCCCTGCACCCACCTTTACTACAGTAACTCATCTACGTACCCGAGTCTAACGACCTGAAAAATAAAGAACTGTCTGCTGGGTGACAATGACAACAGCCTGCCTATCAAGTTGGACGGAGTCATTAATTAGCCAAGTCCTGCTTTGTAAAAGACAGCATGATCTCACTGCTCGAGCTCCCCGCATGGACGAAACCTGACCCAGCCCTGTACACTGCTTTACAAGGACCTAGCAGCATCTCCACCAATGCCCTCTGAGACAGGCTGCGGCTAATCTGCTTCCGAAGCCAGCCAAGCCCAGCAGCACTAGAATCCTCCAGTGCCCCCCGCTGTGTCAGCTCAGTCCTGTGCTCGTAAAGCCAGCTGGCCCCCGCCTCTTACATGGCAGTACTCTCCACACTGGGGGGAAAAAAAAAATAAAAAAAAAATCACACAAACAAAATCATGTGTACGTGTGGGAACTGAGACTGAACTCGAGTTGTTCCCCTACCTACACTCAAGCTCAGAAACTCCTAGGTTCTGAGCATACAACCTGTGGGTGGAAGAAGTTACCTTTGAAAGATGGGGAAGAAGAAAGCAGAAGGTGTGGGCAGCCAGCTTCCTTCATTTCCGTTAAACAGCAAAATCTGTTTAACGACACTGTTCATTACATGGCAGAAAGAGCAGGCAATGTGTCTGACGGACAGAAATAATTTTTCAAGGCTGGTTCCCTCAGGATAAGAGGACACGGCATTGTTTTCTGTACACTGAGCACAAGCACAGCACTGCAGTGGCATTTAAGTTCCCAGCTTACCTTCCCTCTTGCCACTCGGAATACCTTTCCCTCTGAAACGCTTTCACACAGGTGAGAGAACACCGGGCACTGAAACACGCTTCACAGGACACCATTCCAAGAGGCAGGAGAAAACAGACACAAATAACTCTGTTGTTCCGCAGAAGCTGGAATTTCAAAAAATAATAAACACGAATAATGGCAAACTCTGTAAAAAAACAATGAAAATATCAGAAGTGAAACTGACACTTTAGAGTTCTACTGGTGCAGCAGAACTAAACCAATGCAACACAACTACTTACATACATACACACAGTGTTAAACACGCGTATCCATGTGTGCACATATACACACGGCAGAAAGGGCTGACGAGCCCAACACCTGCTTTCAGTCATTTTACAAATATAACAAACTACTCATTCATTTTTTTGGTTGTGGGTTGGTTTTTTTGGGTTTTGTTGTTGTTGTTGTTTGGGTGTGGGTTTGTTGTTTGTTTTTTTTTAAGCAGGAACACATGAAGTAATGTTGTTTCGCCATGCTTGAGAAGAAGTCTTGCGCTGGTTTGGGGAGAAGTGTCAGTGCCTCTGTACGCAGCCTGACAGATAAGCCAACCTTCCTGGTGTTCCTGAGAAACCCAGGCAAACTTGGCCTAGATAGTAGCATCTGGGAAAAAGCCCTCATTTGCTCAGCGAGAGAGCTGTTGCATCCTCACAAGCTTAAACTCTGAAAATTACATTCAGAGTGAGAATGTTCCAAGCCACGAAAAGAAGGGTCAAGGAGGACATTTTCTGCAGTTTGAATACTGCCAGGGGGTAAGCATTGGACAATAGACCTGCAAGCCTCTCGCGTGCTTCAATGACCACGTCGACAGGATGGGAGGCGGTCTGAAAACAGAGTCCTTCTGGCATAGTTTTTGTGTGCAACATCTGTATATATTACACATGCACATATATACATTCATATACAGTACACAGTCCAGGAAATACATTGCATTGGTTCTTTGATACAGCACTGATGTTTCTCCTACCAGTCTGAACCAGAACTTGCCCGCAGAAATGTTGTGCAGAGCCGAAGTGACTCTAGGTTTAGCTCTCCCAGCTCTTGTCTTTGAGGAGCCCAAAATGCTGATTCAAAAATTGTGGATTCAAACCAAGTCATCATTCAGGCACATATCCCTCTGCAACCTATTAGCCACAGCAGACCAACCCATACAAGACTTGAAAAAGTGAACGCCTTCCTGTCCATCCCAAATCCTGGAGCAGTTACAATTCTCTTTCAGCAATGTGGTTGACCGGAGAATCGCTTTGATCGGCTCTCCTCTCAAGAAGAGTTCTGTGGTCAGCCATGCTGTCATGGATGTCTCTTGTCCAACTGCCGGCTGTGCCCAGAGGGCTTCCTGCCACAGGGGTGTCTGTGCTCACCAAGCTTCCCGTCCGAGACTGGTAAGGAGGAAGATCTGGCTGATTAGGGGATTCAGATTCAGAACAATAAGGCGGTGGAGGAAGGTCAAACCAAGGTGGTCTGCTGTAAGATACACAATATAGCAAGAGATTACTGAAAACAGTGGTATGGAAAAAAGTACATAGTTTTCCAATTATGAAAAAAACCAAACAGTGTTTCCTAGCTTTTCCAAGATGACACCTATCAGGAGATCTCAAACAGACCTGCCTACGTTTTTCAGGTCATTCCAAAACATCCACACCACCACTGGGCACCAGGTCAAGATGCAACACAGCTAACTGCATCCTGCTCAACACTCTACGCTCTGATTCTCATGGATATGCACTCGCAACAAATCTTGGCTTACCCTCAAGCTGCAAGAGGTAAGAGTTTTCCTGTGTAACATTTACCCAGCCCGAGAAAGTGCTTTAAAAGAAATAAGGTAAGTAGTGGATTTCCACCTATAAATAATGATGTGAACACAAGCTCTAAGGAAACCTCTATTAAGTAACAGAGATTAATGGCTCATGGTCTACAAATAAATAATGAACTGAATTCTCCACGTGACAGATCGCTTTTGCTGTAATGATATCACATGCAGAGCAACTGCTAAGTAGGCACAGATAGGATGAGTACTAGAGTCAGGAAAACTGGTTTTTTGGTTCTGATAGTAAACAAGTAAAGAGACTGAAGGGTTTAGCAGATTGATAACAGGTCCTGGGAGCAATGAGCTCTGAAATTGCTGATGGTTTGCATCAGCCCAGGTGAGAAGTTATTACCATTTGGACAGCTGCTCATTTAGTTGTCCTTACTAATGGAAAGGCATCATTATTATGAATGTCAATATTAAGACAAGGGAGCTGCTGCCAAATGCAGCAGAGAATAGCAATGTAAATGATTACAACTATCATTCTTAGATCCCAGGGTTCGTACTGAAAAATACCGACAAGGTGACAGTGAACAATCTGGATCATTAAAGTTCACACCATGTGCTTTTTATGTACAGAGGATGTCAGTCTACGAGTTTGATTTGGAAAGACTTTACAGACAGAGGTTAAAAGCAAGGTTAATGACCTATAAATAAGACCAGTGTTGTAACTACAAAAACATCATAACCCAAACCACACCCGCAAAACTTCAAAGCACTTTCAGTTATTTAAAATGAGAACATTTCCATTTCAGAGCCCTGTTCTTTTCTTCTGTTGGTAAAGTAGTGCAGAGCAGAGGAATATTTTTTTCAAACAACCTAGCTGTTTTTTGTCAAAACTTCACATTCCATTTTCACATTTTGAATGCAGACTGGCACAGGATATCACTATTAGACAAGTGATACCTTTCCTTGCATTCTCCTGACATCCTCAAAATCTCTGCTACCAACAACACATGCTAAGAGAGCATGCCTTAAGCTTGCCTTAAATCCCTTATACCAGTAACAGTAAGGGGACCTGAAGACCGTAAATTCTTCAAATGCAGGAAGAGCTCAAATGGGCCCAAATTTGGCCCTATGCAAAATAAATATAAATGGGGAACAGAAACATAGATTAACAGAGCTGCAAGCAGTATCGGGAAATGCTGGTGAGCACAGAATTAGCTCCTGTACATACCTTTGGTCAAGCACAGCCTCCGAATAGGATGGTGGAGAGTCCAGGTCCAATGGCCTGTGGTAGGCTTGGCTGGACATGTACTGGATGCCATTGTTGACATTATAGGTGACGTTGCAGTGGTGCGGGTGATCGAGGACCACCAGCCGGGACAGCAGGACAGGGTGCTGCAGTCGGTGCACTGGCAGGGTCATGAGATTGTTGCGTTTCCGTTGGTGATGCAGGACTAAGGCAAGAAAGGCCACCACGAGTACAAAAATGACAGAGCTACCGATGATAGCGTAGGTGATACTAGGGTAGTAAAGCAGCTGGTTTTCCGAGGTCACGTAATCTTGGCCGCTGCCTGCCTCTGCAAGACAAAAAGAAAAGGAAGCCTGAGAGCTGTTTCAATATAAAACTGCTGTTAATACGCTGTGTTTTCTACAAACGCATTGTGTACCCAAAGCAAGTTTCCCATTTTTTTCTTTGGATTGTGGAAAATTAGCTTATAAAAAGCATACGCACACAAATCAGAGATTGGCTGACTATCACCAGGCCCATCCTCACCTGCAAGTGCCAGCAGCTAAACTACTAGGGAGAAACAAACTGAGAACTGGAAAACACACAGCACAGCAGGAAGCATGTGCACTGTCATGGAGTATCTCCCCCGTCCAGCAGTGTGCCCAGGTGGCCAAGAAGGCCAATGGCATCCTGGCCTGCATCAGCAATGGTGTGGCCAGCAGGACTGGGGCAGGGATTGTGCCCCTGGACTCGGCACTGGTGAGGCCGCACCTTGAATCCTGGGGTCAGTGTTGGGCCCCTCCCCACAAGAAGGACATTGAGGGGCTGGAGCAGGTCCAGAGAAGGGCAACGGAGCTGGGGAAGGGTCTGGAGCACAGGTCTGACGAGGAGCGGCTGAGGGAGCTGGGGGGGTTCAGTCTGGAGAAGAGGAGGCTGAGAGGAGACCTCATCACTCTCTACAGCTGCCTGAAAGGAGGGTGCAGTGAGGTGGGTGCTGGGCTCTGCTCTAAAAGAACAAGTGATGGGACAAGAGGAAATGGCCTCAAGTTGCAAGAATTGCAACTGAGCCACTTACAAATTTCTCTAGCAACAAAATATTGAAATATATACCGAATACATCTGGCATCATAAAAGAGCTTTCCTCAAGCACCCATTCATCAAGATGCTTTGGGTATTTCTCTCAATATTTGATTTTGCTAGTTAATTTCCACAGTTAAACACCAAACCACATTTTCCAGCATCACTAAAAATAACATATGCACGTTAGGTAAGATAATAAAACATAAAATGGTTAATCCTCTGAACACCTCCATCTTAAGTCATAAATATTTAGCAAGAAGGGATGAGATGGGAAAGAAGGACTGTACCAGAACTTAGAGAACACTATTGGTCCTGCTCCTGACTATAAAAACCACCACTCTTACATAGAATCACAGAATGGTTTGGGTTGGAAGGGACCTTAAAGATCACCTAGTTCCACCCCCTGCCATGGGCAGGGACACCTCCCACTAGCCCAGGTTGCTCAAAGCCTCATCCAGCCTGGCCTTGAACCCCTCCAGGGATGGGGCATCCACAGCTTCTCTGGGCAACCTGGGCCACTGCCTCACCACCTGCACAGTGAAAAATTTCTTCCTAATGTCTAGTCTAAATCTACCCTACCTAAAACATCGATCTGCTCTACTAATCAGAGAATCATTAAGGTTGGAAAAGACCTCAAGGATCATCAAGTCCAACCCAACACTACCTAACTCACTAAACCATGTCAACCACTACAACCACAGACCAGAGCTTTGCAGGCCTGCTGCAAGCCACGCAGTTATCTTGATACCTCAGGAAGGATCCTTACTATATTTATTTCCCACTGCAACTGTGCTGGAGAGAAAGCAAAAATCATCATTACCAGTCAACACGAGGTCTCTGGCTCACTCGAAGTGAACAAAGTCTGCATGCAAACTGAAGCAAAAGGGAGGAAAGGAATTTCCATGCATTAGTAATTTTAATTAGAGCTCATCACATATTGCTGGGGCTTCTTTAATACACTCCCTAAATTCACCAGCTGAGAAATGAATTCATGTCACATATCACAGACAAGGGCCAGCGTCAGGAGCACAGTGACAAGCAGATAATTTTTATGCAAACATGAACAAGTTTATTCGCAAGGAGTGATCCACGGATGAATACCACCACCTGTGATTCTTCAGTGCAAGGAAGGTAAATATATTATGACATCCCAACAAAATATCACAAGACTTTAACTCAGCTTGGCTCACGGGTTACAGCGCATTGGCATAAGGCTGAGAACAGGATGCCTTTGCAGACCTGATGAGACCTAATTGGTTACCATGGGATCATTCTGCAGACCCTTCTCTTTACAATCTCCATCATATTAAAAGGGAAGAAAAATGAGAGAAGGGAATGATATGTCAAGTTCTCTTCAAAACTTTTAAGGTTATCCATCTGTTTAGGATAGCATCTTCTAGGTCCTGCATGAAAAGCCTCCATCAATCCAAAAAGATTACACCGTTTGCTGAAGAAAAAATATTTTGTCGAAAGTCAGCTGGGATCTGATGACCAGCTTTAGGACAGACTGAAACAAAACATCTGGTTTATCTGGTTTTATGATCCTCTTCATACGACAACAACCCACATATCTTGCAGAGATTTTGGGTAAATTTCTTCATCTTATTATATAACTGATCATGTTGAAAAGAATACCTTCTTGCTAATTCTTTGGTAACATTCTGGTTTTTTTTGTAGAGCCAGGCAAGTGCACAGGTGTGGAAGGGAACGACGGGTACCTGGCTGAAACTGCCCAATGAACCTCTATCCATTTTGTGCACAGATGAGATATAAGAACACCTGAAAAAAATCTTAGCTGGACATGCAGGGTTACTTTAGAAAGAAAAAGCCACAACTCTTTAGTTCTGCTGTAGTAGCTTTCAGCAAATGATTACACATCACAGCAGTCATCGAGGGGAATTTACTGATAATTCAGTCCTCACCTCCCAGAAAATGCGGGCATTATCCAGGCAGGTTTAAAAGTTCTGTCTGCTTTGCTACTAAATGCAAATTCACAAAAAAGGCGAGTGGGCAAGCTAATTTAGCTTAAATTCATGGAATATTTATTCTTTCGTGCTTTTTTTTCCCCCCCTTAAGAAGATCTGTGTTTTCTAATGATGACACATATAAACAGTTTATCAATGCCACTTGTACCTATTAAAACCTTATTATCTGGGAAATGCTGAGTTGCAGATTAGAGATTTTTGGAGTGTAAAGAGCTTTGTGAATAATTTTGGAAAAGACCGACAAAGGGAAAATAATGGGTTGTTGTCAGAGGGCTATCTTACCGACTGTGAACAACTTTGCTGTCTCAAAGGTTTTAAAAAGATCTGAGAGAAACTGCATTAAGTCTGCCAGACGCAGGGACGAGGGGCTATTATTTTCTCTTTTGCAATCCTCTGCTCAAGCCTGGCTCTTCACAGTTCATCAGAGAAAAAGCTTTCAGAATACATAATCTGAGCAGACATCTGTAGCTTTAATGAGCACAAGTCACGGTCCATCTCCAACAAAGACGCTACTGTAACCACGCATTTAAATTCCAACCGGTTAAAGAGCAGAGCTGCAGCTTGGAAGGTTAAAGATGACAAAAAATCAAATACAGACAGGCAGACCCTTCTGCACGTTATTTACCTTGCTAGGGCATCCAGCTAAGTCTCCAGAAGCTCTTAAATTTCTCATCTTTTATGACTTTATGTTGCACTAAAACAAGTCTTATGTAGACTTTATGCACTAGACTTTCAGAACAGTCCTTATTCTAGAGATATCCTTTCTAACCCACTTCTCTTTTTTTCCCTAGTGCTCTATTCCAAGCTACAAACAAGATCTACCCCAGACAGCACAGCACCTTGACTTCATGGAGTTCCTTGTTCAGTTACCATTTGTTCCCCGCCCCCCCCAGCACCTTCATATTTCCCTTAGACATCCAAGGCACAGAAGAGAGATTTGTTAATAGAGGTGTTACACACACTAAACTGACCTTATCTATGGGAATTGGCCAAAGTAATGCAATAAGATCACATCTTTGCTCACCAGGCACTTAGTAAACAGGTAAAATTTCCAGGAAGTCACAGGATGAAACCCCGAGCTCCTTCCTGGTACATCTACAACAGCAATGGCTTCACATCCAGCCAACACTGATGTGCACGGATGTCCTGGCTTGAAAAGGCACCGGGTTATTCTGTGTTTCACCTGGTGCTCATCAGAAGTGTCCCTAATACTCACAGAGTGGAACCACAGCAGCCAGCACAGCCCTTTGAGCTAAGAAGTTGGAGCAGAGAGTGGTTCTATTCCCCATTCTCTACGTTGCCCATCAGGTCATTTTCTCCACCTCTGCCTGGCTCCCTGCAAACTAGATAATGATGTTCTTGGGCTCTCAGGACATTCTCCCAAGCTCTTCTGTACATTTTGCTCAAACGCATAAGAGTTTCCAATACTACTCAGAAGTCTAAATACCCCTGGGTACTCTGTCTTTGCGATTCTTTCAGATGACTAAAAAGGCATTCATGTCCTTGCCTGCATAAACAGAGCAGGACACCTTGATATGGAAAACTCGTTATCCATCCATCCATCTATATATTTTTTAATCAGAACTGGTATTAGTGTAGCACCTTGGAGCTCTAGCAATGCAATAGGATTTCTCTGCAGAATGTACTGTCCAGGTTCCAAGAGAGATGATGGCCATTGTTCCAAAGAATTTAAAACTAAGCATAAGACTTGGAACTGTAAGTTTATACAACCAGCCAGGAAGACACAGATAAACCTCAAGACAGTATCAGCCAGCAGAACTAGCAGCAGCCTCAGCATGTCTCAGTGCACCAGAATGAGTGCGTTACCCATGCCTTCCCCCCCAGACTTCAACCCCTGAACCCGACCACGCGTCACAAGAGCAATGCTTTCAAGGCTTCGCAGCTGCTGGAAGAGCAGCTGAGTCATCAGACTGAAGATCAAGAGCATCCCCTCTCACATGCCCTCCTTTTTATCTTCTGCAGGGTAGGATAATTATTCCATGCACGTCACATATCACAGTTTAAACACTTTAATAAAAAACAAAAAAACACAACTAAAAAAAGAAAAGCAGCAAACTGAGCAAATAAGTAGAGAACTAAGAAATACTTAGTAGTAGCCATGGCAACTCAAGTTCTAAAATTAACTTGGCAGCAATGTAAAAAACTACAAAGCCAAAATGTGCCATCGAGCATGGAAACAAAAGGTCCAGGCTTGGCTGCTGGATGGAGACCAAGGAGGAAATGAACGTGTTACTAAAATACAGTTCAGGATCACTCCGACATTGAGCTAAGCAGCACTTCCTGGACACACGTTAGCCCAAAAGGATAGTGGTGTAATTTGATTAATTCACAGCCAGTACAGTAACTATGCCCAAAAGCAAGGGCAGAACATAAAAAGGATAAACTTTCCCCCAATCACATCCTCTTCCTGAGATAGAGGGGTTCGGTTACTTCTGTTTATATCCTCTTCCTCTTTTGAAAATGGAGGGTCAACACCAAGGAGACTGCCAAGAAGTCAGTTACTGCCCATTTCTCATTACATGTTATGACACGAAGATGCCACTCAGCAAAAGCCTGATGCACTGAAAGCTTTAGGGAGGCTTTTACTACTATTGCTCTCCTCCCAGTCACTAAATTAAATCTGTTCTGCAGAATGGAAATCTCAAATAGCAGCACCACTAAAAGGCCCTTTGGTAGACCAAGCTTATAAAAAAAGGCAAGAACATGCAAATGCATAAATGTGCTCTTGGTGCTCTTGCCAAGACAGATGACAACCACCAGCATCCCGAGCTCTAGCCCCAGCTGGAGATAACAGCTATTGATCTTGTACCACAGCCTTGCGCCTTCCCTCTGATCGCCCAAGAAGTATCCCAGCCTCACCTTGTTCAAGTCACAAACAGTATTCCCTAACTGCAGGAAAAGTCCAGATTTTAGGTCCCTGGTTGCCGTGTAATCCATTGAGTACAATTAATGAATACTACTGTATAGTCTTGAAAGCTAAAACAAAAGACTGTTTTAATGGAAAAGTTAACAGAATGGTGAAATTCAACCAGCAAGACCCAAGCGGACTCATAGTTAGTCTCCAACATCAGTTTTATCTTCACTTCTTTAACTAACGGCATGACAAGCATATTTTCTTCCAAATACCCTTGAGAACACTGGCAAATTGATGTGCAAGTGCACTGTCCTGTCTTCGGCAAAGGTTAACTGGAATAACAGACCTCTGAGGTAGGTAAGAACCTGGACATTGCATCAGGTCCCTTCTCCCTGCCAGTGCAGGAGCATGCTCTACCTTGATTAATTTTGAAAGGTCTTAAATAATTTCGGGTCAAAAGTATGAAGAAAAATAGATTTGTCAAAGGCCAAGGATGGCTTTGCCTTTCCTATTCCAGTCTGACCTTGAGAGTTTAGAATCCAAGTTTCCATGACATGCTCCACTATCATTCCTTGGAATAATTTGAATATCCAGGACGGGGTGGGGGGAACTCAAAAGAAAAATTAAACTAATTAAAATGAAAGTCAGTGAATGAAATGCTTGCGGTTTCATCATCTATCAACCCTGAGACTAAACTACACCACGTTGCAAAACTGTTACCAATTTATCTTGGGTGATCTACATGCCTGCAAAAATGCATGTTGTTTCAGTTGAGTGTCTGGAAAAAGCTGAACATGAAATGCTGCACAGGACAGACAGCTGAATCCCATTTTTACAGTGTTTATTCTGGAGGCTGGTAAGAAGAGACACACTGTTCAGCTAGAATGTGCACATCAACTTCTTCCTAGATGCTACATTAGTGGTACAGACGGCTAGTGCGGAAGAAGGATAATATGGCTTGAAGAGATGCGGTTTACGGAGCCTGCAGAGTCAGCTATACTTGGCAAGAAATACTGCTTAAGTGTGATCTAGATAGAGTCAGTTTGTAGTCAGCTTTTAAACATAGTCTGATCATTCAAGGACTGTATTTTAATGGCTCTGCTTTTTGAAAAAGTGTTAGTCCATGCCCTGTCTCATATATTACTGTTATCAATCCTTTTTTTTTCCCCTAGAATTGCGAATAGGAAGAGATGTTGTCAGATACACAGTCCACGAGGCTTTACTTGTTCAAGATATTGTCCTAACAATTTAGAAACCATTAGCAGGTTGTGATCTTCAGTAAAAAAAGAATCAAAACAGAAAGCAGAGACAGACAAGACCTGCTAGGTTGCCTAATCCCTTTCCTAGGGTCACACTTCACATCATCCATTCATACCTACCCAACGCCCTTCACATCATCCATTCATACCTACCCAACGCCCTTCACATCATCCATTCATACCTACCCAACGCCCTTCACGTCATCCATTCATACCTACCCAACGCCCTTCACGTCATCCATTCATACCTACCCAACGCCCTTCACGTCATCCATTCATACCTACCCAACGCCCTTCACGTCATCCATTCATACCTACCCAACGCCCTTCACGTCATCCATTCATACCTACCCAACGCCCTTCACGTCATCCATTCATACCTACCCAACACCCTTCACATCATCCATTCACACCTACCCAATGCCCTTCACCGACTGCTTCTAGGAGGCACCAGAGGAAATGAGTGGCAAATCCATTCTAGCAAGATCCCTGGCACTGAATTAGCTAATGTGGCACGTGAAAATGAACCTTTATTAACAGAACCCTGGTCTAATGCAGAGCAGTGGTAAAGAAGCTTAATAGAAAAGTGGCTTATCACAAGCAAAGGATGCTAAGCATATTGTTGCATGATTCTACAAAACCCCAATGAAACCATGTCGAACACTAGCACCCTGTTTCGGCCAGCTTATTTGAAGACAGACAGAATGAGGTTAGTGAGAGTAAAGCACGAGAAACAAAGATGATGAACGGGGAAATGGCTTGAATATTAAGAAAGAAAGAAATAGCGTTTATTTTTGAGAAAAGATGATTAAGCGGATACACGGCTGAAGTATTAATAACAGCCATGGGTTATAAAATGAAGCTCAGGGACTCATTTTTAGATTGTTGGGCAGACCAGAACTAAAGGCAAAAAGGGTAAAAGGGAATAGATGCAGGACAAAGTTAATGATACACTTCACAGAAAGAAAACAGGTGAAATGATGTTTTGGGAATATACTTAAACAAAAGCTGGGTGACCATATAGAATATGTGCTGGGGAATAACGATGTCATGTGGGAAAAGCTTCTAGGGAGCATCTTTTGTAACAGCTGAGAGGTTTCCATACACACACGCATAAAGAGCATCTGCAGCAATTTAAAATATCATTCTTAAAACAAAAAGGTGAAAAGTTTACCTAATTTCAAACAGGAAGAAACAAAAACATTTACTACTACTCCTTTATAGTACAGATGTAAATAACTACATTATTTACTTTTTTCTTTAATACCATAAAGGAGGTGGCTTTATTGCTTTACTCTTATGATGCAACTTGATTACTCTTTGAGCAACTCAGTCCTGTCCTCCCCAGCACTCTGGGGTATTTCAACAAGCCATCTACGGTGTCCATGCATTCAAGGTGGAGACCGATTTAACATGTCTACGTATCAGCTTAAAATCTTGACTAAACACAAACTAGGAAGGAAAATTAAAAAAAAAAAAATCACACTGTACTCTAGACTAAGTGGAACATACCAAATATCTAGAGAATATTGAATAAAAACTCCAAACAAATCACACATGCTTGGCTCCTTATGACTCCTTGCTCCCTTTACAAACCATTTTTTTAGATTTTTCAGCTAATTTCTTTTTCTACAGAGAAGAACGCCGTAGCAAAGACCTCTGGGAGCTAAAGGCCTGACTCTAACCTCAGCGTTACTGTGCCTAGCTGTCACTCTTGCTCTTGAAGATCAGGATGGTTCCTCCACCTCGTGCTCACCTGTGCATCTCCACCTCTTTCTCTTTGAACATTTTAAATACACAAACGATAAAACGTGCGATTTGATTTCATTGGGCTTTTCACAACAGTTTCAAGAGCTGGAAAATCGGACCATAATGACCCATGAAGTGACAGATGACCTGGGAGACCTACCGAGAAAAACTGATCCTGAAAAGTCATTTTCACACTCTGGGGTGTAACTACTCCGCCTTGGGAGTTTCCCAGCAGTTTTGATGGGATTAAAACAAAGAAGAGCCTCCATAATTAAGCCAGCTAAAAGTTTAATTAACTACAGTTGCTTGCTGTGCTTCCCTTCCCCAAACAGCCTCATGCATATTCATCACTGTACTTACAGCAGTTAACAAACTCCACAACTAATTATGCCACGTTTCTCATCTTCTACATGCCTGGAATTTTTTACATAATTACTACTGAAATTAATTGCAAGTTAGTTAATTTTGCACTTTGTCCTTTCAATCTTAATTGAAAATTACAATTTTTCAAACAAAGTCACTCTTGTAAGCAGATGATGCCATACACCAAAATGTTCTTTTCATTGCTTTTAGTAATGTAGCATAGACTACTGCTAGTGTAACCTAGGAGTACTGTACATTTTATCATTTAAAATAAGTGTCGCCCTAATACATATTTACTATATGCTTGTTAGTTGAACACTCTTCAAAGAATATTCAACCTGCCCGTTGCCACTCGGCATCTCATGCAGTACACGAGCATGTCATCTCCTGAGATGCAGGCTGCCCCATCAGTGCCACAGTTAGCTTTGATCAAGCTCAAACCTGGGATTTTCTTTGACTGTGGTTCAAACTTTAAGCCTAATTTCTCAAGGGTGACTAATGATTTCAGATGTCCAGTTCTACAACGGATTTTGAAACACCTAACAAACATTTATTCCCTTGAGAGGTGGGGGAAGAGGAAGAATCAAATAGGAAGGCCAAATTTTGAGTTGGCCTAGAAGAATTGCCAAGAATTACATGCTGTGCACGGCAAATTTTCAAATCAACAGGTTAAAGTCTTTCAAAACGATAAGCAAGTGTTTCACCGCTCTGCAAACTGAAGAGGGAGGGACCTCGGATCACTCTGAATAACAGGAGCAGTCAGCCCATGACATGGAAGATGGTTCAGCTACTCCAGAGGTGCCACCGAGATCAGCAAGGCCTACTCCCCATATCACGACCACCTCCAACTGGAAGAAAAGACGGGTGACAGTTGCAGATGACTTGCTTCTAAAGGGAACTGAGGGCCCAACATGTTGGACAGACCCTCTTCATAGGGAGGTCTGCTGCCTCCCAGGGGCCCAGGTGAAGGACATCGTTAGGAAACTCCCCAGCTTGGTGAGGCCCTCTGACTACTACCCCCTACTACTCTTCCATGTGGGTAGAGACAAAGGTGCAACGCGTAGTCCTGGGGCAATCAAAAGAGATTTCAAGGCTTTGGGACAGTTGGTAAAGGAATCGGGAGCACAAGCTATCTTTTCTTCTATTCTTCCACTTGTGGGCAACGACACTGATAGAGGAAAATGCATGCAGCCTATTCACACATGGCTCCATGGCTGGTGCCACCACCACAATTTTGTTTTTTTGACAAGGGGAAGGCCTTCACGACCTTCACTACACCAGGCTTGCTAGCTTCAGATGGGTTTCACCTGTCCCAAACGGGGAAGAGGGTCTTTGCCCAGGCACTAGCAGAGCTCATAAATAAATAAAGTAATAAATAATAAAGAGGGCTTTACACTAGATTGGAAGGGGGGAGAGGGTATTGTCAGGCTTGCGCACATCAAGATGTGGGAGGACACACCGAGGCCAGAGGGGCAGGGTGCTAGTGAGGGCCCTCAGCCTGTTGCCCAGGAAAGTACTGAGCACACTGCAGCACGCTTGAAACGAAGGGACGCTGAGGTGGCACAAACCAACAAGGAAACAATGGGAAAATATCTCAGAGGAACAAAGAGGTGCTCCTCAAATAAGGCGACACAGCCGGCAGCCCAGCTGAAGTGCCTCTACCCAACGCATGCAGCCTGGGCAACAAACAAGGGGATCTAGAAGCCACTGTGCTGCTGGAAAACTATGACTTGGTTGCCAGCGCTGAAAATTGGTGGGATGAATTCCATGATTGGAGTGGGGCTATTGATGGCTACAGGCTGATCAGAAGAGACAGGTGAGGGAGGAGGGGCGGTGGAATTGCCCTCTTCGTCAAGAGATGGATAGAGTGTGAAGAGTTGTCTCTGAAGAATAGTCATGAGCAGGTTGAAAGCCTGTGGCTATAAGTGAGAAACGGAGGCAACAAAGGGAACCTAGTGCTTCAAGTCTATCGCAGGCCCCCTGATCAAGAGGAGGTGACTGACAAAGCCTTCCTACTCCAACTACAGGAGGTATCACGCTTGCAGGCTCTTCTCCTGCTGGGGGACTTCGACCACCCAGACATTTGCTGCAAGAGGAGCAAGGCAAGCTGTAGGCAATCCAGGAGACTCCTGGAATGTATTAAAGACAACTTTTTAAGCCAGGTAACAAACACACCTACCAGGGGAGATGCGATACTTGACCTGGTGATCACCAATATGAGCAAGCTAGGTGGGGACATCAAGGTTGGAGGCCGCCTGGGATGTAGCGACCACGCACTGGCGGAGTTCACAGTCCTGAGGGATATGGGTCAAGTGAAGAGTAAAGTCAGGACCCTGACCTTTGGGAAAGCAAACCTGCACCTCTTCAAGGAGTTAGTTGAAAGGATCCCCTGGGAAAGTGCTCACAGGGACAAGGGGGCAGAGCAGAGCCAGCAGATCTTTAAGGATGACTTCCATAGTACGCAAGAGCTCTTGATCCCCAGGTGCAAGAAATCTGGTAAGACAGGCAAGAGACCAGTGTGGCTGCGTCACGACCTGTGGCTCAAACTAAAGGGCAAAAATAAAATGCACAAACAGTGGAAACAGGGTCAGGTATCCTGGGAGGAGTATAGGGACGCTGCCTGGTTGTGCAGGGATGGGGTCAGGAAGGCCAAGGCACAGTTGGAGCTGAACTTGGCCAGGTATGCTAAAAATAACAAGAAAGGCTTCTACAGGTATGTAAATCAGAAAGGAAAGGTCAAAGAGAGTGTACCTGCTCTGATGAGCGAGGCTGCCAAGCTGCCAACAACACATGAAGAGAAGGCTGAAGTGCTTAACTTTTTGCCTCAGTCTTCACTAGCAACCTCTCTTCCCACACCTCTTGAGGAATGGGCCGGAAGACACGGACTGGGAGAGTAAAGCCCCTCCCACAGTAAGAGAAGATCGTCTGCATCCACCTGAGGAACCAGGATGTACGTAAGTCCATGGGACCAGATGAGATGTGTCCGAGAGTCCTGAGGGAATTGGCTGATGTAGTTGCCAAGCCACTCTCCATGATATTGGAAAGTCATGGCAGTCAGGTGAAGTCCCTGGTGACTGGAAGAAGGCTAACATGGCATCCATCTTTAAAAAGGGTGGAAAGGAGGATCCTGGGAACTACCGACCTGTCAGCCTCACCCCTGTGCCTGGAAAGATGATGGAACAGGTCCTCCTGGAAGCCATGCTGAGGCACCTGGAGGACAGGGAGATAATTTGAGACAGTCAGCACGGCTTCATCAAGGGCAAGTCCTGCCTGACCAAACTGTTGGCTTTCTATGAGGGAGTGACCACATCACTGGATAGGGGAAGACCCACGTATGTCATCTATTTGGACTTCTCCAAGGCCTTTGATGTGGTCCCCCACAGCATCCTTCTTTCTGAACTGGAGAGACATGGATAAGAAATTGGTTGGATGGTCTCTTCCCGAGGGTAGGGGTCAACGGCTCAGTGTCCAGACAGAGATCAGTAACAAGCGGTGTCCCTCAGGGGTCTGTTCTGGGGCCAGTGCTGTTTAATATCTTCATCAACGACATAGGTGGTGGGATTGAGCGCACCCTCAGTGAGTTTGCAGATGACACCAAGCTGAGTGGTGAGGTTGACACCCCTGAGGGATGGGATGTTATCCAGAGGGACCTTGACAAGCTGGAGAAGTGGGCTTGTGAAAACCTCATGAGGTTCAACAAGGCCAAATGCAAGGTCCTACACATGGGTTGGAGGTACCTCCAGTATCGACACAGGCTGGGGGATGAAGAGATTGAGAGCAGCCCCGAAGAGAAAGACCTGGGTGTCCTGGTGGATGAGAAGTTGGACATGAGCTGGCAATGTGCACTTGCAGCGTAGAAAGCCAACCAGATCCTGGGCTGCATCAAAAGCAGAATGAGGTGATTCTCCCCCTCTACTCTGCTCTCACGAGACCCCACCTGCAGTACTGCGTCCAGCTCTGGAGCCCTCAGCACAGGAAGGACATGGACCTGTTGGAGTGAGTCCAGAGGAGGCCACGAAGATGGTCAGAGGGCTGGAGCCTCCCCTGTGAGGAGAGGCTGAGAGAGTTGGGGTTGTTCAGCCTGGAGAAGAGAAGACTCTGAGGACACCTGACAGCAGCCTTTCAGTACCTAAAGGGGGCTTATAAGAAAGATGGGGAGAAACTTTTTAACAGGGTCTGTAGCAATAGGACAAGGGGTAATGGTTTTAAACTGAAAGAGAAGAGGTTTAGCCTACATATAAGGAAGAAATATTTTACACTGAGGGTGGTGAAACACTGGCACAGGTTGCCCAGGGAGGTGGTAGATGCCCTGTCCCTGGAAACACTCAAGGTCAGGGTGGATGGGGCTCTGGGCAACCTGATCTAGTGGGAGGTGTCCCTGCTCAGTGCGGGGGCGTTGAACTAATGACCTCCATGGTTCCTTCCAACCCAAACTACTCTATGATTCTATGATTTAACAGGGTTTCCTCATTTGCTAGGGTAGCCCATTTCAATTGTACAAGTGGTTTTTTATTGATTTGGGATATGTTTTTTATGAAGGACACCGTACAACGTAAAATCTTGCTGTCTGCTAAAAACCATCTAAATTCCATGCTGTGATAGCAGACTCAAGAGGCGTCTTGATGGGGGCCCCAGCAACCTCCAGAATGCAACTGGTACTCAAACAGGACCAGTAACGTGTCTCAGCAAACCAGAGGACATTTCAGAGGCCCACACCACACAGCCCCATGTAAATCAATCAAATTTAATTTTTTTCATCTGTCAAAAAATCTTGCAAATGTCTAATCAGCTAGCAGATTTTTCAGAAGGACAAGAAACACAACACTTGTTCCTTACTTCTCCACAGAAGCCACTTACCTAAGTCAACAGGTAAATTTTCTCTTATAATCTTTCAAGGCTTTGCTACAAGAACCAGAGAGCAAGCTGCAACAATGCAAGGTGGACAGTTTACAGGCTGACTCCTTCAGAAAGCAAGTTCTTCTCAAAAGTATGGCTTTTACTTAGCAACCACCCCATGAGCAAGACATCATTACGGAAAGGGAATAAACCAAGTTTATATATTCTGCAATTCTGCAAAAATTCCTGCTACTCCAACAGGGAGTAAGATCTGTCCACAATAAATTTGTCAGAAAAATCCACCCTGCCAGGAAGGGAATCGTTACCACTAACTCTTCTTCCAGTTATCTAGAGTGGAGACTGGTGTCCTCAAAAAGCAAAAGGTTGAAGAGGAACACCTCAGATAGGGTACAGTGTCAATAAACGAGAGCTTCCAAAAGACTGGTATAGAGCAACTACATCTGGAATATGTCCAGAATGTTTCAAAATCTTGTTGTAACAAAAATCAGACCCCAGACACTGAATCCCATCACCTGTGTTGGAAACTGCTTATTCGAGCATGTGACCACAGTGCTAAAGGCTTGAGCTATACAAAGCTGTACGACAGAGCACAGGGTTAAAACTGTCCTGGATGACATCTACAGCAAGAGACAGACGGGACTTCCATCAAGTCAGGAGGAGGTGTACATCAAAACCACCAGAGCAGCTATCGTAAGGAAGGTGGAAACTTCCCAGAGGAATTCCTCATTTCAAAAATCCTGAGTGAAGAGCCAACAGTGAGTTCCCAGGGTGGATGGGGAGTCCTTGAAAAGAGAAAGCGTTGAAATTCAAGAGCCCTTTCAGTAAGGGTCATAAAGCCTTATGATCAGTGATCCCTTACCAGTAAAGGAGACGAATACAGGATTTGTCCTGCCCCAGTAGTCTAGGAGCAGTTGAACCTGTGAGCCACGTGTATTATTAACTAGGAGGTTCTGAATAAACTAGACTGGTGCACTGTCAGAAAGCAATGATTTCTGCTTCACAGATCATTTGCACTTCAGTGGGGAAAAATCTCTACTTGTTTACCACGTCTAATTTAAAAAGTGAAGCAAAACGTAAATTCAGTTGCAAAGTTTCATGGACTGACTATAGCTAAATACTTCTAATTATATAAAATTGGAAACAAGTCTAAAAATTTGTAAACAAGTCTAAAAATTTCTTAATGGCTAGCAATAGTATTACACAGATATCTACCCAGAAATACAGTGAATGGTTTGGTGCAGAATTCTTCAACTTCTTATGTACTCTGCATCCTTCACCTGACGGACATCTTCTATGCTT
This sequence comes from Pterocles orientalis, assembly GCA_011057875.1. Taxonomy (NCBI): domain Eukaryota; kingdom Metazoa; phylum Chordata; class Aves; order Pterocliformes; family Pteroclidae; genus Pterocles; species Pterocles orientalis. The sequence goes on along the minus strand of WKFP01014557.1, from coordinate 830,216 downwards.
TTATTCAAAACTTGGACAATACCTGCTAGGAACATTCCAGGCTAGTGCATATTTCTTAAGGATTTCTCCATGCATACCTACAGATTACACTAAGAAACATTTTTAAAATCTAAAAAGAAGAAAAATCAGATTATATCAGTCTTGCAAATGTTGACTGTCATTTGTCTGAACTACCCCAGCATAATACTTCTGCTTTAATTAAATATCGAATCAGTCAAGTAAGCACGCAGATTTAATTACTGCTGTGGTTTAGAATGAGCTCATTTCCCTTGAAAGTGAAGGTTAGCAGGTCTGATGGAAAATCCTCACTCTGGCAAGACGCTGGACACAGGAATTTGTCCCTTATGGCACAGTTTAAGTATCATTCTCAGTAATACAATGCTCACAAAGCAGTACTGGTTTAACAAATTTAATCCAAACATAACGGAGGCCTATGGCGGATGGAAATAAATGAACTGGACCATTGCAGGGAAATGGCCTCTTCAGCCTTGGTCAGCTCAGTAAGAGCGGACCTGATGTCAGAAGACCCTAAACATCTTCAGGCTTGACTGACACTTTTCTCCTCTGACTCGTTATTCTCACTGACCACGTCACTGGGCCACCACGGCACAGGAGCCAGGGGTCAGGTCACTTCAAGTGAAGCAGTCAGAGCTCTCACTGGGGACAACGGGAAACCGAGGAAACAACTTTGAGCCAGAAGCAAGAGTGGAGATGACTGAAGGACAGAAGAGTCTTTTAGGCCACGCAGCATCAGTACGAAGCGTTTACCATCAAAGCCTGAGGATGAGGATTGTCACCTTGAGCAGAATCTCTGCAGAGCTTCCTGTCCACATCAAGGGTTTGGAAGGGACCAAGGGCACACCCAACACGATGATGGTAAAAGGTTTGTTCTCTCCTGAGGTATGTCCTAAAGGGACTTCTAGGCTAGCTGCTGGCACCCTGAAACCCACCTCACTGATTCCCAGTCGTCTGCAAAGGAAAACCTGTGAACATCTTCATTGTTTTCCTGCGCTACTATTTTGGACCAAGAATGTCAAAAGGCTACGTGTCAGACAGAGATAGTGATTCCGGTTCTGGGCAAAACCCAAGCAATGAAAGCGATTGCTTGTTTAATGATACCTGGGTAGCTGAACACAGGCCAAGCTGCTTAGTAGGAAGCAACTGTAGGCATTTGGATTTTTTCAAAAAACAGAAGTATTCAGTGAAAAGCAACTGGCAGCTGAGAAGGTGCTTAGTAATACAGTCCTCTTACATCTAAAAATTGCAGATGTTCCCGAGTATCTTTATAACCCTACTCTAAAACTCTGTCTAGACAAAAAACTCATAGAACATATAACATACGACACTTTCTGCATGCCCCGTGGGGATTAACCAATAAATCAGGTTTGCAGACTCAGAAAAATTGTGGTCCTTTTGAAAGTGACTCGCCAAATTTCAGTAAAGGAAAGGTTTTCCATCCTTGGGAATAAAACCACCATGCTTTATGGGTGAATAGCAAGAGATCATACCCGGGAAAACAATTAAACCAGTATTAAAGTAACAGGGTCTGTAGAGATGAAGGAGAAAACAATGACAATTTCTGTGCTGCACATCCTCTTTTCAATGCTGCGGCTAACACAAAGACTCCAAACTTGACACTCATTGTCCAGAAGAAATATAATGCATGTTCTTCATTGCATGCTAACTCCATAACAGAACTGCAGCACTGTGACATTTAACACAAAAGCTGTGTTGTTCTATCCTCCTCCTTCACTAACATCTGACAGCAAAGGAAACGGGGGTTGTGTCATCTTACCAGGTCAAGGGAGTTCAAATCCATGGTCTTTTATCTCCCCAACGTTACTGAACCTACCCTAGACTGTAGGTGGTGGCCTGGCAATTAGAGTTTACCCGGGAAACAGGAGACAGAAATTCTGACCTCTTGTCCAAGGACTGCTCAGCAGAGACAGAACACTTCAACTGCATTCATTAAAGTCTATTTTTTTGACCAGCTATTTACCACACCTCGACGGCACGGATCTTTCCAACACCCGTCCTTCTCATTCTGTTGTCTCCGCCATTATAATCAGTGTAGTTCTAAATTACAGGGAACAGATTAGCAACAAACTTTCTTCCTGACCTTGTCTTTGGCAGTTTCGTTGCTGAAACTCCAAATATAATTATTCATTTGCTTGCTGTGTCCCTGCTAACTGGATATAAAGCATTTCACACAGTGAACTTCACATCCTTGTTTTAATGATCCTTTATACTGCATTGCATTTTTCATAATGTGCTGGGTGAAAAAAAAAAAAAAAGACTCATTATACCACCCAAGGCCAAAACTTTCTTAAATAAGGGAAATGTCCCTTCATCTGAAGCCTAACAGACCAACTTCATCTGTTCTATTTACTCCTACTTGGTGAATGCATGCCATAAAGCATAAGCACTCAGTGCTAGGGCTTCTGGTGTGTGAGAAACATTTTAAACACTATATGCAAATTCCTTCTTTTCCAGCAGAGGAAAGCTCCTCCTCATTCATCCATTGTATACTGTGCATTTTCAACAGCTCACAGGGTCACTTCAGTGAACCCTACCCCGGACTGAACTGCACAGAAACAGTCCAAGGCTCTGACTTTCTCCTGTAACTAATGACACTTTCACCTAAAATACACAGCACATGTTCCTCACTATGGTTCTTGATGTTTTACAGCAAACCAGCTACCTTGGAATTCTCCTTTCACCTCTTTCTGTTTCACAAAGAAATCAATTGGTTTTTTCCTACAGGATTCAAAGTTTCTCATGCTCTGAGTGTAACTCCGACAAACTCCTCGTCATTACAACGTCCTAAAAAGACACAAGCAAATCCTTTCCCCCGTTTAGAAGAATATTCTAAACCTCGGTTGAAAAGCAAGAAACAGAAGATACAGACTTACCCTTTTCAAGCCACAACTTGCCCATAGGTGAAGCCTGCTGTTCGCTATTGAAAACATTTTGCCAGGCAGCCTATTCTCCAGTAACATACGCACGTTTAGAAAAACCAACGTATTTCTCAAGACCGTATTAATTTTCACATTTGATTGCTCTGGTCGAACAATTAACCTGCTTTTTTTTTCCCTCAACAAAAAACCCCATTCTGTGGGACAGCCAGAGCTGAGTGTCCAGGTTTGCTGTTCGGCCTCAGGGTCAGTCTGTGCATCTTCAATCGCAAAGCATTTAAGCTAATATTAAGTTTATGATCCCGTTGGTTTTTAAAAGCTAATGATATGTGCTACTTACAGCAAACTGCGAGCCCAGTGGGAGGCATTTTAATTAACACAGTTTGTTCAAAGAAAAGCAAATGCAATTCCCCCTCATCTGTCAGCCAGCTGTACTGCAACCTGAACGCAAGGAGCACAGAACAATAGAGCGAGCCTGTGAGAAAACCAGACAGAACTGGGACTTGACAAAGAACACAGCTGCACCAATATCAGGCAGGAAGATTTGAGTTTTTTAACATCTACTTCTTAATAAACATACATTTTCACCATCTGCTCTGCTTCCAGGTTTATCTTTCCTAACAGAGAATTTTGAAACACTCTCCCCCAAGGAGAGCTCACCAGTTGTACTATACAGTGCTCTGGATGGTGAGACCTTGCAAATTCAGGCATGCAGGGAAAGCATGGCAGCAAATGTGGGAAAGAACAAAGAAAAGAGTTTGCACAGCAGAATGGGAATTTCTCCCCAGCCCCTCAAGACATACCCACACCAATCAGAGGCCTCCAGTTAGACATAATCCGATATTGATTTTAATCTCATTTATACCAGATTAATTACTACAATACCAGATGACTTAATACACATTTAAAATGGAGTACGTTATATTGAAATCACGTCCTTAACATTTGAACAATCCCAACATTGATTCCCCTAGGGCATCTAGTCCTGGAGAACTCATCTCAGTAACATCTACGAAGCAATTTAAACTACTTGGGCATTCCTTTTTTTTTTTTTTTTTTAAGCAACAACAAAAAAAATCTCAAGACTGGTTGGCAAGTTCTCACAACAAATACCATCACACTTGGTACCAGTTTCACGCTCCAATATTAGCATTGAACGTCAAGCACTTGCTGAAGCTTGAAAAGACAGACATTTCATTTTTTGGACTGATGCAGATGTAAGTTTATTAACATACTGTGCTGCTGAAATAAGACAGCCTCCATCCGAATGTGATACCATAGACTACAGAGTAGCTAAGAGCTTCCAGTTGGGACATGGGGTTGAGAGCAGATATCCTTTGGCAGAATCCATCTAGATAATGGAAGGGAAGCAGTCTCTTCTCCTCCTGCTGAGACCAAGTGATCCAAAAGCTGTCAACGGAGTATTTAGGCTGAGGTGTATATATATATCTATACGTATGGCTGAGTTGAATTTACCATGCCAGTAGCAACGTATTATTGGGCACGTCTTCACACACACAAGACTGCACAGCTCCGCTTCCCTTCACCTCTGGGCTTCACTTCACAGTGCCCAATACTTAGAATCCCAGAATGGTTTGCGTTGGAAAGGACCTTAAAGATCATCAAGTTCCAACCCCCCTGCCATGGGCAGGGACACCTCCCACTAGCCCAGGTTGCTCAAAGCCTCATCCAGCCTGGCCTTGAACCCCTCCAGGGATGGGGCATCCACAGCTTCTCCGGGCACCCTGGGCCAGCGCCTCACTCCCCACACGGGAAAATTCTTCCTCGTAATATCCAACTTAAAACTACTGTCTCAGCTTAGAGCCATTACCCCTTGTCCTGTCACTCCACTCCCTGGTAATGAGAGCTTCCCCATCTCTCCTGTAGGTCCCCTGCTTGTCTCTATCTTCAGATGATCAATACTTAATTTTGGCAAAATAAGGAAAAGATTGAACCAGTTCTCTACACTATATATAAAATTCACCTGGCCCACGAGAGGAGTGCTTGCAAAAGAGGTAACATCAGGATCCTTCCTCTCAGCAGATTTCCCCGCAAAACACAGGGACTGCTGGTGTGCTCATTTCTTCTAACTGGGTAAAAAGGAAACGAAAATAAGGGTCTAATGACACGCACTGCAGATCTACTTACAAAGAAAATGACTCAAGATCTGGAATTTGTAAAACTTCAACTAAATTAATTTTTTTTTGCACCGTTTCTCCTCCTTCCTTCCGCTGATACCTCTACAGACATGAAACTAACCTCATTTATGCAAGTCTCCAAATTTCTCTTGGTGCAAAAATTTTAATAATATACTGATTTTCAAGCCAAAGGGCAACTGTATATTCCATATAATGTTTTATAGGATGTGGTTTTTATATTAATTCTTTTCAGCATGTATAGAAACATATAAAATTCAGAATTGTCTTCAAAATGGAAAATGGCTTTTAGTTTTAATTGTTCAGAAGCATCGTCAGAGACTCAAACAACTTTTGAAGATGCCAAAATGAAACCGTGTCTTCTCACATATAGATTAGATAAACAAGAGCTGTTCTTTGTCGAGTCGAGGCGGGACAGGAGCATCTTCATACACACACAGGCTTTGGCTTGTCACAAAATCAAGAAGCAATGAGTCTCTTATCCCTCGTATCTCCACAGCTTTTGCGTAACCCCCCAAACTCCAAGAGGCTCATATGTTGTAACTTCATGGGAACAGAGCTGGCATGTACACAAACTGTGTGAACACGATCATTATGAAGATGCTAACAGAGAAATTACTTTCCAAGTGAAAACCCTCCGGAGAAGACCAGATGCTGCTTCCTGCTGTTAATTAATAACAGTGAAAATCCTCCCTCACCCCTATAACAAAACAAAAGCCGTTTTACCAAATGACAAAACCTCAGTGCCTTCTCTGTGCTGAACCTCATGTTTGCTCCATGTTCTGGCCTCCATCACTGATTTACAGCTAAAAATCCTCTCTTTCTATATCACTGACTGCCAAGAGAGCTGCCCTGAGTGAGCACAACTTCAGCTCTTGAAGAACACCACCGCGAAAACACTCCCAACTAACGGCATTGTTTTAGCTGACAGGTATTCTTCTCTTCCTGATAAGTAGTGGATTTGATTAATAAAGGCAGTCTTTCAAAGAATTAAAATCTGCCTTTCTAATACACAACAAGCATAATTAAAAAAAACCCCATAAAATCAGAAGGACTGCATTGGTATCAGAGAATAACACACCTGGACTCATTAGAAGTATGTGCCAAGACTAGGAAAAGGCTACCTAAGCCCTTCATCCTCTCAAAAGACATTAATTGACAAATTTCTTACCTGTCTTAAGCAAAAAAAAAAAAAATACAAAGACTAAGACACACCTGATAAACTTCCCTTCATCTTTATTCACTTGCAGAGCAGAAGCGAAAGAGTGACTTCATTACGTTCTGATACTTCTATTTATCAGCTGCTGGATCGACTTCAAATGAAAAAGTATAAATATAAAAAGGGATAAGTGAGTGTATGTTCTCATATTTTGCTAGATAAGAATAAAAAACATCTGACAGAGTTTTAGAGGTCAAAGTGAGTATTTTGAGATCAGAATGTGAGTGTTTATTTTGCAGATATCCTCTCGCCCCCACTTTTTTTTTTTTTCCATACAACTCTGAAGTGTTAGCTTCCAGGAATTCGGTCTTCTGTATTAAACTGTCTTCTTGCTGCTCAAAGAGATTCACAAGGGATAAAAAGAGTCATGGTATTGACCAGAAGGGGAACTACATCTTTGTGTTGCACTTCAAATTGCAGAGTGATACCAGCACTTTCCACATCCCGAAAGACACAGAGGTCAGACAGCAGTTGCTAGTATTTAGGGTAACAAAGTTTTGATTTCTTTTGGGAAACTCCATCAGCAGTGTACTGCAAGTTCTGGACACCACACTAAGGTGCAAACAACATCACCCTAACACCATGACTTGGAGATTTTGCCTCTGTCACCACACAACTGACTCACTACTTATAACAGAGCTTCATTTTTTTGTTGTGCTTTTTTTTTTTTTAATTACCTGAAGCTACAGATACTCTGTCAAGCTTAAAATTACGTAAACAACTCCCCTTCTCCCTTAAAATTTATAAGAGCCCTTAAGAAGAGAGATGAACTTATTTTTGTATGTATGCTGTCAAAAAGAAATAAGCCATGATGGTTCCAAGCATTAAGAGACATTCAGCAGATGAAAATCTCAAAATTGCAAAGAACAAAACTGTTTTCTACTAACGACAATTAAAAATTATTTATGCAGCCTTCCAAAAACACTGTAAATCAAGTAATGCATCTGTTAAGTGCCCATGATCTGACGATTACGGTGTGCGTTTATCACCTATCATTCTTCTCTGCCGATTTGGAGAGTAGTGGAAATAGCTATGTTAAACCCCAAAACTCAGACCCACTTCCTGCAGCAGCACAGCAGCTTCCCACAGCCGTGCACGACTGAGCATTAGTCCAGGCTGCAATTCGTGTTGCGGTACATGTACGCTTCCCCACCATTTAAGAGCCATGAACGTACACGTCACCTCCAGAAACACAGCTCTCCTTTGCCTCTTTTCAAACTTTTCTTAGAAAAGGTGTTGGTGGGTTGGCAGCTCTGTGCTTTGCTTGCAGCTGTCTGGTGGACAGGGCAAAAGCCATCCTTTGTTTTTGCTGACTTTCATCACTGCGAAAATACTGAACAAGCTGGGCGGCACAAGGACTAAGAGACACTATTAAATCTGGTGTATCTAGAGTATCCTTCCGTCAAGAAACAGAAAAACACCGAGCAAGCATGAAGTCCCAGGACACACTCTTTTCAGAGTGTCTTAGCATAATGTTAATTTTTTTTCCCCAACTTTTGTGACTCTCATTACCTAAAATAAGTAAGCAATCAACAAATAGTTTATGTAATCTCCAACTACATCCTTAGGAGACAAGGAAGCTATTTCAAAAATCAGGGAAAAAAATTTTTTGAGACTGAAACTTGCTGTAAGTAACATAGTAGGATCACAGAAGATCAAGGAACTGCATCCAGTCTCTCAATTCTTTGATTAGAACGGCTGAAGTGCAAGATGTTTTCTTTGACGTTTATTTTTCTGATCTCTGCTGACAATTACATTATGTCAGGAAGCCTCCAAACAGATTGTCCCTATATTTATACTCTAGCTACAATAGCAGAAAAATATTTTTAAAAATAAAACCAACATCTTCTTTGACTTGCAAAATCAGTTGCCAACACCGCAGACCCTTTTATTAACATCGAGGAGTTCATCAGCAAGGAATACCTCCACATATTCTGCAAGTTAGCACTCTGAGTCCCGCTGTCAAACCTGTGACTAAACATCCAACTTATTCCAGCAGGCTCTCTTCCTTCTGTGGATGATGCATTCATAAAGATAAGCTCCACGGATGCTCCCAGCGAATGCTCATTCCCTAAGAAGAGGCTCCATTATAGAGAAATCATTAGAAGCCATTATAATATCAATACGGCAGCAGATTAAGACAACAAACCTTATCACCGATACCCTGTCAACGCAGCAATGGGCTACGCTACCCAAAGCAGCTGGGATGTTCCCATTTACTTTGCAATTGGCCTTTCCCACAAACCACAATAAATTCTGAAGCCATAATGGACTGGAGAATTCATCATAAAGAAATGACATTAAAACATCCTTTGTTGCATCTCTGAAGATTAAGACAGCTCCTGCTTTCAGGTGAGAAGGTCTATTTCAGCTCAGGATAGTCGTAAATGAAGCGTGGAGTGAATATCTGCTCACCTATGGGGCTTCAATACCCTTCCCAGATTAGGAGCATTCTGTCGAGCCACTGCATCCCCAGCCCAAATCCTGGGGCCCCAGACTAATCTGAAACCAAAAATACCTGGGACGCATTATGCAAAGTGCCAGTTTGGGATAAGAAATTTATTGAAAACAAGTAAGTGACTGTGTCTGAAGACTTTGTGCTGGACAGGTTCCATCTGCCCCTCCTTCATTCATAGTTCCAAAGGATGCAGATATAACAAGCTAAATGCTAACCTAATGTGATGCCAAAAAAAAAGACTGAAAATATTTGACAGTACATTTCTGTGGATCATTAACAATGTATAAAAATATCCTTTGTCAGCAGCTTTCCTTGACACAAGCAATTCATTTCAGAAAGGCAAGTCAGCCTCCCGCTAAATCCTGATCAATAAAAAAGCTGACACGACAGAGAAACATCTTCTCCTGGCAAGTTAAATAGCCAGTGCTTTGAACATCTGAGTAACACTGTAGTAAGGGAACCAACAGTTAAAGTAGCAGAAAGCTATGGAGCCACACGAGGGGGAAGTGCAGAGGCCATTTGCTTGTCATCACAGTAAATTATACACACCTCTGACAGCCAAGTGTTAAGATCTAACTTTAAAGGCTCATCCTGAGAAGGACTTAGCTCAATTTTTATCCAGGAAAGTGGCTGAAGTGGACCATTTTCAAGTCATAAAAATATGATGAAACAGGCGTATCTGCAGCTCTGGGGCAAAATACGGGAAGAATTCCAAACATCAGTTCAGCTTTCAAAGTAATTTCTTTACTCAACCAGGAGGAAAAAAAAATGTTTTGAATGTTAAAACCCAGAGTGGCGAGTTGCATATGCATGAACCATATAATGGAAAATGAAACCACAACAGCAGAGATACCGTGGATCTGTTGATCCCGGGAAGGCAGGGTTGTGCTCGTTGCAGAGGATGGGAGGTGTTACCACCGAACACTCGTGCTGTGGCTAGCAAGCCTCTCCTGACAGAGAAACGGCAGTTGGTGAGATGCCTATGGCAGTTCGCTTCTTCAGAATGAAACATTATCTTTACCAGCATCTGGCTGCAAAGACCAGGATAGCAAAATGTAACTCATTTACCTTGCTGGTGTGAGGATGAAGGAAGGTGAAGCATTAGTGGGAAGATCCCCTGTAGCACTGGGACTAGCAGAGCGGTGTTCAAACCAGACTACGTGATAAAGACACCACGGAGATTATATTGAGTAACCATCAATTTACTTCATTTCACTCTAAGCTTAAAGCCACATGCAATTGAACAGATTTCTGTATTAAAAAAAAAAAATCAACACACCTCTAGCTACATCTATCGCTTACTAAATATTCCGCGACTAACTACAAGTCCCATCCTCCATGTTCTTGGCGTAACACAGACCTGCGAAAGAAAGTGCTTTGCCAAATATCAAACTAACAGGCGAACCTCGCCTCCTGTCCTGAGCAGCAATCCCACCTAAGGGTGTGTTGTTTAATTTTAAAAAGGACAAAGTGGTAAAATGACACGTTCCCCATTGCAAGCTTTGAAGTCAGAATTCACGGACTAACAATTTCTAAGGTTAATGACGCACGAACTAACGTGCCTTGAAGTATGATCTTGAACCACCTGCCTATTCAATCCCCTTCCCCACCACAGAAAGCTAGAAGGAATTTATTTTCACAGAAAGATGGGACAAGTTTGTGTATGTTATTTCCAAAAGCATCTGACAGCGTTCACAAAAAGTAGTTTTGGCACCTTGTACAACATACTGCAGCTCCAGAGCAGCACCCTGTTCTCCCAGTGCAAACACATCCCTCCACGCCCATCACCTGCCCCCATTGCTTCCTTTCTGTACACAACTGCCACCCACAATGTAGACTTCAACGAGGCTCCTCTTCTGCTTTTTTGGTCGGTGAACCACCTGCGGTGAGAACTCCCAGAGGTGCCCTCCAACCAGGTGAACTTCAGGCAGTGGGGTGCTCCCTGGGATCTTCTCCTGTCCCCCATGCTGGATCAGACACACTATCAACAATAAATGCACCAGGCCTCCAGGAGCAATGGGAATAAGTCATGTCAAATATCACTCCCCTCAACAAACACATCCTGTGTTGTGCTAGATAAAACTAGGGACCTTCTTCATTTCATTTTTTTTTTTTAACCAGACAGACAGAAGTGCCTGCTCTTAAAGCACGTTCCTTTCTGCACATTCCCAACAGGAGCAGGGCCCCACACAACGTACACCTTTTCTTCAGGGAAGCCAGCAACCACGCAGCAGCAATCCCCCAAGCCTCAGCGCGATGCACACAGTCCAATGCGGGACACTTCGTCTCATCCGCCAAATGCCATTGTCAGTCAGTCCGATTGGTTTGGTTTGTACTGTAAAGGTGCTTGGGTGTCTTAAAGATTAATTATAAATCAAAGCAACATGACACTCTTTCAACAGAACAGATAGTTCTGCCTAGCTTTCACAGGATGCATCCCGTGCAGTGCTTTAGACAGACAGCTATTCTCATGGCAACTGCTCAAGTTAAACAAAAAACACATTTACGTCATGAGATTGGGAGATAAACTCCTGGAAACCAAGAAAAACAGTCAGTTCTTTGTTAATGCTAATGATGTGCATACTTGTGTGCAGGCAACAATCATTTGGAAAATGAAAAAACTGCGTTAGCATTAAATTTGGAATTTTCTGTGTCTTGCTTGTGTTGCAGATTTAATTACTTTTTCCTACAGGCTTCTTGTCCCTTTTCTGAAAAGGGAAAAATAGAGGGTTGTGAAAAATGAAACATATCCACTGAACTATATTGCTTTAGCCAAGCAACTATTTTAAAGCTATTTTAAAGTTTTGAAAGCTTTGTCTCAAGTAATCAAACACCACTTTGAGGAAGCTCTTCATGATATTTATGAATGTAATTGCTACAGCAATTTATTCTCAAGTATTAACTCACGGAGTCTGACGAGTCAAACACAAGGATTGGGGTAAATGAGTTTCCTGAGATGACTGAGACAGTGGGAAAAGAGGAAAAGAAGGAAAGAAAAAAAGCTACTGCAAACAGTAGAAATAGGAATTCAGGAAGTCAAGTGCCCACTTTCATCAGAACACTCCACCATCACCCTGTTAACAGATTCCACAATATTCAAGGCTTGTATTTCAAGTTTCAATACCAGCTTTGCAGTTTACTTTGCATTTTTCCCAGGGCTCAAATTACAATTTACCTTAGTCTGTGCCCCACCGCCCTCAACGCAATTCCTCCGGAAAGGTGCCTAAAACCAGCAGAGCGACCACCAGCACACCACTGAGTGTTCACGGAGAACAAAGCCGTTCCTCTGTGCGAGTTCTTAGGGCTCTGGAGGTCTCTGAACACGTCTCTTCTGAGCAAGTTGTTAGAATTAATTTGGCTTTTGCTACTCTGCAAGGAAAAACGGACGGTAGGATGCATCTCACTTAATGACCTGAGCTCTTCTAAGAAGCCAAGCACGTGAAACAAGAAAAGGGCTGACAGAACAGATAGGGGCTAAGCTGCAGCATGAAATCAAGAGAGAAAAGACATTTCGACACTCTTCGGAAAACGCATTCACTCGCAGCTTGGAGGCACTCCTCGCTCCCACTTCCCCGCCACAGCCCTGTCCCTCAGACTCCATGGTGGCCAAGCGCCGTGTCTCACACTTCTTACATCCCCTTTTCCCACTACTGCTGCTCCACAACAGAACCAAACCCACACCAGCCAGACAGGAGTTTTACCCACAGGCCATTGACCACCAGAGGTGGAAAGCCACCCCAGGGAAGCATGACACCGAATCCCCAAGCTCACGGGGCCCAGTGGAAAAGCCCAGAGCTTCTCATGCCATTGAGATGTGGGTGTTCAGCAGGGAGCACCCCTTCCGGATCCACCAGAAACTGCCCAGTGAGCTTGTGTGAGGACACCAGAGCATCTTCCCCAACTAAAGAGAGAACAGGCTGCCTTCAGAACTGCCAGTCCAAGCGATAACCTCTCCTTTTTGCGCTGTACAATAGCTAACACACCGCCAAACAGCTGCCTGCACTTTAAGGCGCTCTGCCTGGAGGGCCGTGATGGGTTTGCCCTCAGCTAGGGGCCAAGCCACACACCCACTCACACAATCCCCCCCACCTGATGACCAAGGCTCAGCCTGCTCCTGGCTAACCATCCCGGAGCAGGGAGAGTCCCGAAACCACACTCATGAGCAGAGAGAACAGTCCGAGTGTCCCAGACCCAGAGCTGACTGGGTTGGGCGGGGAAAAGCCTTGTGGGAGAGCGTCCACCTGGAGCGAGATGACCCGGAGCAAGAGATCTGGAACCAAAAGGAACGATCTTCCGGAGGGTCCTCACCTCTATCCTGGGCATGACGGGTATGGTATGGGATAGATTATTGGCCACTCTGGGTCTCAGTCCCGAACCTAAGATCAAATCCTGGGCTGGCCGCTGGGGCTGTGCTCCCTCCCAGCTTCTCCTGTTTGCAGACAGCCAGAGAAGCTGAAAGACCTTGGCAGCCATGTAAACATCACTTGTTATCAGCTTTCTTCTGAGCACAAATCCAACACACAGCCTCTTGATACTTACTGTGAAGAAAATGAACTCTGTTCTCAGCTTGACCCAGGACAAGGGCAAAGGAGAGGCTTGTCACCCGCAGCAGTGGGACAGGGGCTTAGCGCAGGGAGTGGATGTGGGATGGAGCCGTGAATGACAGAGTGACAGCACCTTCTAACAAGAAGCAGCAACAGTTTGAAGTTTTAAGAGATTCTGGTGTTGGGGGAGAAAGAAAAAGGTGGATTCTCACGGACTTCACCGTTTTGTCTGAGAGATCCCCCCCTTTCCACCTTGCCGAACTGCCTATGACAGGTTCTGACATCTACACACCTACAGATGGAGAAGCTTCTGCCTGATGTTCCAGCCAGTCCTTCCAGCAATGGATTGTAATGAAGAGAAGTATGCCAGCTACACAGAGATGAAAAAAAGTGGTGCAGGAAACCGGGGGCTAAAGGGGACAGGCACAGAACCCCCAACCAAGCTCTGGACGCGGCTCGTACTGCCCGTGCCCACCTCTGGGCAGGTTATGCTTCTTCTTTGGGCCACATACCAGGGGGACCTATGTAGCACATCAACATGTTCCACACCCGTAAAGCCTCTCTGCCTTCTCCTTCTGTCTTCCTATAAAAGGCTTGGTGCTGTGGCACTAGGTCTCCTCGACACTTTCAAACCTGGCTTGTGGGCCTATCTGCAAAAAGCTCAGCTCATCTAATGAGATGTCCTGAAAGCGAAAAAATGTCAGCAAGTAGCTTACACCGTTCTGGAGATTGTGACAGCCCACTTGAACAGTCAAAGGAATTGTAGAAACGTCCCTTTGAAGTCTCACTATGGAAAAAATCTTTAAAATATATTACACAAAAGCCCAGAACATTTTCCAAGCTAATTAAGATACTTAACATTGTTCAAAGTATTCATCCTGCTGGAGAAGCTGCACATAAACTGCTCCGCCAAAAGGAACTTTCAGAGAAAGCGGTGTACAGAAGGCTCTGAAGAAAAAGGTCCCTCAAGCTGTATTACCATTTCTTTTATACACTCATGTTTATAAAATTATGTTAATTAATCCAGGTTTGACATGGAAACAAACAAGTGAGAGAGCAGACAGATTTAAGAAGGTGGTGAGCTGTGAGAGGTACTGTTTCAAAGCAGTACAAAATACGCAACAGTTATCTTGCTCTTCTACCCTCCCAACCAAGGTCTCCTCCTAACTAGATCTGTTCTCTGGACATTTCACACAATACTGGGCAAGCAAAAGAGGTTTCTGCTTCCTGAAATCATTTTCATGCAGCTTGAAAGTGCCTAAGAAAACAGATGTCATCGAGCACTCGCTGAGGCTGCAGCAGAGCTGCCTTCCCCCCGCAGCAGCCGGACACCGTGGAGGGGCCTGGCCACCCCTGGGACAAGGACCTGGACCCTGCTCTCCTCCCTGCTCCTCGGAGCATCTCCGTGCTGGCCACTGGGAACCAGATCCTGCCCAAGGGACAGGCAGAACGGTAAGGAGGAAACTCCAAGCTCTTCTCCCCCCAGGCCTACAAAACACGCTTTCAGCCTGAAACACTACATGTGAACCAAGTTAGGGCAGAAGGGTTTAGAAATCAAGATCCAGCAAAAACAGAAACAGGCAATAAATTCAGCTGGACTGAGGATGGATTCGTGTGAGTCGCTGACTCGGGGACAACCAACCTTAGTCACTCCCACCCACGGAGAGAGAAACTAGTGCCAAGAAAAATGAAAAAGAATCCTTATTCAATCATTGTTTTGAGTTCTAGAGATTAAAAAAAAAAGCCCAAACAGTATAATAACTAATAAAAAATGAAGTCATAACATCACCATCCCTCCTGTACTCCTCTGAAATGAGCACCTACGCATAAGACTTGGGGAAAAGTCCCACAACAGATAAAACATAGAGGACAGAAAGCCATCAGGGCAGGTTGACCCACACCCAAAATGTTCACAGAATGGTCAACTTTAAAGATGAAACCATGGAGCAGTAGTTTAACCAGCTCCTAGTGACAGAACGGGCCTGAATTGGGCTTGAGCTAACCACTGGAAAAGCCAACAAGCCAGAGGACAAGCTCAGCACTCCGTGATCCTACCTCAGAACAAGCAGAATCTTCTTGCCAGAGTTATTTAGCAAGACCCCGCAACAACTGGTCCACGAGATCTTCACCAAAAAAGCAGAGGGGCTGGAGCGTTCACCAAGTGCAGGGTGCACACTCACTGTCCAGCGCATAGAAAGAGCAGAAGCAGTGCAGGGCAGAGCTCTCTAATCCCAACATCAGTCTTCACCCGCAAGAGCTGAGACGAATCCGCTCCCCTGTTTGGGACATCAAAGAACTAGAGAGTTTGTTCTGCATGCAAAACAGAAAGGAAAGGTAATGGTTAGAGTAATTCTGGATGTGCAATAAGTGACCTGCGCTACAGGCTTGCAGAAGCCCAGAAATCAGGGAGGGAATGTAATACTTGAAGAGTTTTACGTGGCTTTGGAGCAGAAGTTAGAATTAGGAATAATCACCCAGGATGGTAATGAAATCCTCACTTGAGACTTACACTGCACAAAGCACAACAGAGCGGTGCTGCACAGGGCAAACAGAACTGGCAAGCAACGGAGATCCTCTCTGAAGCCTCTAAAAGGGAGGGAAGTGAAAATAAAGTCTGTGTGATACCTGCTCAAGTCAGTGTTCTTGCAAGCGGGGAGAAGTTTTGCTTGCATTTAGTTTTCTTTGGTGCTTTATTATTTATCTCCTTTAAAAAAATAAATATTGACTTGACATAAAAAGGGTGATCTTTTCAAATATGCCTAAAAGCACAGAACCTACTACGAGTTGACCTTATTCGCGCATTTAAACAGAGACTTTGGGGAAAAAACCACCATCATAGCTTATGGCTTTCTTGCTGGGACATAGCCCTAGCTTACACAAGAGAGACACGTGCTGGGTGTGACAAGCACAAAGGTGTGCAGCACCCCAGCTGTCTCACTGCGTAGTAAAAGTGGAAGGGAAAACAGGACGGAAAATAAAAGAGAGAAAAAGGAAACAGCTAAAGAAGCCCCTTCTAACTACAAAGAGAAGAGACGAAATATGTTGCGAATGCAATTCCAGAGACAACTGCCGTAGGAGTAACGTAACAGTTGTAGAGAGGCAGTCCTGTACCCCTGCAAAGGAAGGAATTGGAAAAGTCTTTTTTTTCCGCCCCCCTCCACTCAATCAGCTCCTACAACTGAAAAGCTTGAGGAACAGTGCTGCAGAGAACTCCACCCTGTTGCAAATGACAAAGACTTGTGGTCAAAAAGCCTCAAAAACCCAGGGGAGATTTTTCTCCAAAGCACCATTCATGGATCTCACAGCAGCGACAACTGCTGAGGGCAGCCTGCCCTGACCCCAGCTGCAAAGGTTTCCTTTCCCTCCTACCCTTTAAGATATGATCAGACAACTTCAACCAGCACAGCTCCTGCTCTGCACGCCAACTGCGGCAACGCTGCGTTTGCAGCCACGTGCTGCACGTGGCAGGGGGCTGCCCAAAGGGTTGCTCCCACCTTACGCTCCAGAAGTGGACTATTAACCCAGTTCCCGTGGAAAACTTCCTCCTCTAGCAGATGTTCAATGCAGTCACTTCTTTCAAGACCCTCCCCTTCTGCAGGAAGGCTTGGTGCTGGTGTCCCATGGGAAGGCGCTACGGCCAACGCACACGCCTAATGTCAAAGGATCAGGAGACTGCTCCCGCCTGGCAGGGAACTGCTAACAGTGTTAGGAACTCGGGACAAACACAATAAATCAAGGCCAGAAAACATAAGCAGCACAAAACACGTGGCAAAACAGGCAGAAAGGAAATTCCTGCTCTAACTGCGTTAGCACAACCAGAGCAAAAAACCAGACTCATTTTCTCACCTGACTGTGGCTTGCCTACACCGCTAAAATTGTACTATTAAATATCTGCTGCAATGGCACCCCCAACCTGTCCCAAACTTCAGCCACCCGAGTGGAAACACTATTTCACTAACAGGGCATAGGTACGAACAGGACTTCTGCACCCAATGCTTCCTACTCACCAGGTTGCTACCTCCCTTAACAGCCAAAACCTACCTGGACACCTGGACGGAATCTGAACAGACATACTGAAGCACCTTATGGCATTGTATCCTCCGCACTCCTCCCCTGCTTGTTCTCCAGGTTTTACTGCTTGCATACACTCTTTATTACAAATAAACAGAAAATTAATTATTCAGCTTCTAACTTGCATGTTGATGTAATTGAAAACCATATAATTGCTTGATGTTTTTAACATCCCTCATAAACATGAATTTTTAACACAATCCTTTATAGCAAATTAGCACCGAATATCTGGTGACGTGAGGAGGGAGTGTGAGTTGGTTTGGCAAGCTCAGGGAGCAGCACACAGACTGAAAACCGGCATGATGTCTCTCACCACTTCATGACTTTCATCAGGCAAAGAAAATCTGCTGCAATGCCCAGCTTTCCACGCAAGCTTGATCCGACTCTGGGACACACGTTTTAACACAAGAGCAGCAAAGAAGAGAAAGCTAGAATTCAACAGCCTCATCCTTCACAGATTTACAGGTACCGAAATGCTTGGCTAAGGATGAAGCTTGGCTTAATCTAAAGCCTGGCAAGAAACTTTCTTTTTTTTTGTGGTAATCCAATTTTGCATTTCTCGCTGCTCTCCTTTCCTGCTAGTCAAGTGTGTTGCACCAGCAAACAAAGCTACAAAGAGATCTGGCTTTCCTGGACTCGCTGCTTTTATTTTTGTTGAGCAGATGTCAGAAAAACTTTTCAACAGACTTTGATAACCCTGCTGCAGGAGACTGTCTACACTGAGAACACGCTGCTTTAGGTCAATTACACAATCGATTATGTATTAAACTGCCACAGCTTCTGAACAGAGACACTTTCACACCTGGTCACGTTGGCTTTGCTTGTGGCTTTACATTTGAGTAAGAACACACATAGGAGCTTTGACAGAGCTCACATGTCACAAATTATTCCCAGATATAACTGAAGTTGTGAAAAGACACAGATTTGAAACATGTGGACAAGTAGTTTCATCTGGGGACAGAGCTGCAGCCTGACATTTTAGGAGCCAGATCCAACTTACCTGTTGGCAGCTGCAGGCGGAAAAAACAAAGCAAAATAAAAACCCTGCCCCACCCACCTCCACCCAGGATGCTGGGATCTGTTTCTCCTGCTCACACATGTCTGAGCAGCACAACTGGTCTTCTATTCGACTCCACCGCTGCACGAAAAGAACAGCCCCACTCCCGAAGAGCAAGAAAGGAAAACTCTTGTGCTCTCTGCCTAAGTTCTTGTGCAAACTGCTGAATGTAGCAAGCTTCCTCAATAGTTCACCTTGGGAAATAATTTCTAACTAGTGGCTACAGACATGACAACACTAGACCAAGATTTGCGAAGATACTGAAGCACAAAGTGACCTCAGAGTTTTTGCTGCCTTGGTTAATACAGGCAGGTCTCAAAGCCCACCCAGGCTGGAGCATTATCACTTAGCTCAGTTTAATGTTAATCATCAGGCTAAAGAAGAAGTTTTGCCATTTGACTGAAACATGTTTGCTATGACAACTACCATTTTCCAGCAAAAACAGGTTGTCGCAGTACTGAAATTGTACTGCCAAAATTTCCAGTTTCATTTTAAATACAAACGCTCTAATTCTTTTCTTCAATAAATGTAGAAAAAGTACTTGGCCACCTTACCTGGAACTGATTTTGTTTTAGAGCAAGTCAAAGATCTGTGCCTTTTATTTGGATTCCCTCCATTGACAGCAAAACGACTGGGGGGGGGGCTGGCACCCATGGTCCAGCAGCAGGAGCCTTCTGCACAATGAAATGACACCGACATCTACAAAAGGTGAATGCAGTTCAGCAGCCAGGACACGGAGTGACACGCTAATACATACCGTGTATTTCAAACACCCACATGCTGTTCTAAACTTGTGGAAAATGTGTTTGAAAGGAATTGATATTTACTAATGAGAACTCAAGAGGGAATTTAATTAGCCTCAAGAACAACGGGGAAAAAGAATGTCTTTATTTCAAACTATTGTCTTCCTCTAGCACAGCATTTTATCACCTGTTTTTTTGAAGCTTTGAAGCACAGGCAAAAAAACGAGATATTCATCACCTTTTTCTGAATATCTGAACTAGATATTCATCACCTTTTTCTGGAACTGTTCATTAGGCATAAATGCCACATAGTAAAGGTAAAAATATCTGGAGACCATTGTTAAGAGCTCATATTTCATTCCTACACAGGTAGGATAGGGATGCCATTTATGGCCTCAATTCTCAGCTCCCCTCACCAGCCACTGACTCGAAGGAAAGCAGATAATTCATGGTTACTACCTACACATAGTGTTTTTGTAACTAGCCTGAGAACAGCAATTTCAGCCCCAGCAACAACTACAAAGGAACAACGGATTACAGGAAGAGTCCGGTGAGGCGCTCCCTAAGAATGGCACTTCCACCACGGGAGCAAACTGTGCCTCGAGGGAAGGCTGGATCAGCATCCTAGCGCACGGCTGGCTACAGAACAGTACAACTTGGAGACACAAAGTCAGTCCCCTGTCCTTACTATCTTCAAGGAACTGCTCTCAGGGCAAGGTGACTGTTGACAGATCCTCTTTTT
This sequence comes from Pterocles orientalis, assembly GCA_011057875.1. NCBI lineage: Eukaryota > Metazoa > Chordata > Aves > Pterocliformes > Pteroclidae > Pterocles > Pterocles orientalis. Next base: position 810,311 of record WKFP01014557.1, on the reverse strand, counting down.
CTTCCTTTTTTTTTTTTTTTTGACAAACACGGTGAGCCCCCAATGATACAACACCTTCTCTAAGATTTGACCTAGGTCATAAAACTGATTTTTACACCAGCCAAGTCATTATCTGTTGATAACCAAGCTTCAAGCCATCCAAGGTGGGCTGAATAGGAGACCAGGTAAAGAGGCTGGACACTTCCCAGGTTTGTTTGAAGACCTGAAGTCACTGCTTGTTTATTGCCACATGAGAGTTGCTCTTGATAGAATAGTTGCTCTCCAAACAATGGCAGCCCAACATTTCGGCAGCACATCTGCTATTATTCTGCCAAAATGCTAGGCCAAAGTGCCTGCAGGAGCAACATGCTTCTCCCCGAGAAGACTCTTCCTCAGGTACATATGCCTGTTCTGCAATAAAACTCTGGCATCTTCACAAGCTGAGGGAGCTGCAAGACCTAGCGACTCAAAACAATCAATTCTACAACCATCAGACTGGCCGGGGAGGTAGCAGGGACCACGGAGCATGCATGCTGTTGAAATAAGTGTACAGATGAACTTACTGGTCATCTGAAATATCAGAACCAACCAACAGAGATGTCTGCCTACTGACCTGTTAGTCTCCATGCAGACGGCTCAGTTTTTTTTCGTGACAAGAACCCTCTCAAATAAATAATCTCATGAGGAGAGAAAATGGGGAAGAAGGAGAAGCCTGGACTTAAATTAGGGAATGGAGGAACAGAGGAAAGAAGGAATTCACAGCTGACATAACATTTCCATCTAGCAAATGCCATAAAACAGATATGAGAGAGCTATGTATGCTTAGGCAAATCCTTCATTTAATAAAACATTCAGTGATATTTTATTTATATCCTTTCTTAAATTTCTGCTTCTATTTAGTCTGCCTCTGAGTATCAAATTCCTGCCATAGGCTCAATCTGGGCTAAGCTGATGTACAATAATTGCAAGCTGAGCTTCAGTTTACAGACTAAGTCAATAATGAGTCAAAGAGAGTCTCGATAAAAGGAAACGCACGCAGCCAGGATCAGACTACAAAGCTTTGGGATGTCTAAGTGACACCACAGCATTTGGGAATTCCAGAATTTCAATTTGCCAAGTGCAAAGGGTTGATTACAAGCTCCATACAGAGTGGGATGTTCTGGGAGCTATTTGTGTTTCATAAATTAGGTTTTGTGGTATTTCATTGAAATTTAGAGTATCTCTGTGCTACTTGGCTGTCAGCTGTAAAACCCACTTTGCACTGCAACTCAATTGTGCAAACACTGGCGATGGACCACAGTGGATGCCTTTACAGCCAGTCCCCTTCCAACTTCCTTTCACCTAAACCTAAAACTACAGAAATTATGATTACAGAATTTATGTTGTAATGTAAAAATTAATTTTATTACGTGAACCTTTTGAACTGTTTTCCAGTTGTTGGATACGGGGTCAGATTTTTTTTTTAGACAGGCAATTTTGTGCCACAGAGGAACAAAGAGACCTCTGACAACTGTGTATGCTTCCAAATCTGGTCTAGAATATTGGGGTATATCAAAATCTAAACGCAAATTCAATGAAAAAATACGCAAAAATTTTAAAAAGGAGGTATCCACATGTGCAACAATGGACATTACCAAATATACTGTAGCAACACAGGGCAGGAATCAACTTCAGGATACTTGCAAAATATTTGGTTTATAACTTGCCCACAATGTCACTGTTTACTAACAACTGCAGAGCTAGACTTGTAGGAACATTCCAAAAGCCTCTCTCTGCAGCACCAGTCAGAGTGAATAGAGACCCGGAGCAACAAAACCCCCTTTCCTAGGCAACGGGGCTAAAGCTAATAAAGGTATTTAGCAAAGTTAGAAGGAATGAAAGGAAAGGCCATGAAAGGAAGAGGAGTTTTAATTCAAATATCCAGTATGCTTTTATTGGTGTTAACATTTTCTAGACTAGAAGTACAAAACGCAGGAGAAACTAAAGGAAGAAGCACTGTGAAGACACATTGAGATAGAAAGCAATTAAGAGAATAAATTAAATACAGTCCTAGAACTGAACAATTTTACATGGTTGTTGAAAAGTATCAAGAAGGAGGAATTCCCTTCCAATGCAGTGGATGCGGGTTGCAGAGCAGGAAATCCCCCCAGCGACAGGGGGCCCAAGCAGTACACCCCCAGTAGTCGCTGTGAATGATTAGTACTGGCAGCTAACTCATGGCGTAGGAAGAGATCTTAAAGTAATAAGAGAAAAAAGTGTACGGGGCAGAGGAACTTTCCTGGATTAAGATCCATTAAGTACAGAACAGGAGCAGAAATTTCCAACTGGTTCAAGCATCCTTAAAACTGGAATAACGCCCCAGCAAGACCAATTCAGGTACGCGACCCGTGGATAACCCAAACAATAATATCCTCCATCCAGTCCCAAAACTGAGGCACACGCTCTGATGAATACACCGCATTCCAAACTAAGGGAAATGTCCGGCCCTACTACTTTAATGCTGGAAACTGGCGATGACCGGAGTACAGCTGGGATGGGATTAAAGTAAGAGCTCTGAAATTTGCCATGGCAGCTACAAGAGCTACAAATTACTGTTGGGAATTAGAGCAGAATTATTTGACCTGCTGCTAAATTGTCACCATTTACCTTTTTAAACTGACACTTTCCCCACGACACACTCACCTTTGTAAAATGTGCAACACTCAGCTACAAGTGGTAAGGAGAAAGGATGGCAGGAACTTGTTCTCAAAAATTTGACCTTCTTCCCCATTTGCACAACTAAATCCCAGGGCCGCTGTCTTCCTCCTCTCAGATGAACCCGTCAATACTGACGACGAAAAGTAATCTTTATAAACCCACAGCTTCAGGCTCATCTCAAATCGCAGCATGCTAGGAAAGCTGTTACTCATCAAGGACGGCACATTTTGAAGTGTTCCATGTCAAAGCTGGGTCAATACATTTTGCAGCAGGGGGTCACGTTCCTGTTTTCCTAGCCTGCGGAGTGACCCTTCTTGATTGAAAGGATCTTTATGCATGGCAGAGTACCTGACACAAACCAAACTGGAGCTTTCCAGTAATGACAGCAGGATAAAGGAGGCCTTTGAAGTTCAAGGAGTAAGAAGAGGTGTTAATTTTGAAAACTTGTCGGTATACCCACGAGCAGAAGGAGAGCGAAGTACCAATTAGTAATTCACACTGCTATTTCACATGTTATCATCCTATCTCAAAACAGTTCACAAACATTGATTAAGTCTCACAACATCCCCCTGAAGCAGACAAGTGCGGATGAAGCTTTGTTCCTACCAGCCGGGATGTCACTCCGGGAGCATCTCATTTAGCTGACCTATGGCCCCTCTCCCCATCTGTTAAATGGCAATAATGACACTATCATCCAGGGATTCAGCAGCTTAGTGACTTCTAACTCAACACATTTTTAGACAGAAAAGTAGCACACACAGGCAATCTCACATGTCAGACGACACTCACAATGAACTAAAGCTACCACATGCAAAATAACACAGCTAGTGGGGAGAAAACTCTCTATCTTGATTTTATAATACCCTCCAGATTTGCTTTGTTCTGTCCCCAAGCACCCAGAGCACTTGAGTTCCAGCTAACAACCAGGATTCTTGGGCACTCTGCTTACATGAAGCTCATTGTAATTACAGTAATCAGATCTGCCCCAGAAAGAACTGTGAGAAATGAAAGACTGTCCACAGCAGCCTCTAATTCTCAATTAACACAAAGTAGCCGGTGTGTTTGGAAGCCAGGAAAGACATACCCATAGCTGCAAACTCCAGAGGGAACAGGCATTTACATTCAGATGGGAAGTTAAGCACATTACACCGTTTATCCCTCGCTTTGAAAGACCATCCACTTACAGACTGGGAAACGGCAACTCAGGGAGGCTCTGAGCTGCCAAAGGGCAAAGGCAATCGCACACAGTCCCCACAACCAGCGGTTCACTTTCGGAACTCCCCATTCCCAAACCTGCACTTGGACTCTTTTTTTTTTTAATAAAAAAGCCCACAAACCGTTGCTGCTCCGGTCCTAATGGGAGCTCCTTCCTCCTTGTCTAGGGCTCTTTGATGCATAGACTTGGACAGAATTAGTTTGCTTAACCCTCTCAGTAATCTGACTTTTCCAGAAAGATAGAAGATAAAAGACAAAAGTAACGGCTTCATGAAATACAGCTCACTTCTTCTGAGCCTGACACTCACTTCCAAAAGATGACGGTCATGACAAGGACCAACCTGGAGGCAATCCAGCCAATTAGTCATTAAGCTGCAGAGGAAGCAGTCATCCCCACCTTGGAAAAGAACACTGCTGCTTTAAGCTTCAGAAGCCAGAAAGCCCAACAAGAAACCTCACTACCCGCATTAATCTCATGAGGCTGCCTTAGGGCTGTGCTGCAAACCAATGCAGCCCTGGGCACAGGGGCAGCAGCACTGCTGCAGCAGCAATCCAGGCGTGCTAGTCCCCCCCCAGCCCTTTCCTCCTCCCTCGGAGGGTAGGGGCAGGCCAGACCCCCTCTCGGAGCTCCTGTCTGAGCAGAGCTATGTTCCCAGCCTGCGACGGAGCTCAGCAAGCACGTGAATGTCCAGGATGAGCCCTTCAGCCCTCACCTATGGAGCCAAAGGAGAGAGCTCATGGATTAGGCAGAGGAATGGCCCAGGAGAGATCATCACATACCATTGCTATGAACTCTGTTTCACTGGCATTGCTGTTGCATGTTTTCCCTGTTCCCCTGGGAGCTGTCAAGAATATTTATCACCCCGTTAAGCTCAGAAATCATTTCTTCTCCAGAAAGGACTAAATCATCAGTGCGGCTAGATATTAAAGTAAATCCTTCAATTTCCCTAATTTCTTCTTCCTTCATACCCTGCTTTATCTCTCTTAATGAGTCCTGCTCTCTATAGGCCCCAGCACATCACATCTCCCCTGCAAATATCCACCATGTCGCATTTTTTGCCTACTCTGATCTCTCAGTAGAAACTCAGACATGAAAACGTTTAGCAGCTGATGCCCAACACACAACATTTGTTAACCTCAAGTCATTTATATATACTCCATGTTTTATAAAACACTACGGCACTACGTTACAGAAAATAAAACTGAGGACCACTAGATGTAGACCTACAGCATCAGTTAAAGAGAAAAAAAATGTCAGAGATTGTGTTCTGAGATTCTCACAAAACACAACAATTTTCAAACAAAAACTTTTTTCTGTGTCCTCATCCTTTTCTCTAAATACAGAAACAAGGAAGAGCAGGAATAAATTCTTCCACTGTAGACTTGTCCTGCAGTGAAACATGCCTTTCAGAAAGTAATTGAGCGATGAGGATCTAAAGCTTTAAGTCTACACAGATTTACTCATCCGATAAATAGACAAACTGAACTACTGAGCTACTTCAAACTGAAGTTTTGTTATTGATCCCTCTGGGTCCAATCCATCACTCATAGGAGTCACTAAATTGATTCCCAGCAAACTCAGCAAGCCCTGGATCACAGATTATAAGCACTTCCTGCAAAAGGGAATTTTTACTAATCTGAAAAAGACACCAGCCTTCTGAGCACTGAAAATGAAACGCATGCATGCGCACACATGCACACTCCACGTGTTTCACTCATTATTTGCAGAACTAGGAAACCACAGCTCTAGCCAACAGAGCAAGCCAACAGAAGTGTATTTGCTACTGAGCCTGTTCTGCATGAACTGGAGTTGGTATATTGCAGAATAGAATAAAAACCCCTGTGCCTACCTTGAGGGCTTTCACAGCTTTCTTCGTCACTGTTGTCTTGACAGTTATTTTGACTGTCGCACACAAAGCTTTTATCAATGCAAAGACCATTTTTACAGTGGAATCGGGCAGTAGAGCAAAGCAAGGGATTTGCTGCTGTGAAAAGAGAAAATGAGACCTTTCATCAGAAAACAAATTAGAAATCACCCAGCAATGAAATAGCCATTAAGCAATCAATGACAAAAGGTCACAACTCAACAGCTGGTCAATTCGCTGAATACGTGGGAGTAGCTCGCCAATCAAACCAACCCTGTTTCTCTCAACAGAGAGAGCTGAAATTTCTAATTCATGCAAGACTCATTCCAATCAGCAGAGATGTAGCCCACCCATAGTTGTCAGATGCCTTCTGTTCACTTTCACTGAGAGCCTCTATCACGATGACTGTTTGGTACTTAGCACCTGCTCACCCTGAAGACCTGCGGAGGGTAGCACTGCCTACTGTGAACACTGCCTGTTGCTTCGCATTACAACAAACTCAGTTCAGCTCCAGTTTCATAGCATAAACCAACAACCCCAGCTGAAAACCACCAGGCAGTGGCTTATTCACCTCTGCTTCTGCCTTCTCCCACTTTCCCCTCTCTCCTCACTGCTTTGAATTGATACAATGGCAATGCCGACATTTCTCAACTTCTCAGCGTTTGAATTTCAACTCCTCTTTAAGGGTAATATGCACATTACAGTAGCACGCAGAAAGTCCTTTCACGTAAGGCCCAGTATTTAAGTAAACTCCTGTAGGTAGAGCAGCCTTCTCACCCACGCCAAACCCCGCAGGAAATACGCTGTAAGATGCTACGTCTACTTTTATTTGAAGCTTCAAGCGGTGCAGTTTTCTCCACTTCCCAGCAGATTACTTCACAGCTTGAATGCACCTCACTGTCAAAGAGGTTTCCTTGATATTTATCTTAGTTTTCTAATTTCCTGCCTCTACTCTTAGCCATAGCCCAGCACACATAACAACATAATCCCCCCTTGAACAGTGTTTGCACCCTTCGCATACAACATATATAGCCTTATCTTCCAACATAGTCATTGCTTAGCTGAGATATGCATAATCTAGCAGTTTTTAATATCTCTCCATAAATCAAGCCTTATCCCTTAATAATTTTTGGCACTCTTCTCTAACTCATGCCAATTTTTTGTAATGAGGTGATTGAAACAGGATGCAGCTTTCCAACTGAAAACCTTAAAAAAGTCGTTTAGATGCCTTGTCTGCTTCAAGGTGCTTCTCCTCCACAGTAACAAAGTTAACAGTTCCCAAACACTAACTGGCTTTCTATTTTTTATTCTTTAAAGCATAAGCTACCTTTAAAGAGTTTTTAAAAAAACCATGAAACCTTAAAGTCTACCATGCATATCACATGCAGTATATATAACAAACACTCCCAATTCCTCCAGCTCCCCAAAAGCACGTTTATCATAAACATGCTAAATCTCCTTTGGTCTGAAACGGCTGCACACTTGCACAGAATGCTGATTTTCCAGGTCACTTTAGGGCCTACGGTGTTGTTCTTCTACATAAGCAAAGCAGCGACTAAACACTTCAATACGCCAGAAAATACCACGTGCTTAAATGGCACAGAGCAACGGGGAGACGTGCGGCATGTTATCATCAGCTGTAAGGTCCCACTGGAGCTACGCCCTACAAGCTCATGGGAAATGATGGCATTCGGAACCAGCTCCAAGAGCTGGTGCATTTCCAGTTCAGACCTGCCACTTGTCAGTCCACCACCTCAAGGGTATTCACAGCACTTTTGTCAAAGCTTCTTTCTAGTCCACGTGTTTAAGCATAACCCAAGGTAATTTCCTTAGCCTTCAATCCTCTTTCTCTAGCTTCACTTGCTCTGAGAGGTGCTGTCTCCCTGCCACAGTCCTCCCAGGACCCGAACCAGACTCTCAAGGCCAACAACAGATGGCATCTTAAGAGTTGCTCCTGCTGTGGGGAGCATGCAAACAAGAAAGACAAGTCCTCCAAGAAGCAGACAGTGATAGATCACACTAAAGATCGTCTCTTTTCTTATCTTGGAAAGGTGGTATCTGCTACCACATATCCCTGCTAGATGCATCCATGCAACCACTCACACACAGGGTTTAGCTCAAGTAAAGCAGCACTCCATATGATCCCTCTGCTGTGACTTCCTTGCAAGCCGCTGAGCAGCAGCTCAAGCTAGTGCACTGGCAGGCACGTCTGACTTCAAGAACCTCCTTCTCCTTCCAAGAACCTGTTTCACTGAATAACCCTTTAGATGTTTTTTTTGTTGGCTGAGAACACAGATAAACAGAAAAATCTAAATGTGCTGATGAACAAATAAGTTGTATTATTCAGTGACAAGAAATAAAAATTAAGCGATTTTAAGTCATATTTAATATTTGCCCAATTTGAGCTACACTTGAGTACAGAGAACCTGGTCAAAGCACATCTGCAGCTTAAATCTCATTTCAAAGCTAGAAAGGGGCTTGAATTCCATAAAGGCATTATATACAAAACAGGACTGAGCTGAAACTCAGTTGAAAGAAAAAGCAGCGTCCTCGCTCACAAGCAGGCTGGCACTTACTGCAGTTCTCCTCGTCGCTGCCGTCGGGACAGTCCTCGAAGCCGTTGCACCGGAAGCGGCCAATGATGCAGTGGATCCCGCTAGCACAGGGGAAGAACGTGGCACCGCATTTGGATTTGGCTTTTGCTGGGAGAAAACACAGACAGAAGAGGGCAAAGATGAGGGAACCAGTTCACCAAGGTTAGAGATACTTTTTCACAGATCTCTTCATAGCATCATTAAGGTTGGAAAAGACCTCAAGGATCATCAAGTCCAACCATGAAACCCAACACCACCCAACCCACTAACCCATGTCCCGAAGCACCACATCTACACGGTTCTTGAACCCCTCCAGGGATGGTGACTCCACCACATCTCTGGGCAGCCTGTTCCAATGCCTCATCCCTCTTGCAGGGAAGAAATTTTTCCTAATATCCAACCTAAACCTCCCCTGGTGCAACTTGAGGCCATTTCCTCTTGTCCCATCACTTGTTACTTTAGAGCAGAGCCCAGCACCCACCTCACTGCACCCTCCTTTCAGGCAGCTGTAGAGAGTGATGAGGTCTCCTCTCAGCCTCTTCTCTAGACTAACCAACCCCAGCTCCCTCAGCCGCTCCTCGTCAGCCCTGTGCTCCAGACCCTTCCCCAGCTTTGTTTTGTAGCAGTACAGGTTAGGGTAGTCTACATGGCGCTGGCGGCACCAACGTTAGGTACCTTCCAAGCTCCCATGTCCTGCTTTCAACTGTTTTCAGCTTTTTTTTCTGAGATTTCACTTGCTTGGGCCAAGTTTTTTCCAGTTTGTACAAATTCCAGAATGACTCAAACATTCAAACTCAAAACAAGTCAAACAACCTCTCAAAACAAATTTAAATTGCTCAAAGTGTACAAGTTAGTCAATTTGGCAAGCGGGTACTCCTAACTGTCCCTTAAAGACCCATGTGAACTTGACCAGCTTAGAAGCATTGGAAGAAAGGAGGAACACAGAGGCACCAAGTGAGAGATAGAAACACAAGAGACCTTCATTGAAGTACTTTTCAAGCTGTAAAACTCATTGGCCAAACTCGAAAAAGAAAATGTTATCATTAACTCTGCCTTTATTCAGCACAATTTATATAAAATTGGGTGCAAAGGGAACTTACGAACTGCATCTCTTGTTGTACTTCTCTCCATCATCCATTATGCAGTTCTTCAGGACAGAAATTACACTTATTTCGCAGTACCAGCACAGCTGTTCATGTAACACTAAATACTAACGATAGCATCAACATGTGTTTAACAAACGATTACAGAATCTCATTATGACGGACCACAAGTACTTCACATTTTTTTGCATCACTTCCCAGCAACTCTTCACAGCAAAAACAGAACCCTGCCCTCAGCTAGAGTGACGCGGACACTTCCACCACGATGCTCAAGGCAAGCACCAGTTAAATGCTGTGGTATCACCAGCCTAAAACAAAGCAACTCCCAAAGTCAAAAACAATTTAACGAGAAATGCAGTTAGATTTTTTTTTTCTCTCTTTTGCTTTTTCAAATTAGCACACGACATGATGGACCACATGACAGGACTCTCAACTCTTCAGAAAGCCCACTCTACAGCAAAGCCAGTCGCTACGGGAAGAGCACGCTGGTAACTGCAGGCAAATGTGGACAGCGCAACGGCAACGTGCAGCTCATACCATGCACAGAACATTGAACACCAGAAAAGAAGCCAGCTCCATAACTTGAGGGCCTTTCCAGGAAACATTTCCTACTCCTACATCAAGTCTACAAGATGCGTTTACAACTCCCAGGTTTTGAGATGTGACAGATTTGGAGATCACAGCAACAGGCAGTCTTTTTACATAGCCATATGGCACATCAATACGCCAACCTGGGCAGTATTATAAAGCCAGGACAAGGTCAGGGACAACCGGCATGCAAAAAAACCCTATATCCAATAGGGACAAACAGCTTCAGATTTAATTCAGAAGGAATCCTGTCTTCCAGGGTTAAAAACTAAGTGCAGCTGCAGCAAAGCCTTCTGCCATCACTCAGCAGAGTGTATATAAACTGTTCTAAACCATAGCTACAGTAACTCTCGCTTGATTTAGTGTCCTCCAAAAGCAAATCCCGGCAGTTCCTCTCTTACTTGTTTTTCTTTGTTATACCAGTAGTTTTCAGTTAGAATTATGAAATGTAAAACAGGATGTGTCACTGAATTTCACACATTCAATTACCACTTTTTCTGAAAAGTATCCAAGGTCCACTTAAAAAAAATAAAATATGAACCACTACTTGGTAGAAAAATAGGTGATAAAATTACTCTGAAGTAGCTGCCACGCTTAACACCATTGGCAATGGAAAACCCTCAGCCAAGATATCTGAGCAACTCTTCACGCAACTTCCAAGAGCAGCTTCTGTGTTAGTTTTGAGGCAGACTGATCTCAACTAAATAATTCAGTACCCACGAGGTTTGATGCAGTACCAGAACCCCAGTCTTTAAACAAAAGCAGCAGAACCAACGCCCCAGCAGCAGAGTCCCAGACCGCCACCGAAGCAAACAGTCTGGATTAGCATTGGACCAACATTCAGCACATTAAGCACGTGAAGAGGTGGCCAGTGCTTCACAGTATGTTTTTGATGTTGTTTTTCTTTTTCCAAAAGCTAACATCTTTTGAAACCATGTAGTGCATTTACACTCCTCAGACCAAAGGACGGACTCAGGGCAGCTTCCTTCATTAGAGACGTATTTTGAGCCACAACAGGTCCAAGAGGAAGAGAGGAAGAAGAAATAAGAAAAGAGGGAAGCAACAGAGGTTTTGACCGTTAACATTTACTGGATCTCATTTCTTCAAGTAGGTTTACTTCAGCCATTTGAGGTCTGAATTCAGAAGCTATCAACTTTCTAGATAATCATATTCAGAAATGCCCTTTGCCATCTCTGAAAATCCTGAGACATTAAGGCTTCAAAATTATTTACTTCTAAAATTTCTAATACGGACCATCACTTACTCTTACAGCCTTATTCTTCCAGACAGACTTTGGATGGAGAATTGTCAAACCCGAGCCTCTGTCCATCTGGAGAGCAGAAGCCACGTGCCTGCCCCTTCCTGCCCAGAGCTCCAAGCAGTGGCAAATGCCGCAGGAGCTCCGTTCCAGGTACGGCAGACACGCACCGCAGCAACCTCAGCTGGCCTGCTCCCTAAGGAAAAAAAAAAAAAGCACATGTGGTGCCAAACCCTGAGCTACTGCAGTAAAGCCATAAGCCACGCTTGATGTCTGACCACATCTGGAGGAAAAAGGTGCTGGAATGACCAGAAACAAGGCTGAGTTTCTGGAAAATGCACTCTTTCTTCCATCCAAAGCATCCTGACACCCCATCAAAAAGAGGGAGAAACCATTCAGGACAATGACTGAACGGAAGTATTGCTTAGCTATATAATGTTCAGTTCAACATTTTCTTCCTAGACCTTTTCCTATCTTCATCTGGGAACAGCAGACAGAGAGAGAGCGCATACGAGTAACCACAGACCAAAACCAAACAAGAAGCTAAACACCCTCAAATTATCTCTAAGTTTTCGTTCTACACAGCCCACTGATTTACTTTTTTTTTTTTTTTAAACACGAGGGAAGGAAAAACCAACAAACAAAACCCAAATGCAATTCTCCATATTTGCAACAGGCATGATATACACACAAAGCAACCCCACTTCAAACACACATTAGACACCCCAAAAAGACAGAATGCATTCATCATATGCTGTGCACAAATTTCAGAAAAACGAGAAACCAGTAATGACTTAGTCCGAGCTATGTCCCCTGACACGGGAGAACTCCACTGGGGAATTCTGCTTTATTGACATCCTTCCTGACCGCTGGCAGAGTTTTCCCGAGGTTGTCAAGCAAGCGTTGTTTGGTCATGGCTCATAAAGTTCCTATGGAAAGCACAACCATTTCTTCCCCAGCAGAAGCACACTTTCCCATTTGGCAATGATCTCTGGAAACACCCTTAACATGAAGGGACTACCCTTTTTCTTCAGGACCCTCCCAAGTAACAGATCCACAGACAGATCCCGACTGCCTGGAGGAGACTCGAGCCATACGCTGCACTATCCACAGCACTCCTCTGCACTTCCTATTCCCATTACATGACTGTTACGAAAAAGATTTTCTTCTCCTTTGCTCATCATGGTGTCTTCTGCAGCACAGGACTCTGTATGTGGAAGGCTTTAAGTTTATTTAACAGCAGTACCTATTCGGGTCCTTCAGTGACTTCAGCCTTGGTGAGCTTTCAAGGACAGCACTGTCTTTGCAATCTATATCCCTCTGTTACACTTGGCTGAAAGGGGCTCAGGGTTATCAAAATCACCAGGATCTCAGGAAACGTCGAGATGTGAAAAAGGACACAGATGCATGTGGATCATCTGACCTTCTTCAGCCTTGGGAGAAGTTGGTTGCTTTTAAAGGAACTGGCAAGTCCTGAGCCCAGGTCTCCAGAACCTAAGAAACTGAGAGACCACACGTTGGAGAAGAAGGGGTAAGGACTGACAGACACGCTTGAAATGCATCAAGAAATCCCACAGCATTTATTTACATTTTATTTATTTATTTACATTACACAAAAGGGAATTGCCACGGTATTTAGAAAGAGGTGTCGGTGAACCACCATGGACTGGATGAGCCCCCTCTGACTCCACTAGCCAGGAGAAGAAATTGCTCTTCACTAAAATATCCTTCTCATCTCTCAAAATCCAAATGCGAATAAAGCTGTGAAGACGGTGGCAGAGAACTGCTGGCCACAGTATAAGCTTGCCAAATGTTCCCCCCAGGCTGGTTTGCTTAAGTTCAAGAAAACTATTTTGGCAGGTTTACGTGCGAGCATACGAAGTTGCTCCTTATGCTACACAGATACCAATCCTCCCACCCCCTTTTTTTTAAGGCTCTGAAAAAATAGTAACTTCCCATCAGGAGGACCAGCGGCACATCCCACTGAAGATGTGACAGTTTCAGGCACAGCTCTACAGCATTAACAGAAAAACATTTTGCTATCTTTAGGGTACCAAGTGTGAAGCAGCACTATCTGCCAAAAGTGTAACCCATTTCATTGTTATCAGAGATGAACAACAGCAGGAGAAAAAAATGTCAGATTTAGCATATACTGTGTAAACCTTCTACTCCATATAGATAACCCCTTGTATAAAAGCAATTCTGATGCTCTTGACTTGGCTACAAGGGCTTAAAACCCGACCAGAAGGTTTCAATAGATCTTCTGTGGTGGGCAGGTGATTTTTTTTCTTTCCACAGTAGAGCAGCAGAGACATTAGGTGTCTTCTAGAATTACCAGCAAGTAAAGCACAGCTGTGGACTACAGATTTGAGGAATGTACGCAGGACAAGATGGCATAGCCCAACTTCTTGGAAAAAATTTGTCATATGTAACTGTAAGTAGATACTAACCCACTGTTCAGATATCACAGTAAAATTTTAGAGCTGTGCCCACTATAATGACACAATGCTTAAAGGGAAGACACTATACACTTATAACACATTCCATTTCTCTTACAGCAGTCAGTACACAGTCTTGCTACAGAAACTTGAGGGCAGAAACTTTCTGACTGAATTGTTGAGCCAGCTAGCCCACACCTCCAGCATTTCACACCTCGGTACAGGGAAGGAGATGCAGAGATAGCACACAGCGGGCACCTCGCACAACTCAGCCACTGGGACAAGCACGCTTCCTTCTTTTAACTCCACGAACATTTCTATTTTGAAATATTTCTCAGCTCTATTGCAATCTGGAGTGAGGGAAACAGGGTGCTAGATCCAACAGCAGGCGTTTTGTGACAACCTGCAAACTACAAGCAAACTGCCCAGTGTTTCAGCATCTCTCAACTCCAACTGCTGCCTCAGAGCCCCTCCAGGTAGCAATCGGGCAAAATAACTTCATGCTGCTTCACACCCACACATCTCACTCCAACAGATGATGATTTATTCCGCTAATCAAAACTTGATTACTTGCCTGTGACGAGAGCAGCTCTCCAGACAGAAACTGGTGTGTGCAGATGCTGCATGACTGCAGAGCCACGGGTATTTTCCTGACTTTGATAATGAACCACCTTAAACACCTCTGCTGTGTTGTGAGAGGTGCCTCAGCCACATCAGACAGCACTGCAAACCCGGTCTCTCTTGATGCACGCATGGCAAAGGCCAGCATTTCCATAAAGACTCCCCAGGAAGGAGCTAAAGGTAGGCATTTCTCAACTCCTCCCTGCTCTTTGAAAAACAGGTTTGAACTTCAACTTACAAAGAGAAGGATTCATTTTACAACACCACGCAACACAAGCAGGATGGCACTGGGACATGATCCCTTTCACCCCAAGAACCGATACAAACACTAACCCAGTCCGTATTAAGTTATTTGCATTAGTTACTTGCTGTTTGGACCCTACAGTATTTTCAGTGGGAAGGCAACTGCTACCCGCAGTCATTCAGCTGCCTCAGCACAGAAGGCAAGCGCGTCATTTTCTGGTTCACAGAGCTCTTGCAGGACATCACGGAGAAGCTTCCCTTCCTCGGCTTGCTTTTTGCTATCTAGAAAAAAGTTTGCACTTGAGTACTACTCCCAGTAGAAAATCCACCCAACAGTCTGCTGTGCCAGAAGTTCTCCAACTCAAGACAAAACAACTACGCAACTTAATGAGTGAAACTAGCTCCACAGGGAACATCAGAGGTTGCCTCCAGCAAACTATCACCCGCTCAGGTGGGCAACATTTACACCATGGTTTACAGTAACAGAGAAAGGACAACACTAACCTAAAAAAGCGAACGGAGTCTGCTGCCATGAAGAGTAAACTGCTTCCTTTAAAAAGGGGAAAAAGGAAGCACTTCGGAGTTGTAGTACTATGGGTCAGTGACCTTTGCTTCTTGCCAGACAGGAAGACCTTAAAGTAGTCTTTCATGGTCTAGAAGTCTGTATTTTGGTCCTTCCAAGTCATCACAAAGCAGAGGAGATGTCAGAAGAGAGCACAGACAAAAAACTCGTTTTTCAGACATTCCGTAAAGCCATTTCTTACTAAAATAAATATTTTTAGAAGTTATTACTCATTAAAAAATCTGAAAATTATACAAAAGGACAAATTCTAAATCAGCTGTTACACCACACAGATCAAGCACGACTTCAAAAGTTGTTCAGTTACTCAGGATGCGTGCAGTCAGGACAGAACGCTGCCCTTCAGGGACTTCAGCAGCAGCGGCACCCTTCCAGAGGACATCAGTGTGCCTGACGGGCTACCAGCCTGGGCTGCTAGCTACCTGATCATTTTATTTCAGTTGTGCCACGGATTCCGTCCAGCTGTTACACCTGTTTGATTCCAAGCTCTCCAAATGGGCTATTTACTGATCCCATCCAGAGAAGAATCAAGAATAGTTCGCACGGCAAACCCTCTCCATCTCCCTGCATATAGAGCTACCAGATACAAGCAGCAAGTTCACTTGCCATTACTCGTGGGTAAATTTCTGTAATCAAGCTTCAAATGAAACACTTCATTATAAATCTTATTATAACTATTAAGTATTTGGTTGCTTAATCATGAGTAAAACAATTCCAGTGTGAGAGCCATCTGAGTAAGCAACAAAAAGATGAGCAGCTGGCTTACAGCATCTTCCCAAGTAACGCAGACACTCATTTCATGCATTGTTTAATATTCAGCTTTGCTCAAGAATTCTAATGTTTGTCACCTACCTGCAGCAAATATTCCAGGTCAGCTAGGAGATAACAGGAAGTAGCAAGAAAAACAGGAAGCTTAAAAGCACCCAGTGACCATCAAGTTGTGAATACAAGTCCAGAGGTCTTCCACAGGTGTACATACGACTACTACAGCACATACAGCTACTTTTATAGAGGAACTCCTAGCTTTCTGCTGTATATCCTAGCTATTTCAAAAAAGGAAAAAGGCATCCATTTCATTAGCCTTTTATACAAGTTATTACTGGATTATAAATCAGAAGGGGACCACTAAAGATAGGTTTTGTACAGTTTTGTGAGATGGTTGTTTGCACAACACCTGGTAGCCTGGAATCCTAGCACATGGCAATGTTTACTCCATTAAGATAAAGACACAAAAATCTACTTTTACTGCACCTTTCCATTGCCATGATCCTTCCAGGGTGCAAGCTCTGGTAGAACGCTTCTCTCTAGTTCTGGCTCTGCTGTTAAGATTTTCTCCTTCCACATATTAACCCCCCCACCATAGGTACTCAATAAAAAAATAATATTTATACATTTCCTTGCAGACTTGTGCTTTCTCCACAGACATTTAAAATGCACTAGATGGAGATGTAGTGTAAGGTAGGGCACCACAGAGGTAGACTGTCATCAGTCCTCTTTATTAAATTCCCAGACCATACTCTCAAAAAAACCCATAAGCCCCACACTTCCACCTTTTCACATGGTTTTTAGCAGGAACGTGGAGTTTTAAAGTATTCACGTTCCTGTAATTTTACTAGTTATTTTAACGTACTGCTTTTATATTTATCTCTATGCCTTTATCTTGTTCCTTGTGCCCGTATCGTCCTCCTTTATGCTCCTGGGGGATCACAGAGCACATGAAATCAGCCTGTATTTGACAGCCGGCTCAGTAATTTGTACCAAAGATTCAGCTGTCTTTGGACACATCCATTTGCAGAAGAGGCTTGTCACAACCTCCAGAGCTGCACACGGACAATGACCAAAATTCACAGCCACCTAAGCCTCTGGAGTACCATGAGCCATCTCACAGCCACTCCAATTTCCCAAAGTAGCAGATAAAGATTTGATGAATCAAAGAGTACAAGCTCAGCTAATACTTTTGAAAGGGGTGAGAATCATAAGAAAAAATCCTCTAACGTGACAAAGTGATTTCGATGCTGGAGTTCCTTTTTTTTTTTTTTAAGTGACAGGCTCCTAAATCACTTACTTCCAAGTATTCATTACTTATGTATCTTTTCCAAAATGCGGTGAGCTTTTACACAACACACGTCACAGCTATTCAGCTCACACTATTACAAGCTGTTAGCTAGAAAGAGAGAATCCAAACTTATCAGAAACCAGCACTGCAGACTTCTCAAAGCTAAAAGCACACCTCACTGCAGCAGATAAGATGACTTTACCTTTACATAGGACAGGGCAGTCCAAAAAATTCCTGCTGCTATGCAATGCTGGATCTTAACCCCAGGAATCTGAATGAGTCTCTTGAAAATACCACCCTGCCCTTCATCTTCCATAGCATTAGCCTTAGCTAACACCAGGCTTTAACTGATGCTTTAAGAATCATTTTCTGGGGCCACTGATACATTAAACAATTCAAAGTCTCTAATCTTTACAGATGGGTAGGACTAGTCCTACCCGGGGTCTTGGCCTGCTGCTGCGTTTCTAGGAGATTTCAGCTGGTTTAGACAACCCCTGGAGCTTATTGATGTTACTTCTGGATTGTGCAGACATTTCTTATTAACACGCTGCATCTCGTTCTTCAGTGCACTGAGCTCTGCTTATTGAGTCTAAAGCGTAGTACTCAAAAGGACAGCAGCTGGAGTTATGTTGTGCCCTTCATTCCTGTACATGAAAGCCATTCATTAGACAGACCGCTGAGGGGCTAAACCCAAGCTAAATATGTTCTGTAATACCTGTACGATCACAATAACCAGTCACTAAATAGCTTATAGAGATTGCAGAGTCCATTGTCTCTACAAGACCTTTTCTCTCTCTTTTAAAGGGGCTCCTAACTCTAGCTACTTATTCCTAGCACTGTGGAAGTCATGGATTTGACTGCTTTCACAGCAAAGCAGGAGGAAAGGTGAGGGAGGACAAACATCTAAATTCAGATCGAACTGGGCAAGACAAGGCAGTCTACCAGTGCTCACTGGAGGTTTCCAGATGTATCACCAAATCTCAGAATGGTTTGGTTTAGAAGGGGACCTTAAAGATCAGGTAGTTCCAACCCCCCTGCCATGGGCCCGGACACCTCCCACTAGCCCAGGTTGCCCAAAGCCTCATCCAGTCCGGCCTTGAACCCCTCCAGGGATGGGGCATCCACAGCTTCTCTGGGCAACCTGGGCCACTGCCTCACCACCCTCACAGGAAAATATTTCTTCCTCAGATCTCATCTCAATCTCCCCTCTTTCAGCTTATACCCGCTACCCCTTGTCCTATCACTACACTCCCTGATACAGAGTGCCTCCCCATCTCTCCTGTAGCCCCCTTTCAGCACTGGAAGGCCACAATAAGGTCTCCTGGGAGCCTTCTCTTCTCTAGGCTGAACAACCCCAACTCTCTCAGCCTGTCCTCGTACAAGAGGTGCTCCAGCCCTCAGACCATCTTCATGACCTCCTCTGGACTCACTCCAGCAGGTCCATGTCCTTCCTGTGCTGAGGACTCCAGAGCTGGATGCAGCACTGCAGGTGGGGTCTCATGAGAGTAGAGTAGAGTAGAGTAGAGTAGAGTAGAGTAGAGTAGAGTAGAGTAGAGTAGAGTAGAGTAGAGTAGAGTAGAGTAGAGAATCATCTCCCTCGACCTGCTGGTCACA